>JACEFZ010001227.1:0-217201 GCA_014155875.1 Cepaea nemoralis
TGGAGGAAAGCGTTGACCAAACTTGGTTGAACATCAAGAATACAATTCAATCTACCGCAGAAGAATGTCTCGGTGTGTTAAGCACGCATAGAAAGAACAGATGGTTCAATCAAAAATGTGAAGAAGCAGTCACTAGGAAGAAGAATGCCAGACATGTATGGTTAAATGACATCAATAACATCCAAAAGGAAGAGCATTATAGAAATGAATGTAAAGAGGCTACAAAAATAGTCAGACAGCAGAAGCGAGAATATATGAGTAATATAATCAAAGATATGGAAACTAATCACCAGAAAAATGAATCCAGAAAATTTTTTAAAGTACTGAAGTCAATGAAACGAGGGCACCAACAAAACACATATGGTTTAAAAGACAAAAATGGGAATATGATAAATACCAATGAGGAAATGTGCAACACATGGAAAGAATATTTTATTGAATTACTAAATTGTGAAGCTCCAAGTAACATTTTCCCACAGGAAGAGGTTCTAACATGCGAACCACAAATTGAAGAACCTACATTTGAAGAAATCCTATATGTAATCACACGACTTAAAAACAATAAGGCAACTGGGACTGATGGAATTGCTGCTGAATTTATAAAGGCAGGTGGCCATGCATTACATCTAAAGCTATACGAACTAATAATAAACATCTGGAGGACAGAAGAATTACCCCATGACTGGAAAGAGTCATTATTGATACCTATCTTTAAGAAAGGAGACAAGTTCCAATGTGGAAATTATAAAGGAATATCACTACTGTCCACAAGCTATAAGATACTATCCGCAGTATTACTAAATAGACTAAAACCATATTCAGAAGACATATTAGGTGACTACCAGGCGGGTTTTAGACAAAACAGATCAACAATAGATCAGATATTTATCTTACGACAAATAGCCGAGAAACATTGGGAATATAAAAGAGATCTCCATAACATTTTTGTGGATTTTAAAAAGGCTTATGATAGTGTCCATAGGAATAGTCTATGGAATGTTATGCAGGAATTTGGAATACCAAGGAAGTTAATTAACATGACCAAACTATGCATGGAAGATACTTATAATATAGTAACATATAAAGGCAGGAAATCAGACCCCTTCCAAATAACATCTGGCTTGAAACAGGGTGATGCACTATCGCCGCTACTCTTCAATCTGGCTCTAGAGAAAGTTGTAAGGAAGGTAAAGGAGGAATGTGATATTGGAGGAACATCCAAGCTGCTTGGTTATGCAGATGATATAGATATTATAGGGCAAAGTGAACAAAAGACATTAGAAATATTGACTCACTTAAAGGAAAAAGCCCAACAGATGGGGCTGGTTATCAACCAAGATAAGACAGAATATATGGTAATTTCAAGAGACGGAATGGCTAAAAACTCTGGCCACATACAAATAGATAATATGACCATTAAAAGAACGGAAACATACAAATACCTGGGTACAATCTTCAACTGCTCCAACATCATAAGGGAAGAAATACAAACTAGAATCAACTCTGGAAATAAGATATACTATGCACTACAACATCTACTAAAATCAAAGGCGCTATCTCGTAACACCAAAATCACAATATACAAAACACTGATCAGACCAGTTGTGCTGTATGGCTCTGAAACCTGGAGTACAACGAAAGGAGACGAAGCCTTGTTACAAACCTTTGAGAACAAAATTTTAAGACGCATCTTTGGACCCATTAGGGATACACAAAGTGGAGAGTGGAAAAGAAGAAGTAACAAAGACATTTATGATTTGTTTAAGTCCCCGCTAATCACTGGTATCATGAAGGCTAATAGACTACAATGGCTGGGGCATATAGAAAGAATGGAAGATAATAGGGAAACAAAACTCGCTTACACTCAGGAAATAAATGACCGTAGACCCCGAGGTAGACCAAGAAGGCGGTGGAGAGATAATATACATACAGACCTACAAGCACTTGGAATCAACGACTGGCAAGAGAAGGTCCACCAGAGAGACGAATGGAGACAGATTGTATTTGCAGCAAAGAACCTCAATGGCTCGGAACGCTGAAGAAGAAGAAGAAGAAGAAGAAGAAGGAACATAATGACCCAACATATAAAGGGACCTTACTTAATCTAAAAATATTGCACTTACAGTTCTGGCAGTTACATATTATTATGGCGTTAATTCCATTACTAATCAACTTATGCTACCATTACTTTATACATAAAGTTACACATGTTGAAAAAAATACATAGAGTATTAGCATAAGTAATTATTTTATTTAGATAATACATTGTTATAATCTGCTTTCCTGGCTGTCTTGGATTATAGATATAACTGTAGTATTCTGTTTTGATATCAGAAACATGAAATAAATGATTATATATTTGGCTGGCCGCTCAAAGGCCAATGAAAAAAATTTCATATAAGCAAAGAAAGGAAAGCAGGTTTTGACAAAATCATCTGAAATCATCATGAGGAAAGCACATCCACAAGAAAAGTACAAGGAAAAGGTTGAGGTGCAATGGCAACAGAAAAGTAATAGTCACACAGCGTGGATTTGATCCATTCACGAACCTTGTCGTTGACGACTCAGTGAAAGAGACCAAGACTGGTGAAATGAGGAATATAGGCATGGTGGTTATCCGTGACATCAGTGTAATTCTACTGGAGTCAGAGGAACGAGTGTGATATCTTCCCTCTCATCAATTTTCAGTTCATGTCATGCACATTTGATTTTCATTTCTGTCGCAGCAAGTCAGAATATTATGTAAGGAGGCAAAAGAAACATGGCTTGAGGAAAAGTGCTTAGAAATTGAAAAACAACACAACAGTCAAAATACCAAATTCGTGCACAAACGAATTCAGGAACTTACTAATAAAAGAACAAGTACACCAACAGGCTGTCTAAAAATTAAAGATGGCAAACCATAATAGAAAAAGATCAGATTATACATGTATGGACAGATTATGTGAAAAACTTTTATGAGGATAACAGAGAGAAACAGTATAATATTAGATTTAATTATGAAGGACCACCAATTTTGAAGATGGAGGTTCAAAATATTCTTAATCTTATGAAAACTGGCAAGGCCCCCTGTGCAGAAAATATCACAACAGAAATGATTAAATCTTTAGAAGAATTTGGACTAGATCAAGTCAATAGACTGCTGAACACATTATATGATACTGGAGATATACCTTCTGAATTATGTAACTTATAGCTTATGTATTTAATGCAATCCCAAAGAAATCAGGAGCCTTGGAATGTGATCAACATAGAACAATTAGTATGATGAGTCACATCACAGATTTTGCTACGAATTATGATGCAAAGAGTGAGGAAGAAATTACAACCTGAAATAGGGGGAGAACAATGTGGGTTTGTAGAAGGAAAGGGTACAGTAAATGCTGTGTATATGCTGCGAACAGTTATTGAACGTGCTATAGAAGTAAACAAGGATATATATCTTTGCTTTATTGACTATACAAAGGCTTTTGATAGAGTTAGACATGTCAACATGGTAGATATGCTTGCAGATCTACAAATTGATGGGAAAGACATTAGACTTATAAAAAACATATATTGGAAACAACAAGCTGCCATAAGGATTGGTAATGAAGTAGGACAATCATTGGCACCTTTCCGTCATGACAGACGATAGTTTGGTACACTGTGCTTCAAAACGGCTTAATAACTACGACCCATGGCGGTGGCGAGTGTGGCTGGTAAGGCCAATTCTTGCTGCAAATGTTTGCCCACAGTAGATGCATGTGAAAACATGGTCATTTCTACCATTTTGCACCATCTTACGTCTCTCACGTTATGTGTGTGCTTTATCTGCAATCATTTTCTCCTTTGTCTTTATTTCATTTCTGATAGTTGCCCTCCATGCAACACGTTCAGCGGCGACTTGCTCCCAATGTGCATTATCAATGCCTGTATCAATCATGTCCCGCTTACACACATCTTTGTATCGTAGTAGAGGCCGACCCTGAGATCTCCTATCCGTCTGTAATTCACCAAAAAGATGTCCTTTGGTATTCTACCATCATCCATCCTCCTAACATGTCCTATCCATCTAAGTCTACGAAGACTGAGCATGGAATACACCGTCACACAACCTGATCTTTCCAATACTTCAGTATTTGTGATTTTGTCTTGCCACTTAATACCAAGTATTCTTCGCAGACAACGCATATGAAAGCTGTTTAAACGTTTCTCTTGGCGTGAGAACGTTGTCCAGGTTTCACTGCCATAAAGAATAGTACTAAGGACACAGGCTTGGTAGACGAGGACTTTTGTTTTGGCAGTAAGCGTCCTGTTCTCCCAGACTCTTTTTGCTAAAATGTTCATTGTTGTTGCTGCCTTGCCAATCCTGATGTTGATTTCCTGATCGAGGGATAATTTGCTATTTACCTCTGTTCCTAGATATGTAAAATGGTCTACTATCTCCAGTTCGGCGTCGTCAATAAAGATTGATGGTACACCATTTGCACATTGTGACATAATCTGTGTCTTCTTTTTGTTAATTTGTTAAACCAAATTCAGAACAATCATTGTATGATGCAGATAGTAGATATTGTAATTCTTCCTCAGAGTTGGTCGTAATCGCAGCATCATCCGCAAAAAGCAAATCTCTGATTAGTACCCTCCTAATTTTGGTCTTGGCCTTCAATCTCTGAGCATTATAGAGGCCACCATCTGAGAGTGAGTGAATGTATATACCGTCATCCTGATCACGAAAGGCATATTTCAGTAGAAGTGAAAAATATATCCCAAAGACTGTGGGGGATAGTACACAGCCTTGCTTAACTCCACTCTTGATTTCAAACTCTTCTGAAGTTGAGCCATTAAACTTGATTATTGATCTTGACCAATTTTCCTTTGATCTTGTACAGCGTTATGATGTTTGAATTTTCGAAATCCTGTGGGACCTGTCCTTCTCGCCAGCATAGCTCTATTAGCTGGTGGATCTGTAGAGTGAGTGTGTCTTGCCCACTCCTGATTACCTCTATCGGAATCCCATCCTTACCTGGGCCTTGCCAGATGCAAGTTTATTTATAGCACACTTAACTTCTGTTATGGTGGGAAGTGTGTCCAGGTGGTCAAGAGTTGGCAGCGTCTCTATGGTGTTGAGGGCATCATCCGCTAGTTTGGTCTCACTTGAGTAAAGCTCTAAATAGTGCTCGACCCATATATCCATCTGCTGTTTCTTATCAGTGATGATTTCTCCCAGTCAAGGTTTCAGCGGTGCACTTCTTTTGATCATTGGACCACAAGCTTTCCTTCATAAATGCTTCTGATGTTTCCCTTATCACTTGCAATTTGAATGGACTCACTAACTTGATCCAATAGTCATTCGTACACTGCCTTGCAGCCTTTTGCACATGCCTTCCTTGCTTGCTTCAGCTTACTCAGAGATGTTACGCGTTGGTCTTTCCTTGTTTCTTAAGAGAGATAACTTCTTTTATCAATCAAGGGCTGCAGTATCTGGCTGTTTGCCGCAAACCAGTCCTGCCTCTTATGATCTACAGTGCCGTAAACCCCTACCACTGTTTTATAAATAGTTTCCCTAAGTTTACTCCATTTATCATTTACTATACAATTTTCTGATGTATCAGTGAAAGCGTCTTAAAGTTGCTGTTGAAATTCAAAGCACTTTCCAGGATCGTGAGTGTTAATAATATTAATCCTGGGGCTAGATGTGTGTTTAGCTGTGTAGATCCTCTTTGGTCTCAGTCTAACCCTTGCAACAACCAAAGAAAGATCTGTATCACAGTCAGCACTGTGGTAACTTCGAGTTAATGATGTATGGTTCAGATGTTTTCTCCGTGTGATAATGAAGTCCAGCTGATGCCAATGGCCGGATCTTGGATGTTTCCATGTGACCTTATGTAACTCTTTTGTTTTAAAAAAGGAATTTGTAATACTTAGGTCATTTCTAGTGCAATGCTCCAGCAGCCTTTGCCCATTATCATTCATGCGACCGATGTTGTATTTTCCAAGGCACACTGGCCATGAACTCGAGTCCTTGCCCACACGAGCATTGAAATCACCGAGCATATAAATGTAGTCGGATTTTGGAACTACTTTGATCACAGAGTCTAGCTGCTCATTGAACGAATCCTTCAAATCATCAGAGGAATCGAGTGTCGGTGCATATGTAGTGATAATGGTGGCAAAACCCACAAGAGGTTGCCAAGCGCAGGGATAATAGTCTTTAATTTCGTCCTGCTGGAATTTCAATCATACTCAGTAGCTAATTCTTCACTGCAAAGCCCACACAGTGTTGCCCTTTTTCTGCCTCCCTCTACCCTTCCAAAAAAGGTGTAATTGTTTTCCCTGAGTGACCCTTCCTCAGCGAGGCGAGTCTCCTGCAGGCCAGCAATATCAATGTTTAGACGACTGAGTTCAGCATCAATCACAGCCGTGTTTCTCACATCGTCAATATTTGTCAAGTCAATGGAAAATCCTGGACACATGGTTCTTACGTTCCAGGTTGCAAGCTGTAGTTTGAGGTTTCTATTATTCTTTTTATTAGTACCTGGTGCATTGGTTTTACAGCCCGTTATTCAGATTTTGTCCTAGCCCCAAGCACCCATTGAAGCAGGCAGGCTGTGGCGGATCAGCATTCAATTGGCCGAGGCTGCCCAGCTTGAGGCGGGCGGTAGCTGATCAGTGACAACTGTAGGTGTCTCCCATCGTCAGAAGCAACGCGTGGCGCCCCATGTCTACGCCAACTGACATGGACTTATAACCCGTAACAGTTGCCTCTCGCTTTGATTCCGAGACCAGTTAAGACCAGGGATGGAGTTATTGCCTCTCCATAGCACAAAGCCTGGGCTAAAATAAAGAAACCATGTGTTGCCCATGCAGCATGATCCCTCTCTCGGCCTGCCTAGTTCACTCCAGAGGAAAGTTGACACCAATAATCTGGAACAAGACAAGCTGCAGAAGCTGCCGGATCAGCAAAGCAATGCACTAACTGTCTGCCTGTCGGAGCTTCGATCCTAGACCAGCTGCCAACCAAGGCTTAGGGCCTGGTCTGCCCTGCCATGACTTTTTTTGTCTTTGGGTTGCATTTCCTCGCACCAGGATAAGGCTAGTACCCTCCCGAAGCCGTTGGCACAATGTGGGGTGTCGGGTTTGGTAAGCGCCGCCCAACATTCGGCGCTGACAGAAAGCAGGTAGTACCGTCTACTGTCATACGGTAGCTCCGTCATATCTGACTAAGACCTGACTCCCAGTAGGACAATATCAGCCTATTAAGAGAGGTGTTAGGCAGGGATGTGTGATGTCTCCAGATCTTTTTTCTCTGTACAGTGAAAATATTTTAAGAAATGTAGAAGATATAAATGGAATCAGCATTGGAGGACGAAACATCAATAACATTAGATATGCAGATGATACATTACTGATTGCAGACAATGCACAAGATCTACAACAATTAGTAAGCGCAGTTGTTGTACACAGTGAGCAGCTGTGGTTGGAATTAAATTGTAAGAAGACACAGGTTATCGTCGTCACTAGGAAGAACAAAGTACCACAATGTAATATACAAGTAAATGGGAATTTTCTTCAACAAGTGAATCGATACAATTATCTCGGAACAGTCATAACATCTGATGGGAGATGCCTTGAAGAGATTAGAACAAGAATTACTATGGCGAAAGTAGGCTTTAGCAAGATGAAAAACATTCTGACCAATAAAAAGATGTCAATTGACATGAGAAAAAGAGTGTTGAGGGGGTACATAGAGCTTGTTCTTTTGTATGGATGTGAAACTTGGACAATGTGCAGTCAAGCTGATGGCTGCAGAAATGTGGTTTCTGAGGAAAATGCAAAGAATACCATGGACAGACAGAAAAACCAATGACCAAGTACTACTGGAGACAAATGAAAATCGGAAATTGATTAGAGAAATTAGACGTAGACAGTCAACATTTTTTGAAAATGATTGATTGATATACACTAAACTTGATTGTTAAAAAAATGTTTCTAGTAGTGCTTATCGGGACAATATTCCTTATTATTAATATATTCTAATGATCTGACTCCTACTATTAATGCTAAGTATCGTCATCAGAATAAAGTATTATTGTTGATATTTTTCTTCTCTCGTTCGCTTGAAATATGTATATAACTGCAATGTTGTCTCTTGTATGAATTTAACTGTCTTTTTTAGTTCACTCACGGTCCATAGAGTTTAGCTACCACAGTTGTCTCCCTAGGCCAGAAGGTTTGCCAAGATATGTTGTAGTTTGGGCAGTCTTGGAGTACGTGCTCTGCTGTCTGCGACGCCAAACCACATGTGCACATGGCTGAGTCACCAATCTTGAATTTTTTATACATGTGGTTGCGTAATCTATTGTGTCCTGTTCTGGGGCACAGAATAATGACTTGTTCTGGTCTATCCATGACTTGGTAGTCGTCTTGAGCAGGATTTGGTGGCCTTCTGACTAATTTAATCATT
Source organism: Cepaea nemoralis (assembly GCA_014155875.1). Taxonomy (NCBI): domain Eukaryota; kingdom Metazoa; phylum Mollusca; class Gastropoda; order Stylommatophora; family Helicidae; genus Cepaea; species Cepaea nemoralis. Next base: position 8,450 of record JACEFZ010001227.1, read on the forward strand.
TTTTTCTGTTGGTGGTATGTAATGGGCACATCAGGCTGTTCTTCTTTTGCTCTTAACTTAGGCAATTGATCAGCTCTGGCGTTTCCGGGTACTCCACGGTGAGATGGTACCTACTGAATGGTGACCTTATGCTGACTGCTAAGTTCAGAATGTAATGTCCTTAGTACTAGCAATTTACCAGACATCAGTACTGATTTTACATCTGTCAACAGCACCACAGGTTGTGTACCATAGTTGGTATTTAGTAATTTCTCTGTTGCTATGTTGATTGCCTCAATTTCAGCATCATAGTTATGGCAGTACTTTCCTGATGGACCTCTGGCCGTGTTCCATAGTATTATTTGGGTATTCTATGTACACTCCCGCTCCTCTATTTGGAACAGCATTTTGTGCTGATTCATCTGTGTAGACTCGGATCCAGAGGTCCTGTGGGTATTCGTAATCAAGGAAGCTGAGAGTGGCATTTCTGCGCTGTACACTGATCAGTTCTTCCTTGTCAAATATTCCTCGCACTTTAGTCTGGATTTGTAGTGATAGTCTATGTGCATCTTTCCATGGAATTCGCTCTGGAATAGTTGTCAGAGGGGATACCAACTGTGGGCATATCGGTGGTTTCTTTGCAGAGTCGTTTCGCCTGGTGAATAAAACTACTTCTTTTCAAACGCACCGTAGCTAAGTTTTCAAATCGGTTCTTCATAGGGTGGCCTGGTAAACTGAGGAATTTTTCTGCTTGTATTAGTGTTTTCGAATATCTCCGCTTTGTCAGTGCTGGGATCATTCCCATTTTCTCCATAGCTACTATAGGGGTTGATCTCATCCCTCCTGTGGTGACTCTAAGAACTTAATTCTGCACCCTGTCCAGCTCTTGAAGTGTGGTTTTTGATGCTGAACACCATGCAGTTGATATGATAAGAAATCATAATATTGTACTTAGCTTGTTTATTCCACCCCCCCCCTTTTTTTAAAGCATATCTTGATTATCATAAGGCTAGGATAATTGTCGAATGTTCAACAAATTTATAAATTTTTGTGTTAAAAATACTTCGCGAAAGACAACATAAGCCACACACACAAAAATACCCACACATAAATTAAATTACGGTATGGGACATAAGAATTTGGAATTATAATAACCATTACTAAATCTAAACAATATTTTTAATCTTTACAGTTCTGGCAATTCGTTTCTTAATTTTTCGTTAAGTTCATTTACAAATCAACAGTTGCTACCATTTACAACAACATGAACTTATATAACTTTATGTTCATTGTTGTTGCTGCCTTGCCAATCCTGATGTTGATTTCCTGATCGAGGGATAATTTGCTATTTACCTCCGTTCCTAGATATGTAAAATGGTCTACTATCTCCAGTTCGGCGTCGTCAATAAAGATTGATGGTACACCATTTGCACCTTGTGACATAATCTGTGTCCTCTTTTTGTTAATTGTTAAACCAAATTCAGAACAAGCATTGGAGAATGCAGATAGTAGATGTTGTAATTCTTCCTCAGAGTTGGTCGTAATCGCAGCATCATCCGCAAAAAGCAAATCTCTGATTAGTAAGTACCCTCCTAATTTTGGTCTTGGCCTTCAATCTCTGAGCATTATAGAGGCCACCATCTGAGCATGAGTGAATGTATATAACGTCATCCTGATCACGAAAGGCATATTTCAGTAGAAGTGAAAAGTGTATCCCAAAGAGGGTGGGGGATAGTACACAACCTTGCTTAACTCCACTCTTGATTTCAAACTCTTCTGAAGTTGAGCCATGAAACTTGATTATACCCTTCATGCCTGTGTGGAACGATTCCACAATGGACAGTAGAGTTGGTGGGCAGCCAATCTTCTTTAGTGCTTTGAACAGACCCTCACGACTGACCAAATCGAATGCCTTTGTGAGGTCGATGAAGGCAATAAACAGTGGCTGATTTTGTTCCCGGCATTTTTCTTGCATCTGTCGCAATGAGAATATCATATCAATGGTAGACCGGTTCTGACGGAAGCCGTACTGTGATTCGGGGTAGACTTGATCTCCCAGGACTTGAAGTCTGCGCAGAAAATTTCTGGCGAATACTTTCCCAACAATACACAGAAGTGAGATACCCCTATAGTTGTTACGGTCGCTCCGATCGCCCTTGTTCTTGTACAGCGTTATGATGTTTAAATCTTCGAAATCCTGTGGAACTTGTCCTTCTCGCCAGCATAGCTCTATTAGCTGGTGGATCTGTAGAGTGAGTGTGTCTTGCCCACTCCTGATTACCTCTATCGGAATCCCATCCTTACCTGGGGCCTTGCCAGATGCAAGTTTATTTATAGCACACTTAACTTCTGTTATGGTGGGAAGTGTGTCCAGGTGGTCAAGAGTTGGCAGCGCCTCTATGGTGTTGAGGGCATCATCCGCTAGTTTGGTCTCACTTGAGTAAAGCTCTAAATAGTGCTCGACCCATCTACCATCTGCTGTTTCTTATCAGTGATGATTTCTCCAGTCAAGGTTTTCAGCGGTGCACTTCTTTTGATCATTGGACCACAAGCTTTCCTTCATAAATGCTTCTGATGTTTCCCTTATCACTTGCAATTTGAATGGACTCACATAACTTGATCCAATAGTCATTCGTACACTGCCTTGCAGCCTTTTGCACATCCTTCCTTGCTTGCTTCAGCTTACTCAGAATGTTACGCGTTGGTCTTTCCTTGTTTCTTAAGAGAGATAACTTCTTTTATCAATCAAGGGCTGCAGTATCTGGCTGTTTGCCGCAAACCAGTCCTGCCTCTTATGATCTACAGTGCCGTAAACCCCTACCACTGTTTTATAAATAGTTTCCCTAAGTTTACTCCATTTATCATTTACTATACAATTTTCTGATGTATCAGTGAAAGCGTCTTCAAGTTGCTGTTGAAATTCAAAACACTTTCCAGGATCGTGAGTGTTAATAATATTAATCCTGGGGCTAGATGTGTGTTTAGCTGTGTAGATTCTCTTTGGTCTCAGTCTAACCCTTGCAACAACCAAAGAATGATCTGTATCACAGTCAGCACTGTGGTAACTTTGAGTTAATGATGTATGGTTCAGATGTTGTCTCCGTGGGATAATGAAGTCCAGCTGATGCCAATGGCCGGATTTTGGATGTTTCCATGTGACCTTATGTAACTCTTTTGTTTTAAAAAAGGAATTTGTAATACTTAGGTCATTTCTAGTGCAATGCTCCAGCAGCCTTTGCCCATTATCATTCATGCGACCGATGTTGTATTTTCCAAGGCACACTGGCCATGAACTCGAGTCCTTGCCCACACGAGCATTGAAATCACCGAGCATATAAATGTAGTCGGATTTTGGAACTACTTTGATCACAGAGTCTAGTTGCTCATAGAACGAATCCTTCACATCATCAGAGGAATCGAGTGTCAGTGCATATGCAGTGATAATGGTGGCAAAACCCACAAGAGGTTGCCAAGCGCAGGGATAATAGTCTTTAATTTCGTCCTGCTGGAATTGCAATCATACCCAGTAGCTAATTCTTCACTGCAAAGCCCACACAGTGTTGCCCTTTTTCTGCCTCCCTCTACCCTTCCAAAAAAGGTGTAATTGTTTTCCCTGAGTGACCCTTCCTCAGCGAGGCGAGTCTCCTGCAGGCCAGCAATATCAATGTTTAGACGACTGAGTTCAGCATCAATCACAGCCGTGTTTCTCACATCGTCAATATTTGTCAAGTCAGTGGAAAATCCTGGACACATGGTTCTTATGTTCCAGGTTGCAAGCCGTAGTTTGAGGTTTCTATTATTCTTTTTATTAGTATCATGTGCATTGGTTTTACAGCCTGCGACTCAGATTTTGTCCTAGCCCCAAGCACCCATTGAAGCAGGCAGGCTGTGGCGGATCAGCATTCAATTGGCCGAGGCTGCCCAGCTTGAGGCGGGTGGTAGTTGATCAGTGACAACTGTAGGTGTCTCCCACCGTCAGAGGCAACGCGTGGCGCCCCATGTCTACGCCAACTGACAAGGACTTATAACCCGTAACAGTTGCCTCTCGCTTTGATTCCGAGACCAGTTAAGACCAGGGATGGAGTTATTGCCTCTCCATAGCACAAAGCCTGGGCTAAAATAAAGAAACCATGTGTTGTCCATGCAGCAAGATCCCTCTCTCGGCCTGCCTAGTTCACTCCAGAGGAAAGTTGACACCAATAATCTGGAACAAGACAAGCTGCAGAAGCTGCCGGATCAACAAAGCAATGCTCTAACTGTCTGCCTGTCGGAGCTTCGATCCTAGACCAGCTGCCATCCAAGGCTTAGGGCCTGGTCTGCCCTGCCATGACTTTTTTTGTCTTTGGGTTGCATTTCCTCGCACCAGGATAAGGCTAGTACCCTCCCGAAGCCGTTGGCACAATGTGGGGTGTCGGGTTTGGTAAGCGCCGCCCAACATTCGGCGCTTACAGAAAGCAGGTAGTACCGTCTACTGTCATACGGTAGCTCCGTCATATCTGACTAAGACCTGACTCCCAGTAGGACAATATCAGCCTATTAAGAGAGGTGTTAGGCAGGGATGTGTGATGTTTCCAGATCTTTTTTCCCTGTACAGTGAAAATATTTTAAGAAATGTAGAAGATATAAATGGAATCAGCATTGGAGGACGAAACATCAATAACATTAGATATGCAGATGATACATTACTGATTGCAGACAATGCACAAGATCTACAACAATTAGTAGGCGCAGTTGTTGTACACAGTGAGCAGCTGAGGTTGGAATTAAATTGTAAGAAGACACAGGTTATCGTCGTCACTAGGAAGAACAAAGTACCACAATGTAATATACAAGTAAATGGGAATATTCTTCAACAAGTGAATCGATACAATTATCTCGGAACAGTCATAACATCTGATGGGAGATGCCTTGAAGAGATTAGAACAAGAATCGCTAAGGCGAAAGTAGGCTTTAGCAAGATGAAAAACATTCTGACCAATAAAAAGATGTCAATTGACACGAGAAAAATAGTGTTGAGGGGGTACATAGAGCCTGTTCTTTTGTATGGATGTGAAACTTGGACAATGTGCAGTCAAGCTGATGGCTGCAGAAATGTGGTTTCTGAGGAAAATGCAAAGAATACCATGGACAGACAGAAAAACCAATGACCAAGTACTACTGGAGACAAATGAAAATCGGAAATTGATTAGAGAAATTAGACGTAGACAGTCAACATTTTTTGGACATGATATATTGATATACACTAAACTTGATTTCGAAAAATATGTTTCTAGTAGTGCTTATCGGGACAATATTCCTTATTATTAATATATTCTAATGATCTGACTCCTACTATTAATGCTAAGTATCGTCATCAGAATAAAGTATTATTATTGATATTCTTCTTCTCTCGTTCGCTTGAAATATGTATATAACTGCAATGTTGTCTCTTGTATGAATTTAACTGTCTTTTTTAGTTCACTCATCGGTCCATAGAGTTTATCTACCACAGTTGTCTCCCTAAACCAGAAGGTTTGCCAAGATATATTGTAGTTTGGGCAGTCTTGGAGTACGTGCTCTGCTGTCTGCGACGCCAAACCACATGTGCACATGGCTGAGTCACCAATCTTGAATTTTTTATACATGTGGTTGCGTAATCTATTGTGTCCTGTTCTGGGGCACAGAAAAATGACTTGTTCTGGTCTATCCATGACTTGGTAGTCGTCTTGAGCAGGATTTGGTGGCCTTCTGACTAATTTAATCATTTTTTTTTCTCTTGATGGTATGTAATGGGCACATCAGGCTGTTCTTCTTTTGCTCTTAACTTAGCCAATTGATCAGCTCTGGCGTTTCCGGGTACTGTCAAAGTCTTGCTTAGGGCAAGTAATATGGCTCGTATCTTGACAAGTGTGATACTAACTATGCTTATCAAATAACACGAGGCTAACAGCCGATAATATAATTCGCGCTATTTATTCGCGCACTGCACACATCAGAAATAATACAAGCTTCGCGCAATCACAATTCACAGTATCCAATACATTATAAATGCAAGCAATCAATACATCAATATAACAATACATCAATGCACTCCACTTACAAGTCACACAGACAGGCGTTCCATCTCCAACGTTCATACAGGCTAGCTCTCAAGACATGCATCAAACTCTCAAGCCGCTTTCACACGTCAGTCTCTAACGGCCACCGAGTCTGGTCTGACTGGACTTTCAGCACACAACACAGTTGTGCTCGCGTCAGCCCGCGTGACCCCTCAATGTTCACGCTGCGTTCCAGCTGACCGCCGACTGCTTAGAATCGCTCAGCGTTAATTGCCTGGCGTTGTTGAAGACGCCGCGTTATAGCTGTAGTGCTTATGATAGATTAGCATTGCATTGTCGGGCGTTGGTGCAGACAACGAGTTATCACTCTGGGTGAGACTCTGACATTCTCCCCCCCCCCCCTATATAGCTGTTCTTTATCTTGTCAGAATCGAACTTTGCACTTCATCTGACGTAACTTTTTAGTTTGTCTTAATATGTACAGGTGATTAGTAACCAATATGCATACAAATCCCATGCCTACTCATCAAGCATACTGGTCAAGTACAATCAATTCCATGGTTTTTACCTCGCTCAGACACAGCCAGTCCGGTAGTTACGGCTAACTTGCCCTTACCTCTCCACCAACAAGAAAAATTACAAATAATCAGGTGAGTCTGTGAGTATCTACCTATAAGATAACTCCGACATTGGACATCTACCCTTATCTCATAGAATATCCAATGAAGGTCTTCAGTTTTGGTAAGTTTTCCCATATACACATGACGTCACATTGACATGATACCTATTAGGCAAACATGGTAGTTTCAATACATATCCACACATCACCAACAATATTTAGTTATGTCCCTTGGTTATGGAACACAAGTTAAGGACAGTAATTTTATCATGCTTTCAACAAAATAAATTACAAGTAACATTTTCTTTCTTAGTGTCATAATTTGATCCTTATTGACTAAAGTGCACAAAAGGTCACTCTTGTGAAAAAGTAAATCAAGCTATGATGCTGAGATTACATTTAACAAAAATCGACATATACAATTTCGTATATGGAAATGTTTCATACCCAAATTTTCATACAATTGTCATAAATTTATAAACATTTTATTATGGTATTCTAACTTTCAAATTAATATGGACATCTAACGGAAGTGTAGAGCTGTGTTGTTGCACACTCAATGTCTCTCGTTTTAGATGTACTTTAAATATACGGAGCACCCAGATCTTGTCATCAGCTGTTGGATCACTTCTTCCGTCTTATCCCCGGATTAGGTTGTCAAGGTCATCATTCGTACTTGTTAAAACGTCGTGGACCCTCTTTGTAGATGTACTCAGGATTACTTGGCGCTGTTCAAGCTAAGTAAGTCTTTGGGTCCTGTAGTACTGTCCTGTGACACTTGTGGTGTCTATTATAATACTACATATTTACAATCGTAATGGCATTCTTTCACATTTTTCACAATTATACGACCCATTCATTTAAATAATAATAATATTAATATGTACACAATATATTTACAATGGGAGATTCAATCTTCCCTATCACACTGTTCCTCACAGCGTAACTGACATAAAGTCACAATTGGCTGTGGTATTGAGCACTATTTACGTTGCAGTTTATACACCATCTGCCTTGTGCTCGGGTGTTACCTGGCTATTAGGTGGGTCGTATGGACATCTCGATAGAAGATCGGTCAGAGATTTATGTGAGCCTCGTATATGTCTGATTTCGAAGCTATAGTCCTGTAGAAGAAGGGACCATCTGGCCACTCTGTGGTTACTTGGGGTACCACTGGTGATGAATGTCAAAGGGCTATTGCCTGTTTCAATGATGAAATGTTTACCTAAATGAAATCTCGAAAGTTTACATACCGAGAACACAAGAGCGAGGGCTTCAAGTTCCGGCGTGCTGTAATTTCGTTCACTGGTGTTCAATTTCCGGGAGACGTAGTATCCCGGGTACAATATTTGGTCGTGCTCTTGAAGCAGTACCCCTCCAATGGCTACGGAGCTCGCATCGCATCTTAGTCTGAAAATAGTGCGAAGATCAGGTAATTTTAGAATAGGTTCACTGGAAATATAAGATAATATTTTCGCAAATGCAGGCCTTAAACATTCGCTATTTACAATAACTTTTGGATGTTTGTTTGTTAGTAAATCAGTGAAACATTTGGTCAATTCAGCAAAATGAGGAATAAATTGTCTATAGTAATTCAAAAGACCTAACACACTTCGCAACTCTTTTTTGGTTGTTGGAAGCGACAATTTCAAAATTCTAGACATGATGTTATCGTCAGTTGGTATGAAGCCATTTGAGATCTTATAGCCCAAAAATGTAATTTCTTGAAAGGCTATATCAAATTTGGATGGTTTTATAGTCAGTCCATGTTGTCTAATTCTGTCGAATGTCTGCCGTAGTGCTGTTATGTGGTCTGTCATGTTTCTTGTATGTATGCAAATGTCGTCCATGTACCAAATGCTATTGGAAATGCCTGTTAAAAGTCGTCTTGTCATTCTGACAAAGGTTGCTGGAGCATTAACTAGCCCGAATGGCAACTTGCACCATTCGTATAGTCCCCAGGGTGTGGCAAATTCTGTCAGATATATACTGTCAGCATGTACAGGTATTTGCCAGTAACCTTTTGTCATGTCCAGGTTAGTAAAGTAACGTGAGTCAGTCAGTTTAGTTAGTATGTCTTCACAGTTGCTCATTGGTTCTAAATCCAACTGTGTAATGCTGTTGAGTTTCCTATAGTCAACACAGAGTCTTATTGTGTTGTCCTTTTTATTCACAATGACAATGGGTGAACAAAAATGTGATTGTGAACGTCGGATGATATGGTTTGCTTCTAAGTCAATAATTTCTTGGTGTAATTTGTCTTTGTAGTGTATAGGAATGGAATATGGTCTGCATTTTATTGGGATGTCAGACGTCAAAATAATATGATGATGCACTAAGTCTGTCTGTTCTGGATTGTTAGAATAAATTGTACTGTAGTCTTGTAACACTTGTCTGCAACTGTCAGTCTGTGTGTGCGTCAGTTTGGGATTTACCTTTATGTCCTGTAGGTTGGTTGTTGTGTCCAGTACTGGTGTTGGTATCTCGTCAGTATCGTTGTCGTCTGTCTGGTCCATAATTGTTGTGCATGCTGTAGTCTCTACTTGTTCGTCCCTGTGGTAATATGGTTTAAGCATGTTAATATGAAAAATCTTGTGTTTGTCCCTAACTGCAATTTCGTAATCTACTGTCGAAATTTGTCGTAACACTTTAAACGGTCCTTGCCAAGAGTCTGTGAGAAGATGTATGTCACTTGGCAACAGAAGAAGAAAGTTCTGTCCTGGTGTCAGAGTAATGGTTCTATTTCCTCTGTTAGCGTATTGTCGGTAGATAGCACCAGATTTTTGTAGTGCTTCTTTTGCTAACACACATGATTTCATGATTCTATCGCGCAATGATATTACATGTTCATACGATGAAATGGGTTTATGAATAGTTTTACTTTCAGTCAATATAGACTGGTACAATGATAATGGGCCGCGTGGTTTGGCACCATACACTATTTCAAATGGTGAGAATCCAGTGCTGGGATGTGGCACTTCCCTATATGCAAATAAAATAGCAGGTAGATACGTGTCTCAGTCTTCTGGATGTTCTTGGGTTACTTTAGTAAGCATATGTTTAAGATCGCCGTTGATCTTTTCTATAATACCTGTGGAGTGTGGGTGGTACGGGCTGTTAAAGCATTGCTTCACCCCTAACATCGTCGTAAATACTTGTGTAGCTGCGGCAATAAACTGGCTACCCCGATCTGAAAGGATGGTGCCAGGGAATCCTACCCTTGCAAAAATATGGAAGAATACTTCCATGATGTCTTTGGAAGTTATATTCTTCATCGCAATGGCTTCTGGCCACCGACTACATAAATCAATTATTGTAACAATATATTTGTTTCCTCTTGATGTTATGTGGTTAAGAGGACGAACTATATCGACCGAGATCTTTTCAAACGGTCTACTTGCCAAATCAGTGATTTGCAGTTCTGCTTGCAGGTGTTTCCCCTTTTTAACAAGCTTTTGGCAGATGTCACACGATCTGCAATACAATTTGGTATCACTGCAAAATTTCGGCCAATAGAATTGAGTAAGTAACATTGCTCGTGTTTTAGCATACGCCATATGTCCTGCAAAGGGTATGTCACGCGCTAGCTGTAATGCTTGGTTGCGGTTTTCTGAAGGTAGCACCGTTTGGTCTGTAGTGCTAGAACCTTTGGTCAGAATTCCGTTTTTTCAGAGCAAAATACCATTTCGCGTTCTTTGCTACTCTTGGCTTTTGGCCTATTGATTTACAATACTTTTGCAACGATCGATCAGCTTTTTGAGCTGTTATAAATTTCTCCCTGGTTGTTTCAGGAGATGTTACAACTGGGCTTATTAGCTGTAAAGCCTCTGTCTGATCGATTCGATCATGCATTTGAGCAGTAGATCTGGTTACTGCATTTGTAATATCAAGGTTATCATGTACATTACAACTTGGTGTTACATTTACACAACTACATTCCTGTGACGACATTGCCGAATTGGCATACATACATTCATTTACAGGTGGTAATACATCATGAATGGTGATTTGTGATGGTGGTGGGATGGTATTATCAATGTTACAAATGACAGTGGATATAATATGTCATGTGGCATATCATTCACCTCTGGAAGGTTACCAATGATGACATCGCAACAAGGATTGGTCAATGCTGCGCATTTGACATTTCCGGTGAGGAATGGTGTACTTATGTATGCCCATGCAAGCGGGTATCTCTCGATGTTACCCGAGAAAGTTCTGCATGTAACATATTTACCACTATATTGTGATGGTAAGATATAGTCTCTCTTAATGCCAATGAGGGTACTGCCGCTATCCCGTAAAACGGTGGCAGCTCTGCCGTTAATATACCCATGGTGGATATTTAATTTACCTTGGGAGTTGACTACTAAATTGGCTTCCTCGTTTGTAACAGGAATGGAATGGCCACATGTAAAAATGCCATCCTTATGAAATTGATCACAGATAGTACATTTGTCGTGTTGGAACACATCAATAGAATGTGCTGCGTTTACAGTTTGATCTTCTATACTTTCATCTTCTGATGAAGAACTATCAATCATGGCTGCATACGCCTTTCTGGAAATAGCTTTAGCTTTACAATCTTTCCGCCAGTGGCCGAACGCCTTACAAAGGAAGCATTTGGTGTCCCGTCTGTATATCTTTCTTTCTTTGTCTTGCTTCGCTATGTAGTTTTGTAAGTACGTCATGTAACCAGGATGTTGGTCACACATATCAGTTTCGTGGTGTGACAAATGACAATATTTACATTTGTTAAGCTGTTAAGTGGATTGCCTATAGGGCTTTTGTTTGTTGTAGGGCACTGACTTAGATCTATCATATGTAGCGGCTGCCACAAAATATGTGCTAGTCACCCCAGTACTGAAACATTGCTTATTGGCTGAAAAATAACCTGAGACACGACTTTCAATCTGTTGTACATTTCACACTGACATTCTAATAGAAATTTTGAAAATGGAGGTGGGAGAGATGTGATAATTTTATCTCTCAAAATAAGATCTGTCAATTTATCAAAATTACCATTTACTTTGGCTGCTGACAGCCACTTAGAAAAAACATTCTGTATTTCTGAGATGTAATCAGAGAACGTTTGTGCTGGTTTAGGAGACAATTTACCAAACTGTTCTCTGTAGCCTGCTTCATCTAGCAGAAAATGAGACATAATTTTTGTCTTAATATACTGATAATCTTTCTTTAGGTCATTTGGAATAGACTCTATCACTTTCAGAGGTTCTCCAGAAAGACTTCTCATGTATATTATACTCCATTCTGACTTTCGGATCTGGTAATGATCCATAATACATTCAACATTTTGGGTGAAAGCTGCTATGCAATCACCTGTGGTGTAACTTTTAATCAGCCCTTGGTATTTCTTATATGGCCGGTCTTTGTCAGCTTTTCTATCTTCCTTTTCTTGGGAAGTTTCTGCTTTCAGCTGTTCAATTTTTAGCTGCATTTCAAGTTCCTCTCTTTTGCTCTGAGCTACAATTTCAGCTTTTCTTATTTCTGCATCTGTTTCTGCTTGCTTAAGTTTTAAAGCAGCGTCTGCCTGTTTCAAAGCAGTATCTGCTTCTGCCTGTTGAAGTTTTAAAGCAGCGTCTGCCTGTTTCAAAGCAGTATCTGCTTCTGCCTGTTGAAGTTTTAAAGCAGCGTCTGCCTGTTTCAAAGCAGTATCTGATTCTGCCTGTTGAAGTCTTAAAGCAGCATTTGATTCTGCCTGCTTAAGTTTTATAGCAGTATCTGATTCTGCCTGCTTAAAAGCTCTTTCGGCTGCTCTCTCATCCCGTTCATTAATCTTTTCCTGTTGTAGGAGGTATTCTGCAAACTTTTTCTCACTCCAGGTCCTTAACTGTTCTCCAGAAAGGTTCATCTTTAAACCCATGTCGATGCATTCGTTTAAACTAGACATGATGAACAAAATGTATGATGAAATAGATAGACACAAAATTAATAATGTTGTTAGTAATTTAAGTTCAAATGTTTACAGTACTTAATATTACAGCTGATGTTTAGGCCTGCTGAACGAACATATAAGGAAGAGAAAAAAAAATTTATACTCAAGTATTCCTGAGGTAATGTGCCGGACAATGGCTGCTCAGTACTGCTCGAAACCACACTGGTTTTTAATTCAGGTCGACCAAAATATTTCGGAGTTTACAAGGGACAGGTGTAGATGACACCAAACAACCTGTTATTTTTGGAGCAAGAGAAATTAGAACATGTGCAAGTGTTTGGTGTATGTAATCTCACTTAAGTTTTTGTAGGTTTGTATGTCGTCAAGTATTGTTGTTAGTCGTATCACCACACTCAACAACTCTCTTTTCACACTTTCCACACGTTCCGCTAACACTACTTCTCTTCAATGACATTCAAGGACATGGCCGCCATTTTGTTTTTATCACTTCAATAACTCGGTTGAAATTCACTAAGTCCAAGAACACACTTATAGTTTCGATATATTAACTAGAAATATGGCATTTATCTATTAAGTTATAACGTACACGCTCGCATTTGTTCACAACTCGCACTTTATACTCCTAATTGATTCACAGAAAAAAACTCGACAACCGTCGCCATTTTTACAATTATTTAACACTCTATTTTTCGAATTTCACGGTTCAAATCTAATGAGGACGTAGACCCCACGTTCGCACTTGTCAAAGTCTTGCTTAGGGCAAGTAATATGGCTCGTATCTTGACAAGTGTGATACTAACTATGCTTATAAAATAACACGAGGCTAACAGCCGATAATATAATTCGCGCTATTTATTCGCGCAATGCACACATCAGAAATAATACAAGCTTCGGGCAATCACAATTCACAGTATCCAATACATTATAAATGCAAGCAATGAATACATCAATATAACAATACATCAATGCACTCCACTTACAAGTCACACAGACAGGCGTTCCATCTCCAACGTTCATACAGGCTAGCTCTCAAGACATGCATCAAACTCTCAAGCCGCTTTCACACGTCAGTCTCTAACGGCCACCGAGCCTGGTCTGACTGGACTTTCAGCACACAACACAGTTGTGCTCGCGTTAGCCCGCGTGACCCCTCAATGTTCACGCTGCGTTCCAGCTGACCGCCGACTGCTTAGAATCGCTCAGCGTTAATTGCCTGGCGTTGTTGAAGACGCCGCGTTATAGCTGTAGTGCTTATGATAGATTAGCATTGCATTGTCGGGCGTTGGTGCAGACAAAGCGTTATCACTCTGGGTGAGACTCTGACAGGTACTCCACGGTGAGATGGTACCTACTGAATGGTGAACTTATGCTGACTGCTAAGTTCAGAATGTAATGTCCTAAGTACTAGCAATTTACCAGACATCAGTACTGATTTTGCATCTGTCAACAGCACCACAGGTTGTGTACCATAGTTGGTATTTAGTAATTTCTCTGTTGCTATGTTGATTGCCTCAATTTCAGCATCATAGTTATGGCAGTACTTTCCTGATGGACCTCTGGCCGTGTCCCTAGTATTATTTGGGTATTCTATGTACACTCCCGCTCCTCTATTTGGAACAGCATTTTGTGCTGATTCATCTGTGTAGACTCGGATCCAGAGGTCCTGTGGGTATTCGTAATCAAGGAAGCTGAGAGTGGCTTTTCTGCGCTGTACACTGATCAGTTCTTCCTTGTCAAATATTCCTCGCACTTTAGTCTGGATTTGTAGTGATAGTCTATGTGCATCTTTCCATGGAGTTCGCTCTGGAATAGTTGTCAGAGGGGATACCAACTGTGGGCATATCGGTGGTTTCTTTGCAGAGTCGTTTCGCCTGGTGAATAAAACTACTTCTTTTCAACCGCACCTTAGCTAAGTTTTCAAATCGGTTCTTTATAGGGTGGCCTGGTAAACTGAGGAATTTTTCTGCTTGTATTAGTGTTTTCGAATAACTGTGCTTTCTCAGTGCTGGGATCATTCCCATTTTCTCCATAGCTACTATAGGGGTTGATCTCATCACTCCTGTGGTGACTCTAAGAACTTAATTCTGCACCCTGTCCAGCTCTTGTAGTGTGGTTTTTGATGCTGAACACCATGCAGTTGATATGATAAGAAATCATAATATGGTACTTCGCATGTTTATTCCACCCACCCCCCCCCCCCTTTTTTTTAAAGCATATCTTGATTATCATAAGGCTAGGATAATTGTTTGAATGTTCAACAAATTTATAAATTTTTGTGTTAAAAATACTTCGCGAAAGACAACATAAGCCACACACACAAAAATACCCACACATAAATTAAATTACGGTATCGGACATAAGAATTTGGAATTATAATGACCATTACTAAATCTAAACAATATTTTTAATATTTACAGTTCTGGCAATTCGTTTCTTAATTTTTCGTTAAATTCATTTACAAATCAACAGTTGCTACCATTTACAACAACATGAACTTATATAACTTTAACTTTATATAACAGAAAATGAGCATAGCTTGTGAACACAAGTAATGGTACTATTTAGTTTTCTCTTTGCATAATACATGTTTTATTATCTGTTTGTTTTGCTTATTTATAACGATGTGTTTTATTATGCTATAATTATTTTACAGCTTGTATTTGGTTCTCTGTGATAACTATATGTTTAGCTTCGCAGACCGTTTATAGGCAATGAAGTGTTAACAGCAGAGCGAGAAGAAGGTTCCAGTGTCAGTACAAGATGTCAAACAGTGGTTACGGTACCTGGAAGAAATGCCTGCACGTCTGCCCCGGTGGCTTCATGAAATGCCTCGTTCACAATGTCCAGGAACTGGAAGTGCTACTGATGTAGACCAGCACATTCTCAGCCGAGATTGCACTCAATGTCTCCAGCAAGAGGACAGACATTGTTGCAGTTGGCCATCCAGCTGAAGACCCTCATTGCTCGCCTCCTACCAAAATAGGGTGAGTAATATAATCACTTTCTTACATAATAAATATAATAAATTATGTTTAATAAGTTTTCACCTATGAATTGCCGAGAGATACTTGTGCTGATTCGCTCTATGAATTGACGAAACATAATCTTTCTAGGCATTCATTTGTAAGAAAGTTAGCTTTATATATTTTACTGCCGTTACCTTCATTGGCTTATACTTATACAAACGCTAAACATGATTATTTATGAAACATGTCTCTAGTAGTGTTTATTAGTTACCGTTATAATGGCATACTCATTGTTTATTTCCTTATGTTTTAAGGGCATATCCAGAATATCATAACAACATGCTAGCATAATTGTTAAGTGATCACCGAATGTATAACAACTTCAGGGGAGACCACATCAACAATCGGAACAGATATTAATTATATTAAGCCATGGGACATAATTTATAATGTTAAGGGACATTAATCAAAGTAAAATCTATATATATAAAACAAAGTGTATGTATGTAAATATGTATGTAAATATGTATGTCCTTTATTTTTTCGCTAACGGCCCATCCGATTGAGATGAAATTTTCTACACGCCTTCCTTTCATTCCAGAGCTGCCAACTGTCGTATTTTTTTTTCTTCTTCCTCCTCCTCCCTCCTCCCATTCCCAAAATACGTACGTAAATATATGATGATGATGATGAAAGAATCCCCGAACCAAAACGCTAGGGAAAGGGAAGAAAATGACGTGACTACACAGAATCGTCACACGGCAATCATCATCATCATCAAGTGCCGTGCCGGCTGGCGTAGGCGTTCAACTCTGCTGCTGATATATATGCCTCCATGCCACGGCAATATCAATAACAATTCATCTTTTTATGTGTAAGGAAGTTATCTACAGTCGTGTAGAAGGGAAGAACAATCAATGGAAGGACCGAAATCACAGAACCTAGACGAGTATGAATTCGGAATGGCGAACTCCCTCCTCCTCTCTTCTCCTCCTGCCTCTACCTCCTCCCCTCCTCCTCCCTCTACCTCCTCCCTCCACCCTCCTCCATCTTCCTCCTCCCTCTACCTCCTCCCCCTCCTCCCTCTCCCTCCTCCCTCCTCCTTCTCCCTCTTCCTCTCCCCTTCCTCCTCCATCCTCCTCCCTCCTACTCCCTCCGCCTCCTCCCTCCTCCTCCCTCTACCTCCTCCCTCCTCCTCCCTCTACCTCCTCCCCCTCCTCCTCTCCTCCTCCCTCCTCCTTCTCCCTCTTCCTTCTCCCTCTTCCTCTCCCTTCTCCTCATCCCTCCTACTCCCTTCTCCTCCTCCCTCCTCCTCCTCTCTCCTCCTCCCTCCTCCCTTTTCCTCCCTCTACCTCCTCCCTCTACCTCCTCCCTCCTCCTCCTTCCTCCACATCCCTCTTCCTCCTCCTCCCTCCTCATCATTCCTCCCTCCTCCCCTCCTCCTTCTCCCTCCTCCTTCTACCTCTTCCTCCCTCCTCCTTCTCCTCCACCTCTTCCCCTCCTCCCTCTCCCTCCTCCCTCCTCCTCCTCCCCACCTGCGTTCTCCTCCTCCCATCCTCCCTCCTCCTCCTTCTCACTCCTCCTCCCCCTCCCTCTTCCTCCTCCTCCTCCTCCTCACCCTCCTCCCTCCTCCTCTTCCTCCTTCACCCTCCTCCCTCCTCCTCCTCCCTCCTCCTCCCTCCTCCTCCTCCATCCTCCTCCTCCTCCTCCCTCCTCCTCCCTCCTCCTCCTCCTCCTCCTTCTCCCCTTTCCCCCTCCATCTCTTAATCCTCCTCCTCCCTCCTCCTCCCTCCTATTCCTCCTACTCCTCCTCCTCCCTCCTCCTCCTCTCTCCGCCTATCTCTTCCTCCCTCCTCCTCCCTCCTCCACTCTCTTCCTCCTCCCTCCTCCTCCCTCTTCCTCCCTCCTCCTCCCTCCTCCTACCTCCTCGCCCTCCTCTTCCTTCCTCCGTCGCCCTCCTCCTCCCTTCTCCTCCTTCTCCTCCTCCTCTCCCCTCCCTCCTTCCCCTCCCTCCTCCCCTCATCCCTCCTCCTCCCTCCTCCTTCTTCCGCCCTCCTCCTCCACCTCCTCCCCCTCCTCCTTCCTCCTCCTCCCTCTCCTCCTCATCCCTCCTCCTCCATTCTCCCTCCTCCCTCCTCCTCCTCCCTTCTAACCTCCTCCCTCCTACCTACCCTTCAAATTCCTCCTCCTGCCTCTTCCTCCTCCTCGCACTCCTCATCCCTCCTCCTCCTCCCTCCTCACTCCTCCCTCCTCCTCCTCTCGTCCTCCTCCTCTCTCCTCCTCCCGCCTCCTCATCCTCCATCTACCTCCTCACTCCTCCTCCACTTGCACAGTCCGTCCGCCTCCCTCTTTCTCACTCCCATCTCTCCTCATCCAGCTCCTCCTCCTCCTCCTCCCTCCTCCTCTCTCCTCTCCTCTCTCCTCCTCCCTCCTCCGCCTCCTCCCTCTACATCTCCCTCCTACGTCCTCCTTCACATTCCTCCTCCTCCCTCTTCCTCCTCCTCACCATCATCCTCTTCCCTCCTTCTCCTCCCTCTTCTCCTCCCTCTTCCTCCCTCTTCCTTCTCACCTCCGCCATCCTCCCTCCTCCACGCATCTCCTCCTCCTCCCTCCGTCCTCCCTTTCCCTCCTCCCCCCTCTCCTCCCCTCCTGCGTTATCCTCCTCCCTCCTTCTCCCGCCTCCTTGCCTCCTCCTCCTCCTTCTCCTCCCTCCTCCCTCCTTCTCCCTCTTCCTCCTCCCTCTTCCTCCCTCTTCCTGCTCCCTCCGCCTCCTCCCTCCTCCTACTCTCTCCTCCTCCTCCCTCCTCCTCCTCTCCCTCCTCCCTCTCCTTCCTCCTCCCTCTCCTCCTCCTCCTCCCTCCTCCTCCTGCGTTCTCCTCCTCCCTCCTTCTCCCTCTTCCTCCTCCCTTCTCCTCCCCCTCCTCCTCCACCCTACTCCTCCCTCCTCTTCCTAATCCCTCCTCCTCCCTCCTATTCCTCCCTATTCCTCCTGTCTCCTGTCTCCTCCTCCCTCCTCCTCCCTCCTCTTCCCTCCTCCACCTCCCTCTTCCTCCTCCTCCTCCATTTACCCAAGACAGACAGACAGATAGTCGGGAACGGGATCTTATATGACTACTTAGATGATTTAAATGAGATGCTCTCCACCATGGGCTGGGCCGGGTCAGACAGACAGACAGACAGATAGATAGACAGACAGACAGACAGACAGACAGACAGACAGACAGACAGTCGGGAACGGGAACTTATATGACTACTTATATGAATTAAATGAGATGCTCCCCATCAGGGTCTGGGCGAAGCTGGGCCGGGTCAGACAGACAGACAGACAGACAGACAGACAGACAGACAGACAGACAGACAGACAGACAGACAGACAGACAGACAGACAGACAGATTGTCGGTAACGGGAATGAGAACTTATATGACTACTTATATGAATTAAATGAGATGCTCCCCACCAGGGTCTGCGCGAAGCCGGGCCGGGTCAGCTAGTTAATTATAATATTTACAGTTCTCTGAATTACTTTCTTAATTTTTAGTTAATTTCATTTGATATCATCATTTGCAGTTATTTAAAAATACGTTAATATGTATATTGAAAATGTAAATATGCATATCGTATATACAAAAATAATTACATTATTTATCTTTCTCTTTGCACAATACATTTTTTTAACCTACTTTTCATGCTTTGTCATAATAGTCTATTAATTTTTTTTAATGATCATAGTGCTGTAAGGGGAGGACAAAAAGAATTTATATTTTTGGCAGGCCGTTGAAAGGCCAACAAAGTTACTATCCAATGTAACTAACTTCAGTCTTCTCTCTCTCTCTCTCTCTCTCTCCTCTCTCTCTCTCTCTCTCTCTCTCTCTCTCTCTCTCTCTCTCTCTCTCCTCTCTCTCTCTCTCTCTCTCACGCTCCCACTCTCTCTCTCCCTCGCTCTATCTCTCTCTCTCTTTCTCTCTCCGTCTCTCTCCCTCTCTCTCTCCCTCTCTCTCTCCCTCTCACTCCCTCTCTCTCTCCCTCTCTCTCTAACTCTCTGCCTCTCTCTCTCCCTCTTTCTCTCCCTCTCTCTCTCTCTCCCTCCCTCTCTCTCCCTCCCTCTCTCTCTCCCTCTCTCTCTTCCTTTCTATCCCCCTCTCTCTATCCCCTCTCTCTCCCTCTCTCTCCCTCTCTCTCTCTCTCTCTCTCTCTCTCTCCCTCTCTCTCTCTCTCTCTCTCTCTCTCTCGGGTGCGTGGTCAAGCAAACGACATATATATTTGTTTTGCAATTTACTTTGTAAAATGGTATGCTTGTTGCGAAATATACATGTATGACTAATTGCGTTGGTACATTCAGAAAGCAAAATTAAATGAGAATATTTGGAGTTTGTACGATTCGGTTGCTTAAAGATTAAAAGTCGCTTAAAAGTCGACAGGATCGACTTCATTGCACCGTGTTTTAACCCATACGACTCGGTCTCTTTACGCAGCGCTGAAAGCGTCGCACAAAGCACGAACTCCGTAGCTCTAGCGACGACCCACAAGAGTCTCCGAAAAATTTCACTAGTGAACGGAAGGACGCGGCCTGAAATCGAACCTACAACCCTTCAGAGCCCGAGTCAAACGGCTTGAACACTTCGCCATGGAGACTCCCATGTACGATTCAATGATACCGTT
This sequence comes from Cepaea nemoralis, assembly GCA_014155875.1. Lineage (NCBI taxonomy): Eukaryota > Metazoa > Mollusca > Gastropoda > Stylommatophora > Helicidae > Cepaea > Cepaea nemoralis. The sequence continues at coordinate 28,629 of JACEFZ010001227.1, forward strand.
AAACTTGTTTAAATAAAACTAAGTGTCATTGAGAATACTTGGAGTTCGAAATAATTTCTATTGGAAGATTTTAGCGTGCATGAGAGCAAACCACATCACCATCATAATCAATAAGTAATATGTAGGTAATTACACCATGCCTTGAATGCAATATTATCACGTGTATATAAATTCGCATATATTGTATATACTGTATTTGCAAATGTAAAATAAACACGCTTTATAAAAGAAATATATATAAGATTCATATTATGAATGTTGACTTATAGAAAACCAACGGCGGAGAAAGCAGCACATAGAGTCTCCGGTCGTCAGAAGCAGCACCCCAGTCCCTTTTCCGCGGCGAGTGCTTCGCTTTCATTACATTCCTCACACTAAACGGTGGCGGAACTTCCCGAGTGTCCTTCTTTTGGCGTGCGCTGACATCATGATTTCCAGCTTCTAGACGCCTTACTCGCCAGTAGCGTTTTATTTCACAATACGTTTGTGGGCGTGACATGAGCAAGGTAACGCTGCAGTATGTCAACACAGTATGAAAGCTGGAGTGGAGGAGAGGCAGCGAGAGACCAAGAGAGAAGATGCCGGGCAGTTTGACATCTTCACATGGAGAAACATCAACATCAGAAATGAGTGGCAGCCAACGAGACCGAAGTTTATGCACAGACATATTACCTTCGCCACACGGCATGGGCTATAAGAAGTGAGATTAACCATTAAAACGCCTCATAATGCATACTCCATCAATTGTTGCCCATGCCATTTACAGGTATCACTGTTGCTCACCTGGACGCCATTCCCTTTCCCTGCTGTCATATTTCTATGCCTATATGTGGCGTTTTGTGATTGACCCTCTCCACCCCTACAGCTTTCAATACTACCTTCGAATACCTTGTTCCTGTCCAGCACGCGTGTCCGCATGTTCTCTTCTACCATTTCTTATGCATCACTTATGCTCAATCGCATAAGTACTTGGTGTGTTGAGGCTGGGGCAATCGTCAACCCAATAAAGGCAACAGTGACTTGGTTCTCGTTGAATAATCATATTGTCAACACTCCAACACCAACTGTAAATCTGTGTTCAGAGACGGTGGATAGAACGCAGGCAATAAATTACCTGGGGATACGGTTTGATCGAAGCCTTGCTTATAATGAGCACAAAGACCAGGTGATAACAAAGGCCAAGCGGGGGTTGGCTGCGGTGAGGGTGATGGCGGCAGCAAACTGTGAGCAGCGCCATCTATGTCTTCTGTACGAGGGACCGGTCATGTTTGTTTTTGAGTATGCAATGGCAATCCTGACTCTCAGCCGTAAGCAGATAGAAAGGATGGAAAGGAAACCGAATGAAGCTATGCGCATTATTATTGGATGTACAAGAGATACAGCATGGAGGGCGATGCGCTACATTATTGATTTTGCAACCATTGAAGACAGAATACCAGTTTGCAGAGCACGCGCCTACCTCAGAGTTAACGCAAACACGCAACTATAACTGCATAGTGAAATTATGAAGGTGAAGGGCAGCAGGTTAAAAAGAGGACGGTCGTGGATGCGTCAAGCCGAAGACATTCTTCAAAACGTGTGTTCACTTGAGGACTTAGAACCTCACGAGGAGTGGGTACATGTGCCAACATATTTCTGCACATCCTTTTCAGTTTGCATCCAACTAGACAGAAAATGCAGACAAGAAAACCCGGCTGCTGTGGAGGCGGAAGTACAAGCGTTGATTTTCGATAATTCGCTAGACGGTGATGCTATCATTTACTTTGATCCACTGGCGCCCTACGTGTGTCAGACCTTCCAAGCTAGGACACAGTATTCAGATGAGTACATTCAATTTTAATTAGTTTAATAGTTTAATATTGTCATAGTGTGTTTCATGTAGTCTTGTGTTGGTTTGTATTTGTTTGTCCTGTGCTGACGAAGGCTTTGGCGGCAACGTCCAATTTGTCTCTTGCAGTCGTGTTTTAGTAAAGCTCACAATCTACTTCTCGTTTATTTGGGTGATTCATTCATTATCATTTACATAGATGGGTCTGTCGTCCGACATGTGAGAAGCTCATGGGCCTTTACGGTTCAGGCCGGAGGGAGAATTGTGAAGGAGGACTCTGGTGCTTTTGTTGTGACCACAAGTAGCCCGACTATGGAAGTCATGGCAGTAAGTACAGCAATAACATGGCTCGAGACACAGACATTCACTAGGGCATGTGTCCTTAGCGACTCAATGAGCATGCTCAAGAGGATAGAGATGGGGGGGGGGGGTTCGAAGAGAATGGTTGCTGTCTCTGGAGCGGTCTCGGTTGGCAAAGATTAGTTTCATCTTCGTGCCAGGGCATGCGGGAGTACAAGGGAATGAGCGGCTGGCTGACAAGCTCGCATTTCAGGCTACTGTGGAGGGCGGACGCGCCATGGACCAGGCTGACATTCTGAATGCTCTACGAGAAGTAAGACTTTTGCGAGAACCAAGTGATGACTGTGAATCTACAACCATGGCCAGACTGCGAGAACAGCAAATTAAAAGAGGGGTGACCAAACAAGAACACTACGAAGGAAGCCAAAGAAGATTGATAAACCAACACAGAACTGGTGTCGTTAGCCGCTACACGCTGCGGGATGTGCTGAGGAGGGGATCCGAGCACTTATGGACTGAATGGTTCGATGTGCAATGAGGATGATCTGTGGACTAACTAACTAACTATCTCTTCTACCACGACAGATAAGTAAGCTTTATGTGTATGTTCGTGTAGATTATTTTCATATAGATCATGTTTGATGTTTGCGTGCTGGTGAAGGTTATAGCTGCCATTTTTGATTGGATTCTACTAAAGTTTTCGCACTCTTCTCTTTTTCGTCGCTTCATTCATAGCATAGAGGGGTTTGGAGAAGCCTAACAAATGAATTGTGCATTTGGTTTGAGGATCTTAGCCAAGACTTAACACATTTTCTGTATCGACCACAAGATGCGATTATTATCCTCTACTTATAGTCCATGCCGTCTGGCGTTGGTGACCATGCCTGACCAGAACGTTCTGTCTGATGTGCTGCCAACCATTTCTGATACTGATATTCCTGCATATAAAAATGTCAAACCGCCCAGTATCTTCTCTCAGTTCTCCCCCTGCTTCTAATTCCCTACAACTTTCCTGTTGTGACGGCATGCTCCAGCTGTCTCATTCACATGACATTCTCAAAGAATATGAGCAAATCTTAATTCAAATATTAGTATCTTCATAAAGTGCCATATCGGTAAAGGGCTCTGGATATAGCGAGTGTACGAAAACATTGTCCAGCTTTTTCACCAGGGATTCATACACGATTCTTGTAATCCATGTGTTGATATTGTCCACACACTGTGACGATGTCTTCCTACAGCAAATTCACCTACTCGTTTTATCCAATGAAGACCTTTAAAAAGAATTGGTGCTTCCATGTAAACATAGTGTACTTTAATTATTTGACGTTGCTATCTTTCAGTACTGTTTCCTTCAATCACAGTTTTACTAGAGTTCTGGTTCTCCTCTTCTCTTGCAATCACATTAGTTCTATTCCACAATTTGTCCAAGTTTTGACATCTTCAGTTTTATCCTTGGATTGTTTATTCGTTGTCCACATTTCTTAACATAAAATAGACGTTTGCCGTGGTACCAACTTCACGATAAAGGGTCATCCCATACTGCTCCGTTGTTCCTGTCTCAGTGAACATCACACAAAATGCTCCTCACTGTGAAAAGTAGAACAGAAAGCAGTTCCGACAAACCAAAAGTAGGCTCACGCATACATGCACAAGGCTACTGCAAAAATACCAAGACTATATGTCCGCCACTAAAATTAAAGTTTGATGTCAATGGGAACAAACATTCACTAGAGAATTAACAGTTGTAGACACATTATTCGTGAGGAAAAACCAGTTAACCGTTGACAGCTGATTTCGAGAAATATTAGTCAGATGTCATAAAGCAAGTAAGCTTATATATCACTATCCATCCATCCATCATGTGCCATGCCGGTAAGCGTGGGCGGTCATGTTCTGCCATCTCACTCGATCACCAGAGTCGTGGATCAGCACCGTGTTTCTGTCTCGACCATGCCACAAGGCCAAGCCATCCATGTACTTGCTTCTAGGTCTTCCCCTTGGTCTGTTCCCCTCGATCTTACCAGTTGTCACCAAATTCTCCAATCCATTTCTTCTCATAACATGCCCAAAAAATTTTGACTGTCTACGTCTAATTTCTCTAATCAATTTACGATCTTCATTTGTTTCTTGAAGGACTTGTTCATTGGTCTTTCTGGCTGTCCATGGTATTCTTTGCATTTTCCTCAGAAACCACATCTCTACAGCCATCAGATGTTTTTCAGCCTGACTGCTCATTGTCCACGCTTCACATCCATACAAAAGTACAGGTTCAATGTAGCATCTCAACACTCTTTTTCTCGTTTCAATTGACATCTTTTTATTGGTCAATATGTTTTTCATCTTGCTAAAGGCTACTTTTGCCATGGCGATTCTTGTTCTAATCTCTTCAAGGCATCTCCCATCAGATGTTATTACTGTTCCGAGATAATTGTACCTGCTCACTTGTTGAAGAATATTCCCATTTACTTGTATATTACATTGTGGTATTTCGTCCTTCCTAGTGACGACCATAATCTGTGTCTTTTTACAATTTAATTCTAACCCTAGTTGTTCACTGTGTGTAACAATCGCATCTACTAAATTTTGCAGGTCCTGTTCATTGTCTGCAATCAAGACTGTATCATCTGCATATCTAATGTTATTGATGCATCGTCCCCCAATGTTGATTCCTTCCATATCTTCAATATTTCTGAAAATACTTTCACTGTACAGGGAAAACAGATCTGGAGACATTACACATCCCTGTCTCACACCCCTTTTAATAGGCTGATATTGGCTTACTTCATTATCAACTCTTATGGCAGCTTGTTGTTTCCAATATATGTTTTTTACAAGTCTAAGATCTTTTCCATCAATTTGTAGATCTTCAAGCATCCTTATCATGTTGACATGTCTCACTTTATCAAAAGCCTTTGTGTAGTCAATAAAGCAAAGGTGTAGATCTTTGTTTACTTCTATAGAACGTTCGATTATGTTTCTCAGTATATACACAGCATTTACTGTACCCTTGCCTTCCACAAACCCACATTGTTCTTCTCCTATTTCAGGTTGTATTTTCCTCCTAACTCTTTGCATGATAATTCTTAGCAAAATCTTCGTCATGTGACTCATTATACTAATTGTTCGATGTTGATCACATTCCAAGGCTCCTGATTTCTTTGGGATTGCAATAAATACAGAATTACATAACTCCTGAGGTATATTTCCAGTATCATATATTGTATTAAGCAGACTGGTAACTTGATCTATTCCATATTCTTCTAAAGCATTAATCATTTCTGTTGTGACGCTGTCTGAACCGGGGGTCTTGCCAGATTTCATATGGTTAAGAGCATTCTGAACCTCCATCTTCAAAATTGCTGGTCCTTCATTATTATTTTGAACATCATACTGTTCGTCTCTGTTATCGTCATACAGGTTTTTCACGTAATCTGACCATTCATGTAATATCTGATCTTTTTCTATTATGACTCTTCCATCTTTTGTCTTTAGGCAGCCTGCTGATGTACGTGTTCTTTGATTAGTAAGCTCCTGAATTCTTTTGTGCATTAGTTTCGCATTGTTACTGTTGTGTTGTTTTTCAATTTCTCTGCAATTTTTCTCAAGCCATGTTTCTTTTGCCTCCTTACATAAGGTTCTCACTTTTCTGTGAATTTCTTCATATTTGGCAGGATTATTTTTGTTCTGTCTTCTTGTTTCCATTAGTTGTAAAATTTCTTCAGTCATCCATGTCTTACGGCCCACTTTCTTTACTTTTGGAATAGTTTTTTCTGCTGCGCAAGCTGATTGAATTCTTCATCGTTTCCCATTGATCATCTACATCTTGAAACAGGATCTCTAGATCAGACAATATATCAAATTTGTTCTTTACTTCTATGTTAAAATTATCTTGTATTTCTTTGTCAGTTTTCAATTTGCACAAGTCATATTTAGGGTTTCCTGCTGTATACTTGACTTTCTTTAACTTTACCCTCAATGTGCCTGTAATTAATCTGTGATCACTGTAACAGTCTGCATTTGGAACTGTTTTTACGACTGTTAACGCATTTCGAAACCTTTTGCTAATCAGGATGTAATCTATCTGGTTTTTAATCCTGCTGTCTGGACTCCTCCATGTCCATAATCTTCTAGGATGCTGTTTAAACCAGGTGTTTCCTACAACCATTTCTTGTTCTTTTGCCCATTCTACAAGTCTGTATCCTCTTTCATTTCTCTCTCCCAAACCATGGTTGCCTACACTGCATCCATCGCCTTGCTGTCCTATTTTTGCGTTGAAATCACCCATTATGATATTTATTTCTGATTTTTTGCAGTTCTTCAAAGCAGACTCCACGTCATTATAAAATTCCTCTATGCTTTCTTCACTGCTTTCACTTGTTGGGGCATATACTTGAATGACATTTATTTTAAAAGGTCTTCCGTTTAATTTTACTAATAGGACTCTGTCTGACACAGCATGATATCCTTTGACAGAATTTGATGTTTGCTTATCTAATATAATGGCTACACCTCTTTGCTGTTCTTCTCCCCCAGAGTAAATAATCTTACAATCCTCTCCTGTCCTTATCCCTGCTCCTTTCCATCTCGTTTCCGATACTCCTAATATGTTAATCTTTCTCTCCCCATTTCTTTTTTGATGTTTTCTAATTTTCCATCTGTATTCATTGTTCTAACGTTCCAAGTTCCTACTTTCAATGATATTAATCTGTTGCACCTAGTAGCCTGTTGACGGTCTGGAGTCACCTGGTGCGCATGACTATCCCTACCGGGCGAGGCTGCTCCTATGGAGCACCCATTTACGCCGTTTCTCTGATTATCGATGATTTCACACAACATGATTTTCTTGGCATCTGTAAAGAAGGTAGTTTGCCATTGCTTTCCTTCCTAGCAGTGACCATACTGGTCAGTGACCGTAGCCTATTGTCTCCTCAAAATAGAGATCCTCTGCCTACCGTCGTGAAGGTGGAGACCATAACCTACAACTATCTGTTGGCTGCTCTCCATCTTCATCCACCACCTGCACCCATGGCTTCACGTAACCCTGATCGGGGGGCTAAACGGGTACTCCACCTTGCCCAAGGGTGTCCCGTAGGCTAGCGGAGGGAAGGAGGCGCCTTACTTCTCCTTTGATAGGGGATACCCCTACCCCGCTACCCGCGGGTATCACTATCACCCATACTGAAACATTCAAAGCGTCAGGTGATGGATAGCATATTCACACCAACCCTATGCTGCCAATGTCGGACTGGGGCATCATCCAAATCACACGAAAAATCACACGCAATATTTACCAGATGAGCGGCTAGAGAAGAGTTGCCAACTCAACTTTCCGATATCGAGAAAGAAATTGTGTTATCAGACAGAATGTGGGATCAACACCTTAAGCCACATATATTGAAATACAGAAGATTAAATGGATCGGCCATCTCGTTACAATGCGAAACCACCAGTTACCAGCACTAGCACTACACCAAAGTATATCTGACACGGGAGCAAGAGGACACGCATGGAGACAACATGGATTGACGACATCATAGAGATAGTACAATAACAAGGAATGACACTATCCGGTGCCACACATCGGGCGCTGGAACGTCAACTATTTCTTCCCACGAAGCTTGATGTAACGGTGGAAGGTGATGATGATCAAGTATAAACTCCTTTACTGACCATCGTCTTTCATCATGTCCACCAGCCCCTTCCCATCAGAAAATATTGTGGACCTTACGACAGTTTTCATTCGTCACGTATATTGCTGGTATATGTTTTTTTTTGTTTTTTTAAATATCTAAGACACAAACTGTAGATTGCACAGTGTCTGGCACATTTCGCTGCATCTATTCATGTCGCGGAAGTCATACAACAAGCAAATCGACGAATCATTCAAATATATACAATACACATATACCAACGGTATATTAAAGCAGTGGTTCTCAACCGGTGGGGAATCCCCCTAGGGGGATTTTTTTTTTTTTTTGGGGCGGGGGGGGGGGGGGATTTTAGGGTTTCAATTGGTGGGTTGGGGGGAATTAAGATTATTTCAAGATCGCGTTAATATAAGAACCAATTACTTGATATTGTTTTTCACTCCATACTTGAAGATTCTGTACTTCTCGCCCTTCTGAAATTCCTGAAATTCCGTAAGTAGACTCAAAATCACGTTTTATGCAGATGTCTAGACTTGTTCTAGTATGTGTTATTAAATTTAGCTTCAATTTTTACGTACACCGTGTATGGGGAGGGGGGAATTATAGGGAGGAAATATGAAAGGAGGGAATGACGTTCTGAACATATGGTGAAGGGGTCCAGGGGCCAAAAAATATCGAGAACCACTGTTTTAAAGTGTCTACCATATTGGCAATTTTCAGCGGAATATCAAGACATTTTGTTTACACAACAATATTTTTGAGCTTCAGCATATGTTTTTATTTATTATCAAATCTTAGCAGCGCTAAAACAAAAACAAAGAGAATGCAGCCAATGACAGGTAATGATCCCTGATCACTGCTTTGATAAACAGCACCCAGACCAGATAAGCAATGAAATGTGAGTCTCCATAACGAAGCTATGAATCTAAGCCTTACCACTTTCCATGTTTGTTGATTTGTTAGTCGTCATCATGTGCCATGCCGATAAGCATGGGTGGTCATGTTTCGCCACCTCACATTATTACCAGTCGTGAATCAGGTATGTGTTCTTGTCTCGATTATGGCATGTGATCAATCCATCGGTATATTTATCTCTCTGCCTTCCCCTTGTTCCTTTCTCTCAATCTTTCCACTGGTTGCTTATTTTATTAGTTAATTACGTGCCCAGATAATCTTGACTGCCAACTTTTAATGTCTTTAATCAGTTTACTGTTTTTATTTGTTCCTCCTAGGACTTGCTCATTGGTTTTTATGTCTGTCCATGACATGCTGTGCATCTTCTTCAGAAACTGAGTCTCCACTGCCACTGCGTCTCCACTGCCATCAGATATTTGCCAGCTCCTCTGCTTACTGTACACGATTCGTATCCATATAATGGTGTACGATATATGTAGCATTTCAATACGCTTTTTCTCGTTGCCATTGACACATTTTTATTGGTCAGTATGTTTTCCATCTTTGCCACAGCGATGCTGTATTTAATGTCTTTAATGCACCTCCCAGCAGATATTATGGCAGTTCTGAGATATTTGTGTCGATTCATTGTATGAGTTGACAAAAGATAGTTGTACCGATACACTCATGAACTGACGAGAGATAGTTGTTCGGATTCACTCTATGGAGTGATGAAACATGATTTTCTGTGCATTTGATGTTTTTTTTTTTTTTTAAAGACATTTAGCACTGCAGATTTTACTGCCATTTCTTTCATTAAATTACATCATTGTACACAAGCCAAACATGATTTTTAAAAATATGTCACTAACAGTGTGTATTATTTATTTTTCTACATATATATATATATATATATATAATTTATATCGATCTGAGTGCTCCTATTAACTCTAAATATCATAATCAGAACAAAATATTATGCACATGACAAGAAATCATTAAACGGTGCTTCGCTTACTTATTTTCTTAATTTTTTCTTTTAAAAAAAAATGTATAGCATGCCTAGGTCATCATAACAACAAGGCAGCATAATTGTTGAGTGGTCAACAAATTTATTAACAATTCTCTTCAAATAACTTCGGGAAAGGCCACATTACCAAAAAGAGCATTCTAAATTAAATTAAGACAGGGGCCATAACGAGTTCACATATTAAGGGGTATTACTTAATCTAAAATTCTTTTTAACATTTACAGTTCTGGCAATTGTATGTTTTTATATGGTTAATTCCATTTGCACATTAACATTTGCTGCAATTACTTATTACTTTAAGTTATATATGATGAAGAAAAATAAACCGAGTATTAACACAAATAATTAATTTATTTAGGTATTGTGTCTCACAAAACATTTTTTTTAATAATCTGTTTTTCTGGATTATCTAGGAAAATATATACAACTTTAGTATTCAACTTTGATATAAGTGAAATTTGTGTGGGCACGCATCGTAGACTACTAGTCATCGACTGCCTGCTTATTCAGCAAAGAAAGTATTCAAGACGGCTTATTGTATATCTCAACTCAACGACACGAAGGGAATAGAGAAAATTCATTACAGCAAGAATTACGTGATATAGCCGCAGCGACACCTTGTGTTCAGTGCTACTGCGACACAGTGACCCTGGCTTCCTAATAACTTAAACGGCACTCCATTTTCAACTCTCACAAAATATCAACATCCACAATGCCTTTCAAGCTTTTCTCCTCCTCCAAAAAGTCTAAAAAGGACAAATCGGTCAGCAAAAGCGTCGCTGACCTCTCGGAAGAGCACAAGCCCGAAGAACCCCCAGTCTGCGAGGACAAGACCAAAGCAAAAAGCAAGTTCCATTATTTCTCCAGCAGCAGCACGAAAAGTAGCGATTATGTTCACTTTAAAGACACGAACAAAGACAAGAAGGTCAAGAACGGTTTGAACTTATGACAAACAAAGAAAACCAGATCCCTAAGTCACATACCTTCTAATACGAAGGAAGATGCTGCTCATTCCGCTGATCAGAGCGGTTAAAACCGTCTGCACTCGGACCATCGATAGGCCAAACCTCAAGGCCGAACCACAAGGTCAGCTTCCTATGGTACTGTCATGGATAGTTTAACCCGTGAACGGAGGTTACTGGAGATAGTGCAACTAGATAATGACATGTTTAACCCGTGAACGGAGGTTACTGGAGATAGTGCAACTAGATAATTACATAAAGCACTTGCGTCACACCGAAGATGAAGGAAATTTAACCAACCGTCTGTGTTGTGCTCAGGTGCTTAAAATGGGCCTGATCCGAATTGAGACGGCTCACCGTCACTCGCAGGAAAGGCTCATCAGAGCTGCATTATTGAAAGGCATCAGTCATCGCCCCAGAACCCCATCAACCGCACTATAAGCAACACGACAGTTGCAAGCGATCTAGACAGCAATCATTCAGACAGACAAGAGGATGACAGTGGATCCGACAGTAATGACAATGAGAGTGATAGTGGAGGAAGTGAACATGATTCAGGATCTGAGCCTGAACAAGGAGCTAGTTGCCGCATTCAAGAGACCTTCTCGAAGGTGACCTTTAGGGCCCAAGACAAGAGAACTCCAGTTTAGCCACGTGATATTGAAATACGTTAAAAGTGATTGTAGATATTTAGTAAACTTGTGTGTGTGTGTGTGTGTGTGTGTATGTGTGTGTGTGTGTGTGTGTGTGTGTGTGTGTGTGAATGAGAGAGACTGGTAGAGATGGCATCTGAGTGGTAGAGTATGTGTATATGTGTGTGCTTAAAAATAAATAGCATTTTAAAAATATCCATGTAAATGGACGTACTGGACTTGACTATTATGTGTAGGTCATGTTAACAGACACAATGACAAACCAGTTATACAATTCCTAGGAGTGGGTCTAGGGTGAGGGAGAGACAATCCCATGTCAGATACTTCCACAGGGATGCAAAGTGTTCACATGTTCTAGGTCATGGGATGAGATGGGGTGTTCAGCTCCCTTTCACCACCTTTTCTTTCCAGAAAGCCACCAAGAAAATCTGCTATACCATTTAATGAGTTTTGGATCAGCCTACAGCTGGATTAGTCTGATAAGATAATCCTACCACTGCTAGGTCGACTCTACGGAACGGGATATGAACGCAGTTCGTAATCCCGCATATTGTGTTCGAAACACAGCTGCGGGTGATTTTGAAGCAGACCACTTTGTGTTGATGTTTATACAATGGCATGAGTGCTGGTCGTTCAGAAAGCAATGGTACTACTGAGCGTAAACTTGCTAAGGAATCACAAACAGCCTAAATATGCTGGGGTGAACTGCGATATCCTGTAAAGGCTATGCTATTAACCACTGCTGGGGATTGACCCTAAACCACTGGATTTGTAGGCATAAAAATCTAGAACCTTTTGGGATAGTGACCAACTAGTTGTTTATCATTAGCATCAATGCACACAAAACTGACAGGAACATACATCTGTAGAATACATATGTCAGAGTGCTGGAAGAGACAGAGATAGAACTAGAATGGACATAGATACAAGTAGGACAAGGACAGAGGAAAGTAAAGGACAGAGACAGGACATGATATGGACTATATACAAGAGTATACATAGAGAGAGACAGTAGAAGGAGGTAGTACTCCAAATCAGTGTTAGGACCCGACCTAGACAGGACACGCATGTGTCATAGCTAGGACATAATTAGGACGTGACGGGATTCACCCCCGTAATAAGACAGAATACCGTAAGCACGGGGATTACCCGTAAACAGACTGAACTCTAGTATAGCTGTAGGACGAGGACTGGACAACTGGACAAACGTGGTAAGTGTGCCAGGACGCCGCACAGCTAACCGCACGAGAGAAGGGGACGAGAAACTGGACTAGAGATGTGAATTGAGTCACACGGAGACTGACAGTCGGTGTGACAAGACATCTGTGTTTTCCCTTATGGTGTAGAGTTTAGAGAAAGCATAGTTACACTTAATCTATGATAGTCTATTACAATTGAATCATGATTGTTAACTGTGTTTGCTCAGAGAGCGAGATGTATAAGATATAATTAAATATGAATTTTGAATGTCCATTCACCCAACGATGTGTCTGTGATTTCGAGGGGTGAATGAAGGGTTCGCACGAAATCAGGTTGTTGTTAAACTTCATAAGGGTATATTAACTAGAAATTACACCAGAGATAACCATGTGATTCAGCAAACGGTACTACCGGTCGAACATCGACAAAAAGTCCTACGAATCGCACACGCCCAAATTTAGTCCCATATCAGTTGTTGCTGGAGTGTTAAGTTTTAGACCACGGCTTATGATGTTGAGTGGCCAGTTTCCTTCCTCATTGCCTTGACTATTCTGATCATGTCCAGGAATGCCCAAAGCATACTGGTTGGACACAATAATTCTGCCACTCCTGGGGATTTATTCTAGACTACTGTATTGGCAGGCAAACACACGGACTACTACAGCTCGAAAATTCACAAGTAGATACGTTAAATCACACATATTACAGATACGTTAAATCACACATATTACAGATACGTTAAATCACACATATTACAGATACGTTAAATCACACATATTACAGATACGTTAAATCACACATATTACAGATACGTTAAATCACACATATTACAGATACGTTAAATCACACATATTACAGATACGTTAAATCACACATATTACAGATACGTTAAATCACACATATTACAGATACGTTAAATCACACATATTACAGATACGTTAAATCACACATATTACAGATACGTTAAATCACACATATTACAGATACGTTAAATCACACATATTACAGATACGTTAAATCACACATATTACAGATACGTTAAATCACACATATTACAGATACGTTAAATCACACATATTACAGATACGTTAAATCACACATATTACAGATACGTTAAATCACACATATTACAGATACGTTAAATCACACATATTACAGATACGTTAAATCACACATATTACAGATACGTTAAATCACACATATTACAGATACGTTAAATCACACATATTACAGATACGTTAAATCACACATATTACAGATACGTTAAATCACACATATTACAGATACGTTAAATCACACATATTACAGATATACAAACATACATGAGTTACTCAGGGGGCCGGTGAGGAGGTGGGAGAGGAAATATTTGCTTGAAAACAAGTGGTTTTCATTTACACTTAATATGCAAACTGTGCCTCTCCCTGTCTCTGATATTGTATTTGGCATGTTTGTGTGTTGAAATCCATTCTGTTTCAAGCTTGTTGTATATTAATAATGTCAATGTGTACAAAATACTCATTTCTCCACATCAACACCAGAAGTTGGTGCACCACAAATGGCTGTCATGACTTCACACTAAATGTGTTACTTTTATATATTTCATATCCTCAATTGAAATAAACTATAAATTGTACAATTTTATGTCAATATGAAGTGAGACAACTTTATTTCCTCTGTAAGATGTGACTTGAGAGTTGTCTAGTTTATCAACCTGTATTACATTATTTCATATTTAATAACTGATACAAAATAGCCTACACTGTCTTACTGGTACAGGATATTGTGACACCTACTTGTGTGCATGAGGTGTGTTTTGTTAATATCTGGCATTTGTTAATGTCTGGCATTCAATAATCACTTCAGGTGACAATAAATTATTTGAATTGTTGAAACTTGTTTCTGAATTCCATTTCTAGTTTTTGCTATAACTGCTGTTATTCAGGTTTGCTTTTAATCCAGCACTGAATAATTTTTTATACTTTATATGTAATAATTTGTTTCCATGATGTTACTTCTTATTTAAGATCTGAATTTTTCATTTCACATTATCGGATACCCTCTTAGATTTAAAAGGTAGGTCAAAAAGATTTAAATAAATTCAAGTGAAAAATAAACAGATCCCCCCCCCCCCAAAAAAAAAAAAAAGGCTGTTGTTGATCACTCATTAAGTCTACGTCACTTCCAGACCATTTTGCCTAAGATTAAAGTGTGGATTTATCCGTACTTGTTCTAATCAGTGTGCAGAGACGGTCATCCAAACTCAAACCTGAAACAACATTCACTGTCCATTAGCACTGGACCACACTAGATAGAAATAAAATGGCAAAGTCAAAGAATCATATCAATCATAAAAATACTGCAAACACCATCGTAATGGCACCCACAGATACTAGTCCACACTCCATCCATCCACCCATCATGTGCCATGCCGGTAAGCGTGGGCGGTCATGTTCTGCCATCTCACTCGATCACCAGAATCGTGGATCAGCTCAGTGTTCCTGTCTCGACCATGCCATGCGGCCAAGCCATCCAGGTCCACACTAGATAGAAATAAAATGGTGTAGTCAAAGAATCATATTAATCATAACCAAAGCGGCAAACACCATCGTAATGGCACCCACAGATACTAGTTCAACATATATCCATCCATGAAAAGGGCTAATCCCAAGTTCTGGAGGAATGCGAAATTCTCCAGGAAACACAATAAGAAAGTGAATGCTGTAGGACAAATAAACATCCTGGAATAAAATAAAGTTGATTCTGGCTGATAGCGCAAACCCTGAATGGATATGGTTATTACAGTTGTTTCCATCTAAAAAAAAATCACGTTCATATTATCGGTCTTATGGCTAAGATCAAAAGTAAAATCAGCTGTACTTGATCTGGCCACGGCAACAAGCTGAAATGGTTGTCTGAATGACTCACAGCGACGTGGTACTTCATGGGGTGGCTATGGGACCTGGGGAACCGCGCACACTTGTGTAAAAAAAAAAAAAGAAGACAAGTTTTGATACACTGGCATACGTCATTCATGCTCACAGCTAGACAATCCATCCCTGAGCGAGCTCAAAGCAGGTCTGCAGTCGTCAGAAGCAGCCACGCTTTTCTCTCGACGAGTACCTCGCGTCCATTACGTTCCACACACTCCATGGGGAAGGAATTTTCCGTGTGTCTTTCTCCTGCCGTGCGCTCGCATCCTGATTTCTAGCGTGGGCAGGCTTTAATCGCTGGTGGCGGTCATCCCACAATGGGTTTATGGGCGTGTCGTGAGAAAGAGAACACTGCAGTATGTCGTCACAATGGGAAAGTTAGAGCGGAGAAGATGCAGAAGGGGGTGGGAGACCAAGAGAAACGATGCCGGGCAGTTTGACATCATCACATGGAGAAACTTCAACATCAGAAATGATTGGCAGCACACGGCATGGAATAGAAGCTAAGTGAGAGTTTAAAAAGTTTCAGAATGACTAGACCCTCAATTGTTGCCAATTTCATTTCACTGTTGCTCACCTGGACTTCTCTCCCCTCCCCCCCCCCCCCACTCCTTCCCCTTCTGTCATTTTGCTGTGACTATCTTTGTGGTTATATAATTGCCCTCCTCCCCCTCCCCACTCCTCCCAGGGAAAGTTAGAGCGAAGAAGATGCAGAAGGGGGTGGGGGACCAAGAGAAACGATGCCGGGCAGTTTGACATCATCACATGGAGAAACTTCAACATCAGAAATGATTGGCAGCACACGGCATGGAATAGAAGCTAAGTGAGAGTTTAAAAAGTTTCAGAATGACTAGTCCCTCAATTGTTGCCAATTTCATTTCACTGTTGCTCACCTGGACTTCTCTCCCCTCCCCCTCCCCCCCACTCCTTCCCCTTCTGTCATTTTGCTGTGACTATCTTTGTGGTTATATAATTGCCCTCCTCCCCCCTCCCCACTCCTCCCCTCCCCCCTCCCCCACTCCTTCCCCTCCTGTCATTTTGCTGTGACTATCTTTGTGGTTATATAATTGCCCTCCCCCCTCCCCCACTCCTTCCCCTCCTGTCATTTTGCTGTGACTATCTTTGTGGTTATATAATTGCCCTCCCCCTCCCCCACTCCTTCCCCTTCTGTCATTTTGCTGTGACTATCTTTGTGGTTATATAATTGCCCTCCCCCCTCCCCCACTCCTTCCCCTTCTGTCATTTTTCTGTGACTATCTTTGTGGTTATATAATTGCCCTCCCCTCCCCCCACTCCTTCCCCTTCTGTCATTTTGCTGTGACTATCTTTGTGGTTATATACTTGCCTTCCCCCCTCCCCCACTCCTTCCCCTTCTGTCATTTTGCTGTGACTATCTTCGTGGTTATATGATTGACCTCCTCCTCCCCCCACTCCTTCCCCTTCTGTCATTTTGCTGTGACTATCTTTGTGGTTATATAATTGCCCTCCCCCCTCCCCTTCTCCCTCCCCCAACCACCTCTACACTTTCCAATACTACCTTCGAACACATTGTTTCTGCCCACCAATCTTTTTTTTTGGGGGGGTCTTGGCAATTGACATCTTTTTATTTGTCAGTATGTTTTCCATTATGCAACAGACATCCTTGCCATAGTGATGACGAGAGAAAGCTGGTACAGCTTTATTCACTCTATCAATTGACGAGAAAAAAGGTGTTCTGATTCACTCTATGAATTGACGAGAGGAAGCTGTAACGATTCACTCTATGAATTGACAAAACATGATTTTCTATGCATTGATGGTTTATAAATTTAACGCGATAGATTTTTACTGCGGTTGTCTTAATTGAATGATATCCTTGTACAAAAGTCAAACTTGAAGTTTTTAAAATATATTTCAAGCAGCGTTTATTTGGGACAATAATTTTTCTCTTAATATATTCTACAGATCATACAGCAACTACTAACTGTTGTAATGAAACTAAAATATAAGTAAACTGATTAGAAATCATAAAACGGCACTCACCTTGTCTATTTTCTTCCTGTTTTTTTTTGTTTTTTTTTGTAATAGAGTGCCTAGATTATCATAACAACAGGCTAGCATAATTGTTGAGTGGTCACCGAATGTATAAACAATTCTTTCCAAACAGCTTCCGGAGGGACCACATAAACAAAAGGAACAAAGAAAATTTAATTAAGGCATGGGACATAAAGACTTAACATATTAAGGGACATAACCTAATCTAAAAATATTTCTAACATTTACAAATTTCTCAATTACTGTGTTAATTTTTCTTTAATTCCATTTATAAATCAACCTTAAATTCTTCTCTCAAATATTCAGCGTTATAATACTCAGTGCAATAACATAAGTACTTATATTATTTAGTTACACTATTTTTGCATAATATATTGTTATAATCTGTTTTCATTATTTTCTGGAATAATATATATAACATTAGAACCTCATCGTGATATGCAACATGAAGTATTTGTCTGTAGTCCTATATTTTTGGCAGGCCTTAAAAAGGTCAAATAATCTTAAGCTGTTCGTTGTCAGTCTAGGTTTTGACCCTTACTTAGCCGACACAGGTAAACCCTTTGTAATGACCTTCTCCCGGCCCAGCGAACGGAAAAATAAACCCGTCGTACCTGTAAACGAACAAAAAAAAAATTAAGCTGTTTTCTTTCTCAGCCTTTCGGTTAATATCAAAATATAGTATTTGCACTTCATCTGGCCATGGCCACATGCAGAGGCTGTCATCCAAATGACACACATGGACGTGGGGACCTGATGGGGCTGGTCTGGCCCCCGTGGGATCCCCCAGCCTTTATTAAAAACATCAACAACATTCCGCTTCAAATTATCCACCCTAGCGCTGAGATCATAGTGTAGTCATCCGCACTTGATCTGACCAGGGTCATCAGCAGATGTGGAGAATCTGAATGACACACAGAGACGTGCAAATTGTTATACACCAACATATGCCATCCATGTTCAATGCTACAAAACCCACTGATTAGCGAGCTCACAGCAAGTCTGCAGTCGTCAGAAGCAGCCATGTTTCTCTCTCTATCTCCTCTCCCCGTTCCACACTCGTGCGCTCAGATGCTGATTTCCAGCTTGGCGACGCTTTAATCTCTGTTTTCGGTTATCCCACAATAAATTTGTGCACGTGTCATGAGAAAGGGAGCGCTGCAGTATGTCGTCACAACTGTAAGGCAGGTTCAGAAGAGAGGCAGGAGGAGACGAACGAACAAACAAAATTTATTTTTAAAGGGTTTAGAAATGGGCACGTAGGGCCGTCTAAAGAGAGACGATTGTGGGTGGTTTGACACCATGGCTTGAAGCAATATCAACATTAGCAAAGAGTGGCAGCACACGAGACACAAGGCTGTGTACAGACATGATCACCTTCGCTAGACTTTGGGTATATAGGTTCGGAAGTCCAAACCATAATATATGGTAAACATAACACTCGATCGCTATTAAGTTTCATTGGTATTTTAAATGTATTTGATATAAGAATCTCCTTCTTATTGTTGCATATTTGTTGTTGTTGTTGTTGTTTTTGCGCTCGTTAGCTTTTAACTTAAGCTTAGTCCATAAACGCTAATTTTAGTAATAGTGCGCTGAATTTTGCGCGTGGATTAGCTTTATCTTTTTAACAGTGTCCCTTTCTATAAGGCGAACGAACTCCGACATCAGAAGTGCTTGTAATTTAAGTCTCTAAGTCAAGGACGAGAGTTCAACAGTTTAGTCCAGCTATCCGGTGTAGGGGTCGAAACTAAGCATCAGCACACCGGTTGTTTAATAATGAGCGCTCTTATCTATTCGCCCATGCTGACCTATACAATATATATACACATACATTGTTACATGTTACTTTGTCTATATTATCTTACTTATTTCTGTCTCTCGCCTGTTATCGTCTGTCTTTAATTGATAAAAGTAAAAATAAACTGTTGACGAGCACAAATGGCTTTCCATTCACATTAATTGTCAGAAGTTGGTTTGATGCTGTCAGTGTTAATAACCATTGTTTTTGTTTACTTTATGTTAATATCCAGTCATGTTGATTGCCTAATGTTTACAATTAACTCCGTTATGGTTCGGATAATAAAACAATCGTCAGTGTTAACTGTTACTGTTTATTGCTGCTCCTCCAGTATGGAGTTAAGAGGTCTTCGTGGCCGCTGGGTTAATGCGCTTGTGCTTAAATTTCAGGTGCCCTGACGGCGGTTCAGTCCCTTCAACGGTCAAGTGGACTTGGAGGCTGACTTCTCATTCAGAAAGCAATGACAGTCTACTGAACGTAACATTCTCAAGAAAATCCACTTATGATTTGCGGTTTATCGCGACGTCCTGCAAGGCACATGCAACATATTTAATTTAATTTAATTGTGATTCCAGTCTTCTGTCTACGTGTTTTAACATGTTCTCTGAATAAACATGGCACAGGCCTGGAGGTAATTGCATACCCCATTGTCTCACAACTGTAAAGCGATACTTCTCGAGCTCTCAACTGCTTTTGTCAACCCGGCGCACACGACTAGACGGGTTGGTCGCTCATAGAGTGTACGACTTCGCTCATACAGCTCCTCAGTGGCGGTACATGTGGTTCTGTATTCCGCGGTCGGTTACACACAAGTTCCGAAACTCAGTGCAGCGTGCAGGATTAAGAAAGGAATGACTGGTTTAAAGGCCAGTGGATCGACTTCATTGCAACAGGTTTTAACCTATATGTCTCGGTGTCTTTCCATAGCGACTTTAGTTCCCTACTGAGATACATATTGCTGAAAATAATGTACCATATTTTTGGCAGGCCTTTGAAAGGCCAAACAACTATCACCTTCAATAAATAATCCGGAAACATCTATTATTTGTTAAATAAGTAGTCAGTTTTGACTAGACAACAACGTTAGCAAGATGGTTCAGCCACAGACGTCGTCTCTCTTACAACACAAATTCTAACCGATGAAGAGTCTCAAAGACACCCGGTGAAATGTTGGTATATTTGTACCAGAAACGTTTCCAAGACAGTAGATGAAAGTTGGTATATTTGTACCAGAAATTTCTCCAGGACACCCGGTGGACAGTTGGTATATTTGTACCAGAAGATTGCAGAGTCACCAAAATGTGGTGACTACAAGACCATGCCTAGATCTGTGTGAGTCCCCACAATCTAAGGGCCTTGATCAAGTGATACAGGACAGTTACTCGTGCTTATGTAGGATCTCTATGCCACAAGGCTGTCACAGAAGAAATCGTTGGTGCTTTCCTCATTGAGGAGCAGAAGATAGTAGCAAGAATTGTAAGAAAAATATAGTGTAAAAAAAATAAAAAATAAAACAACAACGTTGAAACTACTTATTGTAGGACAGCGCTGTGTGCAGTCTCATATGCAAACATTATTCAGCCAGATATTGGGCTTCTTTTTGATGAGATTATCGACTACATTAACAATATTGCCTACACCACATGGATGTCTGGGCGTAATTTTGACCCAGAAGATCACATGCAAGTGAAAATAATTCTGGGTGTTCCAAACGTGGAAAAATCTGAATGTTTGGCTCGTCAGTTGCCCAGACAAGAGTTTACAGAAAATCTGACAGACAGCTATCTACCAGAGAACTCTGCCCCTAGAGTGCAGTACACAAACTGCCCAACACTGGAGGAGGTCCGTGGTCAAGGCGAGTGTGGCTCCTGCTTGACCTTTGGGACTTCTGAAACCATGACTGATGGCATCTGTATGCAGTCTCAAGGAAAGGTCCAGTTTTATGTTGAATGTGAGATTGTATTATCTGTCACAGTAAATAAGATTGAATCATTGTATTTATATTGCTTGTTACTGGCATTTACAGTGACGGTATCGTGAGATACCTTTATATTGTGAACTGACTGTAAAGCGTTTCTGTCGAGCTATAACAAAAACAACAACAAATATTGCACACAAACAACAACAACAACAACAACAACAACAACAACAACAACAACTTCGAATTATCGGCCGTTTGGCTAAGATGAAAGTGTGGGTTTATCTGGACTTGATCTGGCCAAGACCACCAGCAGATGGTCATCTGAATGACTAACAGACAGAACGCAAGGGAGGGGGGGCTGCGTGGTCTCGAGGTATGGTGTCCGCCTCGAGTGCTGGAGGTCCCGGGTTCAAACCCCGGTGATGACCGGGATTTTCTCTCGTGGACTTCTAGTAATAAAATTTCCCCTGATCTCTGGGTAGTGAGATCGGACGTCCGTGTTTATTCTTGCGCACGTAAAGAATCTCTTGGCAGGTGGAAATCGAAAAAGAGTAGCCTAACGGCGCTTCCCGGGCAACATTTCGAGTTAAACTTCTACCCAAAGTATTTCAGGATCCTCGCCGGTGCTGCGGAGTTCGTGCACTGAGCTGAGTTTCTCCAGACTCAAGTTTGAGTTAGGAGGAGAACGGAGCACTTATGGGTTGCACCCGTGTGCCGTGATGTTGATCCATCGACTAAACTAAACTAAACTAAACTAAGCAGAGACGCGAAACCCCAGGGGCGGCTCTGGCCCTGGGGAACCGCGTGCTCATATAAGAAAACAAAATAAGTTTTGATACATGGACATACGCAATCCATGTCCACGTCTAGACAATCCACCGCTGGGCGAGCTCATATCATGTATGCAGTCGTCAGAAGCTGCCACCTTTCCCCCTCAACAAGCACCTCGCGTCCATTACGCTCCTCACACTTCCCTGGGGAAGGACTTCTCTGGTGTCTGTCTCCTGCCTTGCGCTCACATTCAGATTTCCGGCTTTAATCGCTAATGGCCATTATTCCACAATAAGTTTGTGGGTGTGTCATGAGAAAGAGAACACTGCAGTATGTCGTCACAACGGGACAGTTACAGCGGAGGAGAGGCAGGTGCAGACCAAGAGAAGATGCCGTGCAGTTTGACATCATCACATGGAGAAACATCCACATCTAAAATGTTTGGCAGCACACGAGACAGAAGTCTGTGCACAGACATGATTACCTTCGCCATACGGCATGGACTATAAGAAGAAGTGAGAAAAACGGTTAAAATGTCTCAGAATGCATACTCCCTCAATTGTTTTTTTGTTTGTTTTTCAATTCGCATATCCTTTACAGGACATGGCTGTCAACAGCAGCATCTTTCAGCTGTCTGTTGATTTCTTGGCAAGATTACGCACAGTGGTTTGCCATTGCTTTCTGAGCGGCCGGCTCAGTTATCCCGCAAGTCACCAGCGGGAGTCGAACCGACTCCAGCTCTTGCCCGCTACGAGACTCTGCGTGATAAACGTGATTTCGGAGAAAGTGTTGTAACCCCTCTGCCAGAGAGACCGGCTCCTCAATTGCTGCTGAGTTCATTTGCAGGTATCACTGATATTACCTGGACGCCCGTCCCTTCCCATCCTGTCGTTTTGCTATGGCTATCTGCTGGGTTTTGTAATTGGCCCTCCCCTCCCCTACACCTTCCAATACCTACCTAGGAATGCCATGTACCTGCCCAGTCCACGTGTCCTCATGTTCTCTTCTACCACCATAAAAGGCGCTTATTACATACGTGCCGAGTCCAGTAACTAGGCAGCTGTTCTCTTACAGATAAGTTATATATATATAGATATATAGATTGTATTTCGTAGATGTGTCCATGTAGAGCATGTTTGACGTTTGCCTGCTGTAGGAGGGTTATAACTGCCGCCTGTGATTGCATTCTACTAGAGCTTTCGCTTTCTGTTCGTTTTCGTTGATTCATTCATAACTTAGGGGAAGAAAGCCTCACAAATGAATTGTATATTTGGTTTAAGGAGCTTAGCCAGACATATACTTTTTTCTGCATCGACCAAAAGAGGCGATAATTTTCATCTCCTGTTAGTACATTTCGTTTGGTGTTGGTGACCATGCCTGTCCAGAACTTTCTGTCTAATGTGCTGCCAAGCATTTCTGATACAAATGATCTTGCCTACGAAAATATTGAACCGCCAACAACTGCTCTTTTGGTCGCCCCCTGCTTCTCCACCCTTTCAACTTTCCCGTTGTGACGTCATACTCCAGATTTCCCATTCACATGACATCATCAAGTGCCACATCTGTACAGAGGGTTAGTTGTAGCGAGTATACAACACATTATCAGGCTTGTTTACGGTGCATTCATGCAGGATTCTTGCAGTCCATGTCTTGTTATTGTCCACACAATGCATGATTCTTGCAGTCCATGTCTTGTTATTGTCCACACACTGCAGGATTCTTGCAGTCCATGTCTTGTTATTGTCCACACACTGCAGGATTCTTGCAGTCCATGTGTTGTTATTGTCCACACACTGCAGGATTCTTGCAGTCCATGTGTTGTTATTGTCCACACACTGCAGGATTCTTGCAGTCCATGTATTGTTATTGTCCACACACTTGTCACGATGTCTTCATTGAGCTCAGCTCACCTCCGGTATTTTCTTCTGTAAGATCATTTGAAAAGAAATGGTGCTTCCATATAGACCTGGAATACTTTAATTATTTAACGATGTTAGCATTCAGTAGTGTTCTCTTCAATCACAATTTCACAAGAGTTTTGCTTCTTCTCATCTCCTGACATCCACATGTAGAAATCTTCAATTGTATCCTGTGATTCGTTGTCCACATTTCTAAACCTTACAATTGTCGATATTCGTGGTCCAAACTACACGTCAAAAAGTCACCCCATAATACTCCGTTCCTGTGTCAGTACCGGAGACAAATTCCCAGATGAAAGGGACAACCAGCCAGTTGTTGACATTAAGTCGGAAACGGAGAGAGAAAAATAGGTTCTAGACTGTCTAGTGTCTGGACAGTTTTGTGACGTCATTCAGACCCAGTATTAAAACAGTGGGATAAACAACTTTGGGGAAGTCGACCAAATGTTGTGAAACAACTAAGACGTGCGTGTTATTTCGAGTTTGATTCTGGAGAGGGACTACAGTGTCTTCTGTCGATTTACATTGGCGGACATGTTACCTTCGTGTGATTTAGTAGTCCCAATTTTCAGAACGGAATAAATATATGATTCCACTAGGTTTACCAAGAAGCTTAAAGAAAAGTCATGGCTCGAGCATTGAAGGCAGAGTTTACTAAGAGGCTTTTGCACTGGGCCCATAACCCAGAGGGTCAGCAGGAACCTGCCCTCTGCTGAGCAGGAAACGATGGTTATTTAAGTGTGTTTCCTGAGTGATAGTTTACATCACAGTAAAATCAAGACACTGACAATAACACCTGTACCAGGAACACTAGTAGATATAAATACCTGGTAAATTAACATTTTGAGTTACACTTGGTGAATTCCTGTCATTACCAATTAATAGTGTGTGTTACAATTGGGGAATTCCTATGAACAGTTAAATACTAACATTGAGTTTTCCTAAGTGACAGTAACAGTATTTTTAGGATTCTCTGAACACAGAACTTTTATGAACAGAGTAGTTACACTGTGTGTGTTAGATTGATGATCAATATTGGACTCTTTCCACTATTGATGACCAAGCATCCGGATTGTCCAAGAGCTATCGGAGGAAGTCGACACTTGGCCTGAGAGACACATCATTTGGGTGAGGTCTTCTGTCCATCATATATGGTTCTGTTGTGTGGTCAGTACAGTGATGAAACAGACTTTGCTCCTGAGCTATTCGGTATGATTCTACACACACACTAGATTATACGACAGACATTCTACACATACACTTTGCACATACATGACACTTTTCTCTATTAAACTAATTTGTTGTTTTTGTTAGAGCCAGTGTTGTGTAGTGTGTTTTGGGGAAAGAATGAGAGGGGGCTTGGTTCAGTAGTAAGAGAGAGAGAGAGAGAGAGAGAGAGAGAGAGAGAGAGAGAGAGAGAGAGAGAGAGAGAGAGAGAGAGAGAGAGAGAGAGAGATCCAGGGACTGACGGGGTGTTGTGGACAGAACGCTGGGAGATCCTCAAGATATTGATATGGGAGTAAAAGCATGTCGGTGTTGATTCCCCTCACCCCAGGGACGACACATATATAATGCGACAGTGACCCTCTCTTGCCAGTCGTTGATTCCAAGTGCTTGTTGGTCTGTATGTATATTATCTCTCCACTGTCTTCTTGGTCTACCTCGGGGTCTACGGTCATTTATTACCTGTGTGTAAGCTAGTTTTGTCTCCCTATTATCTTCCATTCTTTCTATATGCCCCAGCCATTGCAGTCTATTAGCCTTCAAGATATCAGTGATTAGCGGGGACTTAAACAGATCATAAATGTCTTTGTTACTTCTTCTTTTCCACTCTCCACTTTGTGTATCCCTAATGGGTCCAAACATGCGTCTTAAAACTTTGTTCTCAAAGGTTTGTAGCAAGGCTTCGTCTCCTTTAATTGTACTCCAGGTTTCAGAACCATACAGCACAACTGGTCTGATCTGTGTTTTGTATATTGTGATCTTGGTGTTACGAGATAGCGCCTTTGATTTTAGTAGATGTTGTATATCTTATTTCCAGATAGGTATCAATAATGACTCTTTCCAGTCATGGGGTAATTCTTCTGTCCTCCAGATTTTTATTATTAGTTCATATAGCTTTAGATGTAATGCATGGCCACCCGGCTTTATAAATTCAGCAGCCATTCCATCAGCCCCAGTTGCCTTATTGTTTTGAAGTCGTGTGATTACATATAAGATTTCTTCAAATGCAGGTTCTTCAATATGTGATTCACACGTTAGAACCTCTTCCTATGGGAAAGTGTTACTTGGAGCTTCACAATTTAGTAATTCAACAAAGTATTCTTTCCATGTGTTGCACATTTCCTCATTGATATTTATCATATTCCCATTTTTGTCTTTTAAACCATATGTGTTGTGGTGGTGCCCTCGTTTCATTGACTTCAGTTCTTTAAAAAAACTTTCTGGATTCGTTTTTCTGGTGATTAGTTTCCATATCTTTGATTATATTACTCATATATTCTCCCTTCTGCTGTCGAACTATTTTTGTAGCCTCTTTACATTCATTTCTATATTGCTCTTCCTTTTGGATGTTGTTGATGTCATTTAGCCATAGCTGTCTGGCATTCTTTTCCTAATGACTGCATCTTCACATTTTGGATTGAACCATCTTTTCTTTCTATGCGTGGTTAACACACTGAGACATTCTTCTGCAGTAGATTGAATTGTATTCTTGATGTTCAACCAAGTTTGGTTAACGCTTTCCACCGACGAGTTTTGTAGAATTTCAAGTTTACAATTTATTTCATCTACAAATTTCTCTTTGACTGTAATTTCTTGTAGTTTTTCTCTGTTATATGTTGGGTGTAACCTTTGTAGTTTAGCATAGAAAGTTCTCTTAAGTTTTATTTTAACTTTTGCCCCAACGAGGAAGTGGTCGATGTGGCACTCAGCTCCTCTAAAGCTTCTAACTTGTTGTATGTTTGATGCATTTTTGTTGTTAATTAAAATGTGATCTATTTGATTTTATGTTCTCTTGTCACATGGTTTCCAGGTTTGTTTATGTATATCCTTTCTTTGCAGTCTGGAACTGCTGATCTGCAGTCCTTTGGCTTCTGCTAGGTTGATAACTCTCCATCCATTATCATTTGAAGTTGTATGTAGGCTTTCCATACCGGCAACTTTTTTATGAGTTTGCTCTCTACCTATTTTTGCGTTGAAGTCTCCCAGCACAATCAGAATGTCCTGTTTCGTGGTTTATTCTATGACATCTTCCAGATCATTATAAAAGTCTTCTTTAATATCATCTTCTTTCTCTTCAGTAGGTGCATGTACATTAATCATCGTTATATTTTTCCATTTACATTTTATTCGCAATTTACTAATCCTATCATTAACAGCTTTAAAGTTTAGAACGTTCCCCCATAAATCTTTTTTGATGACAAATCCTGTTCCTAATTCATGTTTATTTTGGGTGTTTCCTCCATATATTATAATCATTCCATTTTTCTCTCAAGTACCCTCTCCTGGCCACCTTATTTCTTGAACTGCTGTTATATCCATTTTATACTCAATCAGCTCCCGGGTTAATTCTTCGGCCGCTCCAGCTCGATATAGTGTCCGTACATTCCATGATTCAAATCTCAAAAGTCCTTTAACGTTCCAAGGTCGATGTCCAAATAAGTCAGTCCGAATTCGAGGCTCATGTATCTGTTTCGTTACAAAATGGTTTTTACAAAGGTGGGGATGTTAACCCCACGCTTCAACCCCCAACCTGGAGGACCAGGGTGTTTCTCTTTGCCTGTTCTCTAACCTTTGACCTGTCCGGCTTGGGAGGCCCTGCTGGTAGCTACGCTACCGCCGGCATAACTCTCAGGGTCATTGAGAAACTCAAGCTCCCCCACCACGACAAGGTAGAAACACCATCGGGGGAGCAAATACTATACACATGATAAAAATTCATTAAATGGCACTTCGTTTAATTATTTTCTCACTTTTTATTAATAGCATGCCCAGATTATCATAACAACAGGCTTGCATAATTATTGAGTGGTGACCGAATTAATAAACAATATTGCTCAAACAACTTCGGGAGAAACTACATAAAAAAGCAACCAACAAAATTAAATAATACCATGGGACATAACTACTTAACATATTAAGGGCTATTACCCAGTCTAAAAATATTTCTAACATTTACAGTCCTGGCAATTACTTTGTTAATTTTTCGTTAGTTTTATTTATAAATCAACCTTTACTGCCCTTCCTCAATGTTTCAAGTTAAACACGTTAAAGAAAAATAAACAGCATATTAACACAACTGATATATTTCTTAGTTACACGGTTTTTTAAACAACACAATTTGATAAAATGCTGTCATATCTTTTATGGAATAATACAAATAATATAACGTAACTTGATGTCATTAGTAATATTTTTGACTGGTCTTTGAAAGGCCAAATAAACTGTGGCTGTTTTATTTCTCGGCATTTTGGCTAATATCAGTGTAGATTCTGCACTTGATCTGGCCAGGGCCACATGTAGAGGCGATCATCCGAATGACACACAGGGACGTGAGGACCTGATGGTAACCATCCATCCATCATGTGCCATGCCATGTGCTTTGATTAGTAAGCTCCTGGATTCTTTCGTGCATTAGTTTCGCATTTTTACTGTTGTGTTGTTTTTCAATTTATTCGCAGTTTTTCTCAAGCCATGTTTCTTTTGCCTCCCTACATAAGGTTCTGACTTTTCTGTGAATTTCTTCATAATTAGCAGGATTATTTTTGTTCTATATAATATATATATTATCACTGCTACATTTCAATCTGGCTCTAGAGAAAGTTGTAAGGAAGGTAAAGGAGGAATGAGCTATTGGAGGAACATCCAAGCTGCTTGGTTATGTAGACGATATAGATATTATAGGGGAATGAACAAACCACATTGGAAATATTGACTCACTTAAAGGAACAAGCTCAACAAATGGGTCTGGTTATCAACTAAGATAAGACATAATATAATGCAATTTAAAGAGAAGGAACTGCTAAAAACTCTGGCAACATACAAATAGATAATATGACCATTAAAAGAACGGAAACATACAAATGCCTGTGTACAATCTTCAACTGCTCCAACATAATAAGGGAAGACATACAAGCTAGAATCAACTCTGCAAATAAGATATACTATGCACTACAATAGCTGATAAAATCAAATGCGCTTTCTCGTAACACCAAATCACAATATACAAAACACTAATTAGACCAGTTGTGCTGTATGGCTCTGAAACCTGGAGTACAACTAAAGGAGACGATGCCTTGTTACAAAAATTTGAGAACACAGTCTTAAGACGCATCTTTGGGCCCATTAGGGATACACAAAGTGGAGAGTGGAAAAGAAGAAGCAACAAAGACATTTATGATCTGTTTATTCCCCGCTAATCACTGATATCTTGAAGGCTAATAGACTGCAATGGCTGGGGCATATAGAAAGAATGGAAGATAATAGGGATACAAAACTCGCTTACACTCAGGAAATAAATGACCGTAGACCCCGAGGTAGACCAAGAAGACGGTGGAGAGATAATATACATACAGACCTACAAGCACTTGGAATCAGCGACTGGCAAGAGAGGGTCAATGTCGTATTATATATGTGTCGTCCCTGATGTGAGGGATTATGATCGTCACTAGGAAGAACAAAATACCACAATGTAATATACAAGTAAATGGGAATATTCTTCAACAAGTGAATAGGTACAATTATCTCGGCACAGTAATAACATCTGATGGGAGATGCCTAGAAGAGATTAGAACAAGAATCGCCATGTCTAAGGTAGCCTTTAGCAAGATAAAAAACATACTGACCAATTAAAAAGATGTCTATTGAAACGAGAAAAAGAGTGTTGAGGGGATACATAAAACCTGTACTTTTATATGGATGTGAAGCTTGGACAGCAAAAAATACCATTGACAGACAGAATGACCAATGAATAAGTCCTTCAAGAAACAACTGAAGATCGTAAACTGATTAGAGACATTAGACGCAGACAGTCAAAATTTTTTGGGCATGCTATGAGAAGAAATGAATTGGAGAAATTGGTGACAACTGGTAAGATCGAAGGGAACAGACCAAGAGGAAGACCTAGAAGCAAATACCTGGATGGCTTGGCCTCGTGGCATGGTTGAGACAGAAACACAGAGCTGATCCACGACTCTGGTGATCGAGTGAGAAGGCAAAGCATGACCGCCCACGTTTACCGGCATGGCACATAATGGATATATATATATATATATATATATATATATATATATATATATATATATATATATATATATATATATACACACACACACACACATATATAACTTTTCCAAATTATCATAGTAGCAGGCTATTATAATTGTTGAGTAGTCACCAAATTTATAAACAGTTCTGTTGAAACAACTTCGGGAGACCACATAAACAACAAAATTAAATTAAGCATGGGACATAACGACTTAACATAATAAGGGGTATTACCTATTCTAAACGAATTTCTAACATTTATAGTTTTGACAATAACTTTGTTAATATTTCGTTAATTTCATTTTTGAATCAGCTTTTACAGCCATTCACCAATAGTTTACGTTATATATGGTAAAGAAAAGAAAACTACAGTATTAACAAAAGTAATAATATTATTCAGCATCACCTTTATTTGCACAATATATTTTTATAATCTGCTTTCCTGGCTTTTCTAAAATAATATATACAATATAACTTTAGTACACAATGTTTAATAGTCGCGTGTGATCCTTATCTATAAATTTTTGGCAGGCCTTTGAAAGGCCACAGCAAAAGGCCTCCGACGTCTCTACCAGAATAAATGAACAGACTTCCATTTTTAGTTGTAAAATGTCACATGCCTTTCCAGCGATGTTCACTAATTCCTAAAATTTCAATATTTAACCTTTCAATCTCATCACATGCTACTTTAAGCTTCCCCTCATACAGACTTCTCACATTCCACGTTCCTATTCTCACTTTGTTTCTTAGTCTGACACAGGGGTTTTCCTTGGTAACACAGTCAGTATCAACTCCGTCATCCCGATTACTAGTACTGGTCCCTTTGTCACACTCTTCCCCAGTGTTATCTGATCTGCCGGGCTGGTGGGTCTCGCCACCAGATATCTTTCTTACTATGTTTTCTGTCATGGTTGTTATGGTTTCTTGGCAAGTTTTGCAGAAGGTAGTTTGCCATTACTTTCCTTCTGGCCAGTGGCTGTACTAGGCGGTGGCCACAGCCATTGTCTCTACTGATGAGTTCTTCTGTCTATCGCCGCAGAATGCAGACCATAAATAACAACAGTCTGTCGGCTGCTCTCACACTCCATCCACCACCTGCTTCCATGGCTTTACGTAACCCTGATCAGGGAGCTAAACGGGTACTCCACCTTGCCCAAGGGTGTCCCGTAGACTAACCGAGGAAAGGAGGGGTCTTACATCTCTTTTGATAGGGGATACCCCTAACCCGCTAACCATTAAATACATGGCCAAATAATTTTAATTGAATACGTTTAATTCGTCTAATCAGTTTACTGGTTGGATTTCTTCCTTGCAGGAACTGCTCAAAGTTTGTTTTTTATGTCTGTCCATTATATTTTAAGCATTTTCCTCAGAAACGACATCTCCACTGCCATCCGACGTTTGTCTGCTTTTCTGCTTACTGTACACGATTCATATCCATATAGTTGTACACGATATACATAAAGAAATAGTAAATAAATACAAAGTTGCTAAAAATGTATGGCTGAATCAACAGTGCATGGCAATTGTGACAAACTATGGAAAAGACTCACATTCCATGTTTCAACGAATAGATACAATAACAGGTAGGAAAACACGAAATACGACAGGATGTTCAAAATCGAATGACGGTGGAATATTGATGGGACACGATGATATAGTCAATAGATGGACGGAATATCTGAAAGAGCTGTATGATAATAGGAGACCTATGTAATTATTCAAACAATGGTGAGGGACAACCAATGCTTGCAGCGGAAAGTGAAGATGCACTACATCGCATAAAGAAAGGAAAGGCACTGTCCAGACAATATTACAGTAAAGAAGCTTGAGGCTCTGGGGGATGTTGGAATATAAATATTGACAACAGTTCTAAATGACATCTACACAAGTGGGTACATTCCTAATGACATATTATAATCCA
Organism: Cepaea nemoralis; assembly: GCA_014155875.1. NCBI lineage: Eukaryota > Metazoa > Mollusca > Gastropoda > Stylommatophora > Helicidae > Cepaea > Cepaea nemoralis. Next base: position 60,714 of record JACEFZ010001227.1, read on the forward strand.
TCTTTGTAACTCTGCCAAAGAAACAAGGCTCTTTGGAATGCGAAGAGAATCTCACAATAAGTCTCATGAGTCACAAATATGTTACTCAGAATAATTATGAAGTAAATAAGAAACAAGATTACACCAGAAACTAGTGATGAACAGTGTGGATTTGTGGAGGGAAAAGGCACACACAAAGCTATATACATTCTCAGGACACTCTTAGAAAGAGCTATAGAAGTAAAAACAGATCTATACTTATGCTTCATGGACTAAACAACAGCATTTGACAATGTGAAGAATAAGAAGTAATACAATTACTAGAGTAACTAAACTTAGTTAGTTAGTTAGTTAGTTAGTTAGTTAGTTAGTTAGTTAGTTAGTTAGTTAGTTAGTTAGTTAGTTAGTTAGTTAGTTAGTTAGTTAGTTAGTTAGTTAGTTAGTTAGTTAGTTAGTTAGTTAGTTAGTTAGTTAGTTAGTTAGTTAGTTAGTTAGTTAGTTAGTTAGTTAGTTAGTTAGTTAGTTAGTTAGTTAGTTAGTTAGTTAGTTAGTTAGTTAGTTAGTTAGTTAGTTAGTTAGTTAGTTAGTTAGTTAGTTAGTTAGTTAGTTAGTTAGTTAGTTAGTTAGTTAGTTAGTTAGTTAGTTAGTTAGTTAGTTAGTTAGTTAGTTAGTTAGTTAGTTAGTTAGTTAGTTAGTTAGTTAGTTAGTTAGTTAGTTAGTTAGTTAGTTAGTTAGTTAGTTAGTTAGTTAGTTAGTTAGTTAGTTAGTTAGTTAGTTAGTTAGTTAGTTAGTTAGTTAGTTAGTTAGTTAGTTAGTTAGTTAGTTAGTTAGTTAGTTAGTTAGTTAGTTAGTTAGTTAGTTAGTTAGTTAGTTAGTTAGTTAGTTAGTTAGTTAGTTAGTTAGTTAGTTAGTTAGTTAGTTAGTTAGTTAGTTAGTTAGTTAGTTAGTTAGTTAGTTAGTTAGTTAGTTAGTTAGTTAGTTAGTTAGTTAGTTAGTTAGTTAGTTAGTTAGTTTAGTTAGTTAGTTAGTTAGTTAGTTAGTTAGTTAGTTAGTTAGTTAGTTAGTTAGTTAGTTAGTTAGTTAGTTAGTTAGTTAGTTAGTTAGTTAGTTAGGTTAGTTTAGTTAGTTAGTTAGTTAGTTAGTTAGTTAGTTAGTTAGTTAGTTAGTTAGTTAGTTAGTTAGTTAGTTAGTTAGTTAGTTAGTTAGTTAGTTAGTTAGTTAGTTAGTCAGTCAGTCAGTCAGTCAGTTCAGTCAGTCAGTCAGTCAGTCAGTCAGTCAGTCAGTCAGTCAGTCAGTCAGCCAGCCAGCCAGCCAGCCAGTCAGCTAGCTAGCTAGTTAGTTAGTTAGTTAGTTAGTTAGTAAGTTAGTTAGTTAGTTAGCTAGCTAGCTAGCTCAGTCAGTCAGCAGTCAGTCAGTCAGTCAGTCAGTCAGTCAGTTAGTTAGTTAGTCAGTCAGTCAGTCAGTCAGTCAGTCAGTCAGTCAGTCAGTCAGTCAGTCAGTCAGTTAGTCAGTTAGTTAGTTAGTTAGTTAGTTAGTTAGTTAGTTAGTCGCGGTTCCAACTTCACAGCAACGGGTCGTCCCCATTATGCTCCGTTCCTGTGCCAGTGAATATAACATAAAATGCTCCTTACTGCCCAATGTGAAAAGTGGAAAAGACAGGAGTTTCGGCAACCAACCTCCCGCACAGGTACACTGTGCATAATGCCGCCGCCAGAATGTCAACACAAAAGTCCTCCAGGAAACACACAGCCCATCTTTGATGGAATCGGCTGCCATTTTCTCATCCGGATGTTTTTCTAGACCTTCACCTACACAGTCTAGATATTTCTAGATGTTGTTTGGGCAGTTTCTAGATGTTTTCTATCAAAGAAAAGTGGCAACTATAATGCTGTCGTCATATTGCCAACTCAAAAGTCAACCTCAGAACAACTGAACATTGACGGCAAAGATGTGCGAATAATAAAGAACATATATTGGCAGCAAGCAGCAGCCATAAGAATCAACAACCTTGTAGGAACATTTCAGAGTATAAAGAAGGGCGTCAGACAAGGTTGTGTATTGTCTCATGTTCTCATTGAATAGTGAATATATAATGAGATCTACAGTAAGTATGCCTGGAATCATGGTTGGTGGACATAATATAAATAACTGAAGTTATGCTGACGACACCGTCTTAATAGCAACAAATCAGAACGATCTACAGGAAACGATAGATACAGTGGTTGTGGAGAGTAAAAGAATGGGCCTTAGTTTGAATAATAGTCGTTGAGGGGAGTTAGAAATTTAGCACTATATATTTTATTGTAGTTTCTTTCATAGGATTATATCAGTAGTGTAGAACGAGGTTATCATGCGTATTTTTGTGGTGCACATTGCTTTTGCACCACAAAGGGCGATAACTCCGGGTTTTGTAATTTCCTCCGCAAAGGGCGATAACTCTCCGGGTTTTTAATTTCCTCCGCAAAGGGCGATAACTCTTCGGGTTTTTAAATTTCCTCCGCAAAGGGCGATAACTCGTTTTTTTAATAGGCATGTGTCCGAGTAGGTGTGGTCTATTGACGCTAGGTACGTGTACAACATAAAGAATACAACATTCAAAATAACAAACGACTCAAGTAAGGTATATGTTCTTATTAAACCATGTATTGTCGTGTCCTCCTTTAAAGTGTCGTCCCTGGAGTGAGGAGAGTCAACACCCACATTATAATATTTTTCCCTTTATCAATATCTTGGAGAATCCACCAGCTTCCGTCCAACACACTCCATCAGCCCGTGGACACCTTCCTATCACTCTCTCACTGTCGTACTATGCCCCCTCTCATACTTCCCCAACGCAACATACTCAACAACTCTTGCTTCTAAGAATTAATAAAGATTAATTTATTAAAAGAAAAGTGTGACGTATATGAGAGGTGTGTGCGAAGAAAATGTGTGTCGTGTATTATAACATAAATGTATATGTCAGCCTTCAAAGTTCAGGATCATAGTGTACACATCATGGCAAGGATTACACGACATCACACGAGTCAGTACAATAGACCTCACCGAAGTCGTATCCTTCTCTCCAGACATGTCCTCTTCCAGGAACTTTGATGACCATGAGATCTGAATCTCATGTAAATATATAATCCGTGGAAAATACTATGATTGTTCCTAACACAACTGTTCCTAATAGTTTATAGACACTCCGGCTTCATAATTCCGGCGCAGTGAAACAAACATGGAACACTGTCCTATGAACAAGACTTTTTGTCTCTTGCTAAATGTTCTCTAGTTCTCACTATTAAACAGTTATTGTCTATACTCCAATAGAGTCCTTTATTTTTGTTCTAGTCATAAGTGAACTGAATATCCATCACTACTGGTGTGTTAAAACTGGTATGACCTAAACTCATTCGGTATTTATCTTGTAGGATACATATACCATTCAGCTCCACTGAGCAATGTTGATCATCTTCCTCTAGCATAAGCTCTGTTGTAAAGTTGCTGGCCCATCTCTCTACATCATAATTTATCCGGGATCGGATTTTTAGTTGTTCCGGGTTCTTCATTCCAACCAGAGGAACCTGTAAAATAAATCAGACAACCGGTGATAGACTCTCCGTCACTGATCTCTATTAGATGATCGTGGCCATCGGCCTCGCTCAGAAAATATAATGAACCTACTCTGTCATGGACAGATGACTGAACACATATGTTATCATCAGGCCAAGACAATAAAAAAAATCAACAAACAGAATGCGGAACCCCGCCCACCAGGGACACCTAGGGGAATATCCCAATTATCCCTCATTATTAAATTCTCAACTAGTAAAGCTTATCCACACTTCACTAATCTATTTTCAACTAACAGAGCCAAGTATCACTTCCCTACTCTAGCTAGTTTTCCACTAACAGTGCTAATCATCACACTTTAGTTTTAACAAGGCTACAGCCTATATTAATTAGAACTAATTATAATAGGTTCTACCTTAGGCAACACTGCAGTTAGATCAAATTACATCCACTCTTGCCATGACAGGCACGTGTAAAATTAAATTAACTCAATTCGCACACGGTAGACATTTTCCCATCAGAACCACAGCGCCGAAGCACGTCTGCTAAAATCCAAGGTTTGAGTTCAACTGTCCTCTCCAATCCTGGTTTTTGGCAAAACCTAAAATTGGTCACGTGACAGTATTCTTCCGGTCCACACAGGTGTTATTTGGACATATCATCCATTGTCAAGAATCGATTTTCCCTGGCTCCATCAATGTCAAAGTTGTCATCAGTTGTTTTGACTCCCCCAACAAACTAACGAGTTACTGTATGATCCCAACAACAGTTGTCAATAGCAATCTGCCAATCTGCGTGATGTCCGGAAACTATATGACAGATGGACTGTTTTCTTCCGAGCTGAGTACTTCCGCTTCCAATCCGACTTGTTTATAATCTGTCAAAGCGATGTATGATTCAGCTCATTCACTTCCCCTACACATCTGCAACTGTTAATTTTGCCCGACATGTGATGGCCGACATCCGATGGCCACCATGATCCCACGGGTTCCATCTGTATTCGAATGTTGACAAACTGTCAAAGCGATGCCGGGATTTTCCTCACTCACCACCGAATGTTCCCATTCTGTCCACCAGATGTAAACACTTGCCGCTACTAATATTGTCCTGGGATTTGTTGAAACAACCTTTGGCCTCGAACATCCTGCTAATTCAGATCGGCCCTTTATTCTCATCACTGGTTAAATCATGTTGGACCATTATGTGACATGTATAGACAATACAATGCATATTAAATAAGTAATGGCATAGTCGAGATATTATCACTGGCAACCTTTCTTTTTATATACAGATATGACAAAGATGCACGATGTTGCTGATATGTATATACAGAAGAGTCTTGGGTCTTGAAGCCTATATTGGTCCCCCCACTTGGTGTTTGGGTGTTGAGTACTTCCAAAAAAGTGTCCTTGTTTAGATGAGTGTTGTGGTTTTTGGTCAGACCTTTGGTACTGATTTTATCATAATCTCCGACACAAATATACGTCTTACTACATAACGACACCATCCCCTCCCCTTCGTATTCTAGTTTAAAAAGACCAGGGGTTCTCTTTTCATAGGCTTTGATATCCAGACAATCCTGACAGGTAGTAATTCTATGAACAGGGCAGGTTTCAGACGGGAACCACTGATTATAGACTCTGTCATATTCTTCTCGTAGGTGTGGTCTAACTACTTCAGAGAGTGAGTCGGCACTAAGGGCCAAATATAAAGAGTCAGTGTCCATTTCACAAAGCTGAAAGTCGTCTTTAGAGATAAATTTGTCTAGAAAATCATAATAAAAAGCTAACATTCTTAATTTGGCATACTGATAAACGAAAAAACCTATTTGTAGAGGTAGATCCCAGACTGTTTTCTTCTTTAGTGTTTCAACTTCGAATAGATCAGGTGTAATACCAGTCATGCTTTTGAACCTGGGGTTATTGAGTACTTTGGTCGTGTCTTTTCCGTGACAGTAGGAGACGTCGGTGTGTTTGGCTTTATTAGTTAACATTTTACCGTAAGCGGCATTACCTAACAACTTCATCGTGTCGGCTGTAATAGACCCGGCTGGATTTTTGTCCCCTTGGCGACGGGCATTGGACACTGATTCCCCAAATTGTTTAAAACAACTAACTGGTCAATATTCTATTGTCTGGTAGATGTGTGTAACTACCAACCCATGGGCTAGATACCACTTTAAAAGAGGGGTGGCTGTGACATGTTGGGAGTTGGAAGCAGTACCCACTCTGACTTACCCCACAATGAAGTACAGCTATGAGGATGGGACTGATTTCATTTGGAGGGGATGGGTTCTTGGAAGCCAAATTGACCCATAATAGCTCTGGAAATCTAGGGGTTTTCCCAGGAAAATTAATTTCTTCCCTCCAAAATCTTCCTTCCCGAAAAGAGAAACTTAATTAGCTCAAGAGTCCCCCACCTATGAACATTTTCCCTTTTAGGTGAAATGGTCACAGGAATTAATAAAATTTAAAGTTCCCTTCTCTGAGTAAACTGGAACCTGGGAGATTACAATAGAACAGAATTTAGCTGTCTATTAGTGTTTACCCAGTCACCTGTAGTTCCAGATACTACCTTTATGTGAAGTAGTTACATTAACTAAACACATAGATAATAATGAAAAGTTTTGTCACACCACAATCGACTGACAGAAAAATGCAGGAACAGTTAATTTTGGTTTATTACTCACAATAAAAAACCTGTGGAAGTAACCAGTGATGCATTATGACATATGAACTAAACCACTTTGGTTCCAGAATAATTTTCTAAGACACAATGGAGATTAGAACTCCTGAAAACTCTCATGGCAGTTCTGGCATTTCATCACTGTACCCCTTCTGATTTCCTAACAAAGTCTCTGCACTACACAAATGTTCTGTTTGTGAACTTTCAGTTGAGTTATTAAGTGAAACTTGGAATTAAACAGTCTACACATATCCCGGAGAACTTTCTGGAATGCATAACTATATGACACAGTCTTTCCTTATAAAATTGTCTATCAGACTTCAGCCATGATATTACCAATTTTCAAGTCTTTTGTGAATGATAAAACTGATCCTAATGATCTTAGAAAGTCTCCCCAAATCACTTATGTTGTCACTTCTCCAGGAAGCAAAGCTCAAAGAAGACTTTTGATCAGATCAACTCCTGACAACAGATCTTACTGAGCAGCTCATGATTGGCAGTCCCATGGTACATTATTGGACAATGATCTGCAACTCTGGATCATGAGTACATTATTGGACAATGATCTGCAACTCTGGATCATGACAATCTGCGAACACCGCCATCCTCACCTGAGGTGGATAAACATGGTGAACACATTTATATCTAGCCAAAGGATGATAATTCTCCAGTGGACAAGAATGAAAAGGGTTTACAGACATGAGGTACAGAAGGTAGCAGATTCAGGAAGTACCTACAAGTTAAGAGCTACAGTGGGTCTCCTTGTACTGGCATTAGACATCAGCAATTATATTGGGCAACCTTTCTTTTTACTGCACTTGTACATAGTGGCCTGTTGGCTGATGTTCTCACAGAGGACACAGACACAGTGACAGACAAGGCTAGAAAAGAATGATGGAGAGTAAATGATGAGATGTACCCAGCATATCTGATCCCTACATAGTAATGGAACAGGATAGGATGATTGTTCATCTCATACATATTAACTCATGTTACCAATCAGTGCTGCCACCATTGTTTTAGTCTGCCTGGATACTTTCCTGTTTATACCCTCTCACCTCTTCTGTCATTTCCTTTACTTACTTCTTCTGACACTGGGGTGATATTTCCCCCTGACAGTTTAGAAGTGCTTATGCATGAAAGCATATTATGTCCTTTACTTACTCGGTCAACCAGGGTGATGGTTTAATAACTACATTCCACATGTTGCATCAAAGTAATAATGTAAAGAAACATACATTAAATATTTCACTCTAAAGTTAATATAAGTTAACATATAATTGGTATGAATGTGGAGGTCTATGTGAAATGTTCCTTATGAGGATTTACACTGCCTCTCATTCAATAACACACATATATATATATACAGAGTGAAAGAAAGATGAGACACCACATTGTACTCATTCTCTCAAACTAACACCATTCTTCTTTTATTCGTTCACTCGAGTGCCGGTGTTGGACTGTTAGCTGGACTGTGGTTCGGTCAGAGTGCTAAATGCTTGGTTGAATAAATCACAGCAGTATAAATGCTGGACCAGTCATGGATGCTAAACAGTTACACTCACAATCTGTCTTCACGCCACGGACATATAAGATAAGAGGTAGAGTCTTTCATTCCTCCTTCTCACATTCGCGTGTGTTGGCGGTTCGCTGTGGATTGCAACTAAGGCGACACCTAGCACCAGATCATAGTTTATCTTGTACTAAACCTGCTCTGAACGCAGTCAGCAAGCCAGTGGGATTTAGACTCAAGAATAGGAAACAGTCTGGGCATAATTGAGCCTCTTTTCACAGCTTCAGACATAGTGATTGTACAGCACTCTTCTGGAAACGAAAGATAGAGGGCGTCAGATATCTACATCAGCGCTGGCAGAGAGTAGCCATCTTGGGACTGGTTGAAAGTTGGTTTCTATCTTCTAATAGAAGAATAAATATATATATTCGTGCCGGAACTTACACACACACACACTCTCATACTTAAAGCTTTACCTGACTCAGAAACAAACAAACTCAGGCATAATTTCGTCTGAAGCTTTCCTTCTGAATCAGGATGAGGGACATACAGAGACCTAAACCACATCTGGAGGCTTTGCCGGTCGCTCTGCAAGTGCCGAATTTTAGCGTCGCTGGCCCCAAAATATTTCGCGGGCGACGCGATTATTCTAGGTTAACCAATGGACAGAACGGGCCTAGATCACATGATCTGTCCATCATTGGGTGTCACAGCTATTAATACTCTTGACGCCACATTCCTAGCATCCCAATTCTCTCTAGTGCAAACCCTTAGTGAGAAGTGTGTTTTGAAATTGTGATGTGCAGCAGTGAACAAGACGGAGTGCGCAATCATGCGACAGTGGCTAATAATATTTTCTTCCCGAAATAACTACCAATCAAAGTCCGTCGTGGGGTACTCAGTAGTTTATTTTTTATGGCGTATTCTTTCATAAACTCCCCAATATCGTCTCTCGACACTTCTGTGTTCTTGAAAATAGGGGGCATTTCGGCAAAGGACTCTTGTAAATCAGTCGGGATCTCTATATCACACTCCACCAACCCGAAAAATGTGTCACTTTTTACAGCCTCGAGGATCTGGTTTTCACTCAAAGAACCCCAAGGAAGTTGTGCGGGTGGAAATGTTTTCTCACAAGAAACGATTTAATCAACGTAACTCAACGATTGACAGGTTTGCATGTGGTACTCTGTTTTACTAAACTTATCAACATGGTAATATTTACCACGTTTGGTCACGCCCACCGACATGGCACACGATGACTGAAGAATTACTTCCCTACACAAAAACCCCATCTAATTTATTTAAAATTAATAACAAAGCTGGTAGTGTTTTGTTATGTTTTCGTTACAAACTTGAGTGAGAAGTCTTATCGACAAACACCGTTAAATTTATACAAGAGACAATATCACAATTATAGACATATTTCAAGCGAACGGAAGAAAAGAAGAATCGACACATGATAATGATAGGCCCAGAGCGGTTACCGGCAATGAAACATAATATATTGTTTTTTCGCCGTTTCAAAGTGTCTATCTTCTTAGTTGTGCGTAAGCGAAAGAGATACCAAAAAGAAAATAAATAGTAGACAACGGTATGGCATTTTGATGAACAGCGGTTTAACGCTTGCGAAGGAATTATAAAAAAAAATTCACACTTTGAGGATTGAACCACCTTCCCCCGAACACGAGGCAGGTGCTCTATAAACTACGCTAATTATTCTGGTAACGGTGATAACGACCCAAAAGTACAAGATTAAAACAGTCACTGTCCAGAAGGACACCAAGGGCAAACTGCTTTCGGTAAACATTGCCAAGAACCCCATAACAACCATGGAGGTGGACATGCAGTCATAGATCCCAGTATAGCCACATAGAGAAACAGAAACCCAACGACAAATAACCAGATACACACAAACGGCCAGACATACAGACAGACAGCCAGACATATAGATAGACAGACATACAGACAGAAACGTTATTAGTCATAGGCGCAAACACTGACACAAACCATTAACATATAAATGAACCAACAAACATGAAAACATCGGCCCGAAAGTCCCCCCATCACATTACATTCTTACATTTCAATCCTTTGTGCTCAGAATATGGTGATTTTTAGATTTATTCTGATGACATCATTTTGATTATCATGTGCTTATACATCTATCCATACATCATGTCGGTAGGACTTTTCAATCTTTGGGCTCAGAATATGGTGAATTTTAGATTTATTCTGATGACATCATTTTGATTATCATGTGGTTACACATCTATTCACCCATCATGTCACTAAGCGTGGGAGATCATTTTCTCCCATTTCACTCGATCACTAGAGTCGTGGATCAGCTCTGGTCTCGACCATACCACGCCATCCAGGTATTTACTTCTCGGTATTCCCCTTGTTCTGTTCCCCTTGCCAGTTGTTACCATGTTTAATTCTTTCTCATAAAAGACCCAACACATTTTGTCTACGTCCAATTTCTAAAATCTATTTACGATTTTCATTTGTTTCTTGTAGGGCCTGATTATTTTCTCGCCGTGGTATCTTTTCTCCACATTTCCATCCGGTGTTTTTCAGCCTGGTCCACACATCGATACAAAAGTAACACTATGAAGCACTTCAACACTTTCCTTTTATCGTTTCAATTGCTATCTTTTTGGTCAGTATGTTGTTCATCTTGCTAAAGGCTACATTCGCCATGGCGATTCTTGTAATCTCTTCAAACCATTGCCCATCAGAACTGTTCCGAGATAAATGTACCGACTTGTTTTCGTATTTACTTGTGGTGTTTCCTTTTTCATAGTGACGAGTATAATCTGTGTCTTTTTAATGCTAATCCTAGTTGTTCGCTACAAACGCATGTACTAAATTTTCCAGGTCCTGTTCATTGTCTACAATCAAGACTGCATATCAATTGTTATTGATGTCCCGCAATGATCTTTTCATATATTTATGGTGTACAGGGGGGAAAAAACATTACACATCCCTAGCTTAATAGGTTGATATTTACCTTTTTCATTATCAATCCATTTGACAGTTTTGTTTACAATATATGTTTTTCTCCCACCAATTTGTAGATTTTCAAACATATCTAATTTGTTGACATGACTTACACTATTGAAAGCCTTATCAACGTGATAACATGCACACCTGTTTTTTAACTTGTGTTTTTTTTGTTTTACTGAGTGCTAAAAGCATTGTGTATTGTTCGTGTTTTTACACGACGTGTAGTTGTCTTTTGTGTTATTTTACATTCCTTTGAAAAGGAGTACCGAAATACCACCGATTAAAAGGGAAAATAACGCAAGTGAAAACAAACAGACCTTGTGATTCCTGAGCTCTCTCTTTCCCCTGCTCGCGCGCGCGTGTGCCTTGGCGAAGGTATATGAGAAACCAGACAGAGGTCACAAATACTAATCGGAAGATATAATGATACAGTTTTGGGGGATAGATAATGCAACAGATCTATAATTGTTGGACATTGTAGTAATATGGAGTGGTCTATCAAGAAAATAGTAATAATGGTATCAAAGAAAGTAAATAAATGTTTTGTTTTACAGGATATCGCTGTCAACATCTTTCAGCTGATTTCTAGGCAAGCTTACGATCAGTAGTTTGCTTTCTGAACGATCGGTTCACATACCCTCATAAGGTACCGACGCGATTCGAACTGATTCTCACAGTGGTCACGTTACTTACGAAATCACGGAGAAAAGTGTAACCTCTTGACCATGGATACCAACAGTGGTGACACCAAAATGTGACATAGAAACATTCTTAACCAAGTGGATAAATTACCTAGGGGCAATTATCAGATGGATGATGTACAAGAGATTAATGTACAGGACAAACAAAATTTTAGAACATGAAAAAGTAATGTAAGAGAGTGGTATATAGATTTGGTGTGTGGGAGTGAATGTTGTAACAAAAAATTAAGAAGAAATTAGAAGCAGATGGTTTGTAAGGTGAATTTCCTGTCTGAGTAACAACTAGAAAAGAAACAACTTTCTTCGCTCATGTAAGAGACGCATGAACATCGTGACAACTGGAAAGATCGAGGGTAAGAAAGGCAGACCGAGATTAGAAATTATGGTAGTGGCATACCAGCAAAGTTGATTTCAGAACACCAAAGACAGCGTCATGAATGCCTACACCATTTGATGATGAATGCATCACACATTTTGCAGATTTGTTCCTTTGTAAAAGGTAAAGAAACAGATATGTGTTGTGTGGTGCCCACGCGAAAGAAATAAACAAGTGTGGCTTTGTACAGGGTGAAAAGAAAAAATATAACCATTCGTTCACTCAAAACATGGCAAAATTTAGATTTATTCTGATGATATCAAAATTAAATCTAATTATCGTGTTAGTAAAACACTTACACTGCGAGCCTCAGTTTGACTGGGATGGTGAATTAACACAACAATGTTACCGGTGTTTTGTGCAGCATACTTGTGGAGAAAGGCAGAACCAGGAAGCACAAGCTAAAGGTAAAGACGTTCCAGTATGACAGTACAGGGCAAGATGTGGTGAGTAAATAAGACGTGACAAGCGCAGAACGTTTCAGGGCAGGAAAAAAAGCTGGGAGCAGCCACCGTGGTGGAGTTTCGAGGTGGAGAAGGCTTGGGTGGATAAGCGTAGTGCTGTAAGGAGATGGCAAAATGCCAAGAAGAACAGAGCTGGTCATCCTAGTCCCTGCTTTCACTTAGAAAGAGAGACGCACACAAAAGTAAGCTACTTCACAAAACTGGTCAAGGTTGTTAAAAGCGAAAAATGGGCAGAGGTGTGTCAAAGGGTAAGCACAGACAAGTCACTGAAATTGTTCTGGCGACTACATAAAAGCATGAGTGGTGTAGTCAAGAATAAGAGCATTTCTGACTTCCAAGGTACTGACCTCATCTGGCAGAGGACTGACGAGGACAAGGGCAAAGCCCTCTTTGAACGCTACCTTGAGCAGAGCAACCAGACAGACATGGGAGGCCGAAATCTGGCCAAGGAGGTCACCTCAGACAGATGCAAGGCCCAGAACACTTCGGATGAAGACACAGTGACAGTGAAAGAAATCAAGGCTGTGCTTCGACGATAAAAAAACAGTGCTCCAGGTCCTGATGGCATAAGATACGACGACATAAATAGGTGTACCGACAATGAGCTAGAGAAACTAGCAGACATGTACAACAACAGTATAGGGAGTGCTAGCATCAAAGAGGAATGGTTACACAGCTATCTGATTCCCTTGCCGAAGCCTGACAAAGACCACAAAAAAATTCAGGGATATCGAATTATAACCATGCAGAATACAATAGGCAAGCTGCTGGAGAAGATAATTGCCAGGAAAATATCAAGCCAACTAGAGAGGCAAGGTGTTTTCCCACCTACCCTGGGTGGGTACCGTCCAAAAAGAGAAACCTGGACCAATGCAGCAGTCTTTGCCCAGGATGTCTATGAAGGTTTCCACTCAGGCACTGAAACCGTTGCTGCAGCGATTGATCTTGAGGACGGATACAACAGAGTACCACTGGATTTTTTAATGTTTCAGCTTCTCGAACTAAACGTAAGTCCATTCCTCCTTAGTTGGATCGCTGCAGCCCTCTTCCAACGGAAAGTAGTTTTTAGATGTGGCAGTTGGACTTCGGAACCAACAACAATATATCCTGGCCTACCACAGGGATCACCATTATCTCCGGTACTGTTCAACGCCTACACAGTGAGAATCACCAGTGAGCAGATCACTGGACCTGGCAGGACATTGTCATATGCCGATGATGTTTTAGTGTATCGTCAGGGTAAGGATAGAGAGGAGGTTGCTGTGGAACTACAAAACGAACTCAATCGCATAAGTACGGGGTGTGATGAAGCTGGGGCAATGGTCAACCCAACAAAGGCAACGGTGACTTGGTTCTCGTTGAATAATCATATTGTCAACACTCCAACACCAACTGTAATGCTGTGTTCAGAGACGGTGGAAAGAACGCAGGCAATGAATTACCTGGGGATACGGTTTGATCGAAGCCTTGCTTATAATGTGCACATAGACCAGGTGATAACAAAGGCCAAGCGGTGTTTGGCAGCGATGCGGGTGATGGCGGCAGCAAACTGTGAGCAGCGCCATCTATGTCTTCTGTACGACGGGGCTGGTCATGTCTGTTTTGGAGTATGCAATGGCAATCCTGACTCTCAGCCATAAGCAGATAGAAAGGATGGAAAGGATACAGAATGAAGCTATGCGCATTATTCTTGGATGTACAAGAGATACAGCATGCAGGGCGATGCGCTACCTTCTTGATTTTCCAACCATTGAAGAGAGAATACAAGTTTGCAGGGCACGCGCCTATCCTCAGAATTAACGCAAACACACAACATCCACTGCATAGTGAAATTAGGAAGGCGAAGGGCAGCAGGTTAAAAAGAGGACGGTCGTGGATGGGTCAAGCCGAAGACATTCTTAAACAGGTGTGTTCACTTCAGGACTTAGAACCTGGCGAAGAGTGGGTGCAAGTGCCAACAGACTTCTGCACATCCTTTTCAGTTTGCATCCAACTAGATAGAAAATGCAGACAAGAAAATCCGGCTGCTGTTGAGGCTGAAGTACAAGCGTTGATTTTCGAGAATTTGCTAGACGGTGACGCGGTCATCTACACAGATGGGTCGGTCGTCCGACATGTGAGAAGCTCATGGGCCTTTACAGCTCGGGCCGGAGGGAGAATTGTGAAGGAGGACTCTGGTGCTTTCACTGAAACCACAAGTAGCCTGACCATGGAAGTCATGGCAGTAAGTAAAGCAATAACATGGCTCGAGACACAGACATTCACTAGGGCTTGTTTCCTTAGCGACTCAATGAACATGATCAAGAGGATAGAGGAGGGGTCGCTCCGAAGAGAATGGTTGCTGCCTCTGGAGCGGTCTCGGCTGGCAAAGATTAGTTTCATCTTCGTGCCAGGGCATGCGGGAGTACAAGGAAATGAGTAGGCTGACAAGCTCGCAGGTGAGGCTACTGTTGAGGGCGGACGCGCAATGGACCAGGCCGACATTCTGAATGCTCTATGAGAAGTAAGACATTTGCGAGAACCAAGTGATGACTGTGAATCTACAACAATGGCCAGACTGCGAGAGCAGAAAATTAAAAAAGGGGTGGCCAAACAAGAACACTACGCAGGAAGCCAAAGAAGATTGATAAACCAACACAGAACTGGCGTCGTTAGCCGCTACACGTTGCGGGATTTGCTGAGGAGGGGATCCGAGCACTTATGGACTGAATGGTTCGATGTGCAATGAGGATGATCTGTCGACTAACTAACTAACTAACTTGTTAACAAGCGCGGTCATCCGAGAAAACTTGGCAACAAGCCCTCCCCCGACAAAGCCGCTACGGAGCGGAATTACCAACAAATGTGCAACATGCTGAGTTTATAATATCAATATCTCCTTATAAATTACACAAACCAACATCAATATTGGTGTTTTATATCAACGACATCGTAATATTTCATTTCACTATAAGATTTAATACTTTTGACCTATAAAAAGTTATTTTATTACACATTTAAGGCGTCATAGGAGGCGTACTTGTTCCGATTGTGCATACATAAATATTTTTTTTAAAATATATATGTATGCTTTATTATGCTATATTGCCTTTTAAAATACTTAAAACTTAATATTGTTTAATATTACAAGGTTCATTTTTCTGATAGTTGAATCATTTTGTCTAAATCTGACTTTCCCCAAATAGGCATACACAGTTTTACATATAAATTATGTTACTTTTTATACAACCGAAAACAATACTTTATTGGTGTTTAAACATAATAGAGGGAGTAACTTTTGTCTAACCCGTATATGTATATAAATCTGTTCTAGAAATATGTTTTGTTAATAGCTGTAATTCTTATTTTTACCATCTACGACATCGCTCGCAGTTGCAAGGTTGGTGTTGTACTTTTGGGGCTTTATCACCGTTACCAGAATTAATAGTGTAGTTGATAGCGCTCTTGACTCGTGTACGAGGGAAGGTGGTTCAATCCTCAAAGTGTGAATTTTTTTTTTAAAATTCTTTCACATGCGTTAAACCGCTGTTCATCAAAATACCGTACCGTTGTCTACTATTTATTTTCTTTTTGGTAACTCTTTCGCTTACGCACAACTAAGAAGATAGACACTTTGTAACGCCGAAAAAAGAATACATTATGTTTCATGCCGGTAACCGCTCTGGGCCTATCATTATCATGTGTCGATTCTTCTTCTTCTTTCGTTCGCTTGAAATATGTCTATAATTGTGATATTGTCTCTTGTATAAATTTAACGGTGTTTGTCGATAAGACTTCTCACTCAAGTTTGTAACGAAAACATAACAAAACACTACCAGCTTAGTTATTAATTTTAAATAAATCAGATGGGGTTTTTGTGTAGGGAAGTAATTCTTCAGTCATCGTGTGCCATGTCGGTGGGCGTGACCAAACGTGGTAAATATTACCATGTTGATAAGTTTAGTAAAACAGAGTACCACATGCAAACCTGTCAATCGTTGAGTTGCGTTGATTAAATCGTTTCTTGTGAGAAAACATTTCCACCATCAGAGCTTCCTTGGGGTTCTTTGAGTGAAAACCAGATCCTCGAGGCTGTAAAAAGTGACACATTTTTCGGGTTGGTGGAGTGTGATATAGAGATCCCGACTGATTTACAAGAGTCCTTTGCCGAAATGCCCCCTATTTTCAAGAACACAGAAGTGTCGAGAGACGATATTGGGAAGTTTATGAAAGAATACGCCATAAAAAATAAACTACTGAGTACCCCACGACGGACTTTGATTGGTAGTTATTTCGGGAAGAAAATATTATTAGCCACCCCTCTTTTAAAGTGGTATCTAGCTCATGGGTTGGTAGTTACACACATCTACCAGACAATAGAATATCGACCAGTTAGTTGTTTTAAACAATTTGGGGAATCAGTGTCTAATGCCCGTCGCCTAGGGACAAAAATCCAGCCGAGTCTATTACAGCCGACACGATGAAGTTGTTAGGTAATTCCGCTTACGGTAAAACGTTAACTAATAAAGCCAAACACACCGACGTCTCCTACTGTCACGGAAAAGACACGACTAAAGTACTCAATAACCCCAGGTTCAAAAGCATGACTGATATTACACCTGATCTATTCGAAGTTGAAACACTAAAGAAGAAAACAGTCTGGGATCTACCTCTACAAATAGGTTTTTTCGTTTATCAGTATGCCAAATTAAGAATGTTAGCTTTTTATTATGGTTTTCTAGACAAATTTATCTCTAAAGACGACTTTCAGCTTTGTGAAATGGACACTGACTCTTTATATTTGGCCCTTAGTGCCGACTCACTCTCTGAAGTAGTTAGACCACACCTACGAGAAGAATATGACAGAGTCTATAATCATTGGTTCTCGTCTGAAACCTGCCCTGTTCATAGAATTACTACCTGTCAGGATTGTCTGGATATCAAAGCCTATGAAAAGAGAACCCCTGGTCTTTTTAAACTAGAATATGAAGGGGAGGGGATGGTGTCGTTATGTAGTAAGACGTATATTTGTGTCGGAGATTATGATAAAATCAGTACCAAAGGTCTGACCAAAAACCACAACACTCATCTAAACAAGGACACTTTTTTGGGAGTACTCAACACCCAAACACCAAGTGGAGGGGACCAATATAGGCTTCAAGACCCAAGACTCTTCTGTATATACATATCAGCAACATCGTGCATCTTTGTCATATCTGTATATAAAAAGAAAGGTTGCCAGTGATAATATCTCGACTATGCCATTACTTATTTAATATGCATTGTATTGTCTATACATGGTTTAATAAAAACATATACCTTACTTGAGTCGTTTGTTATTTTGAATGTTGTATTTTTTATGTTGTACACGTACCTAGCGTCACTAGACCACACCTACTCGGACACACGCCTATTAAAAAACGAGTTATCGCCCTTTGCGGAGGAAATTAAAAAACCCGGAGAGTTATCGCCCTTTGCGAAGGAAATTAAAAAACCGGAGAGTTATCGCCCTTTGCGGAGGAAATTAAAAAACCCGGATGTATCGCCCTTTGTGGTGCAAAAGCAATGTGCACCACAAAAATACGCGTGATAACCTCGTTCTACACTACTTATATCCTTATACAAATGCTAAAAGTGATTTCTTTTAAATATTTCTCAATCTGTGTTAATTAGGTTCAGTATTCCTTTTTCTTTACATTGTCTACCCATCTGACTGCTGCTACTACCTAATCAAAACTAACAACTATGCACATGATAAGAAACAATAAAATGGTACTTCGCTTGTTTATTTATTATTTTTTTTTAAATTTATTTGGAACATGCCCAGATTATCATAACAACAGGCAAGCATAATTGTTGAGCTGTCAACGAATTTATAAACAACTCTGTTCAATCAACGTCCTGAGATATCACATAAAGAAAAGAAACACACACACTCACACACAATCAAATTAAGGCATGGGACATTACTTAATCCAAAGATATTTCTAACAATTACAATTTTGGCAACAACTTTCATAACATTTCGTTAATTTCATTTATAAATCAACCTTTACTGCCGTTTATTATACTTTAAGTTATATATGTTGAACAACAAAATAAACAGCATATTGAAACAAGTAATTATATTATTTTCTAGCACAATATATTTTTATAATCTGCTTTCCTACCTTTACTAGCATACTATATCTTTTTAGTATCCTAACAAACAACATCATATCATTACTCATTGCTAACGTTTCATCTTAATTTTCTGGCAGGTCGCTGAAAGCCTTTTTCCATATTAGATGTCACGAAATGATGGTAAATGGGAAAAGACAGCTACGACCTGCCAGAAAATTAAGATGAAAAGTTAGTGTTGCAGGTATTTGTTAAACGGATATAATTAATGTCAGCTCAATTGCTACATATTTTAGAAATATGACTCTGACTTCAGAGACAGCACAGAAGACAACACATCAACAACTGCAGCAGGATTAGATATACTGAATCAGAGACAACACAGAAGACAACACATCAACAACTGCAGCAGGATTAGATATACTGAATCAGAGACAACACAGAAGACAACACATCAACAACTGCAGCAGGATTAGATATACTGAATCAGAGACAGCACAGAAGACAACACATCAACAACTGCAGCAGCATTAGATATACTGAATCAGAGACAGCACAGAAGACAACACATCAACAACTGCAGCAGGATTAGATATACTGAATCAGAGACAGCACAGAAGACAACACATCAACAACTGCAGCAGGATTAGATATACTGAATCAGAGACAGCACAGAAGACAACACATCAACAACTGCAGCAGGATTAGATATACTGAATCAGAGACAGCACAGAAGACAACACATCAACAACTGCAGCAGGATTAGATATACTGAATCAGAGACAGCACAGAAGACAACACATCAACAACTGCAGCAGGATTAGATATACTGAATCAGAGACAGCACAGAAGACAACACATCAACAACTGCAGCAGGATTAGATATACTGAATCAGAGACAGCACAGAAGACAACACATCAACAACTGCAGCAGGATTAGATATACTGAATAGCAGCTTTGAATTGTCTACATTTGTTCAATTGTTTACTTTTCATTTTCTTATTTTCCTAGTTACGTTCTTCTGTTCTTATTGTAACGCTTTAACCACCTATGTCTGTCTGTTTGTACGTCTGTTTGAACTGTACTTGATGATAGTGTAAAATCAACATCATACATGTTATTTCAGTGTGTATGAAATAAAAAGCTATAACTATGCACCACTCCCTCCCTCCCCCCCCCCCCACCCCCGCCCCAAATCATGAGGGTGGACGCGAAAGAAAACAGTGACGTTAGAAGGCCCAAAAAAAAAACAAAAAAACAATCACCTTCTAATTATCGGCCTGTTAGCAGAGATCAACGTGCGGATTTATCTGACAGAGGGATCCGCCTGTATGTATATAGCACTTCAAACTTTTTCTCGTTGCAATTTACACACAGGGACATGGAAACTCACGGAGTGACTCTTGGCCCTGGGGAACCATGCGAACTTGCAAAAATTAAAAAAAAAAAAGAAACACAAATTTTGATACAAGGACATACGTAATCCATGTTCACTGCTAGAAAATCCACCGCTGGACGAGCTCACATCAGGTCTGCTGTCGTCAGAAGCTGGCACACTTCCCCCTCAACGAGTTCCTCTCGTCCATTACGATCCTCACACTTTCCGGGGGAGGGACTTCCCATTTGTTCTTATCCTGCCGTGCGTTCACGTTCTGATTTCCGGCTTTAATCGCTGATGGCGGTCATCCCATAATAAGTTTCTGGCCGTGTCATGAGAAATGGATCATTGCCGTCACGACGGTAAAGTCGGAGCAGAGGAAAGGCAGGGGGAGACGACCGAATGAACGAGCGAACAAACGTATTTTAAAGGGGTTAAGAACTGGGCACGCAGGCTCGTCTAAAGAGAGACAATGCTGGTCTGTTTGGCAACATGGCATGGAGGAATATCAACATCAGAAAGGAGTGGCAGCACACGAGACACAAGGCTGTGTACAGACATGATCATCTTCGCTAGTCTTTGGGTATATATGATCGGAAGTCGAAACCACAATATATAGTCAACAAAACACTTGATCGCTATTGATTGTAATTGGTAATTTAAATGTATTTGATACAAGAATCTGGTTCATATTGTTGCAGTAAACATAACACTTGATGGCTATTAATTGTAATTGGTAATTTAAATGTATTTGATACAAGAATCTAGTTCATACTGTTGCATGTTTGTTGTTGTTGTTGCACTCGCTAGCTTTAAACTCAAACGTAGTCCACACAAAGTACTTTTAGTAATACTGGGCTGAATTTTGCGTTTGGATTAGCTTTATCTTTTTACCAGTGTCCCTCTCCATCAGGCGAAAGCACTCCGACATCAGAAGTATTTGTAATTTAAGTCCGCAAGTCAAGGACGAGAAGTCAACAGTTTAGTCCTATTGTCCGGAGTAGGGGTCGAACCTCAGCATCAGCACACCGGATGTTTAAGAATGAGCGCTCGTATCCATTCACCCCTGCTAAACAAAACATATATATGTTGCATGTTACTTTGTCTGCATTCTCTTACTTATTTCTGCCTCTCGCATATCATCGTGTGCTGTTAATTGATATAGGAAAGAATAACTGTTGACTTGCACATGTGGCTTTCCATTCACATTAATATTCCAAAGTGGCTTGGTGCTGTCAGTTTTTGTTTACTTTATTATTATATCCAGTCATACTGATCGCCTAATGTTTACAATTAACTCCGCTATGGTTCGGTTAATAAAATAATCGTCAGTGTATCTGTTGCTGTTTATACTTCTCCAATATACAATTAAGAAATATGTGTGTCGCTGGGCTAATGCTCTTGCGCTTAAATTTCCGGTGCCCTGACGGCGGTTCAATCCCTACACCGGTCAACTGGATTTGGAGGTTGACTTCTCGTTCATAAAGCAATGGGGAACTTAAAATTAAAAATGCTAGTTACATAGTCTTTACAGAAGGTTGCAGTGAACCCCAGCTTTTGTTTGGCTGTTCGTGATGACTGGCAAATTTACGTTCAGTAGTTTATCATTGCTGGTCTCTCTGGCCGAGGGGTTCCACCACTTTCTCCGTAATCCCTTTTATCACGCAGAGTCTCGTAGCGGGCGAGAACTGGGAGCGGTTCTACCCCCGCTGGTGACTTGCGGGATACCTGAGCCGGCCGCTCAGAAAGCAATGGCAAACTACTGAGCGTGTTCTTGCCAAGAAATCAACAGACAGCTGAAGGATGCTGCTGTTGACAGCGATGTCCTGTAAAGGGATATGCGAATAAAAAGAGAAAAAGAGTTTATCATTGCCGATTCGTAATCCCGCTTATCCGCGTTCGAATCACGGCCACGCGCGATATGGCAGTAGACAGTGTTTAAACGAATATGTATGGGAGCCGGTTAATCAGAAATCAAGTGCAAACTACTGAATGTAAACCTGCCAAGACAACAACAACAACAGCAGTAAAATGCTGGTGTTGACAGCGATGTCCTGTAAAAGGATAGGAACAAAAATGGTTTGTAATTGCTTTCTGAACGAATGGCACTCATACCGTTGTATGGGAAGCCAAAGCAAGGCTTCCAAATCGCCTGCAGCTGTGTTTCGAACGCGGTATGCGGGATTATGAACTGCACCTGTAACCGCTTCGCCATGGAGCTGGCAACGGCAAACTGCTGATCATAAAATTCCCTAGAAAATCGCCACGTGACTTGGTGTTGTTCGCGGCTTCATGCAAGGCACATGCAACATATTTAATGTGATTCCATTCTTCTTGTAACTGTTTGAATGTGTTCTCTGAATAAACATTGCACAGACCTGAGGTGATGCCTACCCCTTGTCTCACAACTGTAAAGCGATTCTTCTCGAACTCTCAGCTGTGTTGTCAACCCGGCACACACACGACTAGACAGGTTGGCCGTTGAGTGTATGACTTCGCTGATAGTGCTCCCCATGGCGGTACAGGTGGTTCTGTATTCTGCCGTCGGTTAAACACAAGGTCCGAAACTCGGTGGAGAATGCGGGATTCCAAAAAAAAAAAAAGGAATGCATGGTTTAAAGGCGAGAGGGTCGAATTTATTCCAACAGGCTTGTCTCAATTGTCTCGGAGTCTTCCGCAAGCGTCGCACAAAGGATGAATTCCGTAACTCCAGCGACGATTCCTATGACGTTATCAATGTGAGCTCTATAAATATAAGCATTACTACTTTTCATTTCTGTAGTTTTGTTTTGATCTTCAGATGAGTGTATCGGACGCGGGACATCTTGCTTGTGATCTCCAGATGAGTGTATCGGACGCGGGACATCTTGCTTGTGATTTCCAGATGAGTGTATCGGACGTGGGACATCTTGTTTAAGATCTCCAGATGAGTGTATCGGACGTGGGATATCTTGCTTGTGATCTCCAGATGAGTGTATCGGACGCGGGACATCTTGCTTGTGATCTAAAAGTTTTCCGGAAGGTTGTTATGGGAGCGAGGTTCTGCAAAGGACATGCTACTGAATGAATGAATGAATGAATGAATGAGTTTTGTTTGTCATGTTCATGTGTAATGTAAATAATCATGTTCGCCCATGTTTAGCCATCTCACACCATCACCAGAGTCGGGGATCAGATTTGTGTTCTGATCTCAATTATATCACTCACGTGGTCTAATTATCCAGATAGTTATCTCTCTGCCTGCCTTTTGTTCTTTCCACCACAATCTTGAAGGTTGTTACTAACTTGTCTAGATTTTTTTTTTTCTATCAATAACGTGCCCAAATAATCTTGCCAGTCTACGTTTAATTTCTCTAATCAGTTTATGGTTTTAATTTCTTCCTTGTAGGACTTGCTCATTGGTGTTTTTGTTGTTTTTTTCTGTTTGTCCGTGGTATTCTTTGCATTTCCCCTAAGAAATTACATCTCCATGGCCATTAGATGTTTACCAGGTTTTCTGCTTACAATAACTTTCCATTGGTCAGTATGCGTCCCATCATGCAAAAAAAGAGACTGCTACTACTAACACTAATTATCATAATCAAAACCAAATACTATGCACAGGATAAAATAATCATTAAATGGCACTTCGTTTGTTTATCTTCTTACTTTTTATTAATAGCATGCCCAGATTATCATAACAACAGGCTAGCATAATTATTGAGTGGTGACCGAATTAATAAACAATATTGTTCAAACAACTTCGGGAGAAACTATATAAAAAAAACAACCAACAAAATTAAATAATACCATGAGACATAACTACTTAACATATTAAGGGACATTACCCAGTCTAAAAATATTTCTGACATTTACAGTCCTGGCAATTACATTGTTAATTTTTCGTTAGTTTCATTTATAAATCAACCTTTACTGCCATTCCTCAATATTTCAAGTTAAACACGTTAAAGAAGAATAAACAGCGTGTTAACACAACTGATATATTACTTAGTTACACTGTTTTTTAAACAACACATTTTGATAATATGCTGTCATAGCTTTTGTGGAATAATACAAATAATATACCATCCCCATGTGAGTCTATTCATAATATTTTTGACTGGCCTGTGAAAGGCCAAATAAATTGTGGCTGTTTTATTTCTCGGCATTTTGGCTAATATCAGTGTAGATTCTGCACTTGATCTGGCAAGGGCCACATGTAGAGGCGATCATTCGAATGACACACATGGAGGTGAGGACCTGAAGAGAACAACGGAGACTTTATTAAAAACAAAATAACACCAAGAATCGCCTACAAATTATCGAGCTTTGGGCTAACATCAAAGTGTGGTATCTTCACTGGATCTGGCCAGGACCGTCTGAACGACACACGGGGAAGTGGAACCTCGTGGGGCGGCTCTGGCCCCTGTAGAACATTGCGCCCTTATATCACAGTGTATGAATGAACGATGGCTTAACAAGTCTGGTAGAAGTTCTAAATCATCTTTATTAAACGTTGTGGCCAATATAGTTTCATGGTGAAATACAACCGTGTCGATAGCCTGCCTTCCTGGGCGATGTTAAGATGTAAAACTCCCTTTGACAACAAACCACGTCACGACTTGAGCATCTCTCTTCCCATTCTCTCCCGATGCGCAATCGTGCCGTAGCCTTTTCCCACCTAATACTAATACTCTACTTCTGTTACACTTATTATAAAGATTAAGTATGTTTGTTACACGGGCCTACTTCATCCACGTTCACTGCTAGAAAACCCACTGCAGGGCGAGCTCACAGCACATTGGATCGACAATCCTTACCATAATACATAGTAAACATAACACTTGATCACAATTTGTCTGTACTTTGTTTGGTAATGTAAATATGCTGGTCTACCTGGTCGAGGGGTTAGCAGCTTTCTCCGTAACCCCGAATACTCTCGTGGTTGACGTGAGCGCACGAGAACTGGAAGCGGTTCGAGTCGCACCAGTGACTTATGAGAGTATGAAGCCGGTCGTTCAGAAAGCAATGGCAAACTACTGAGCGTAATCTTGCCAAGAAATCAACAATCAGCTGAAAGATGCTGATGTTGACAGCGATGTCCTGTAAAGTATATGCAAAACATTTTTTTTTAAATATGGTTCTCGCCGCGTTGGTGACTTACGGGATAAGTGAGCCGGTCGCTCAGAAAGCAACGGGAAACTACTGAGAGAAATCAACACCACCGGTAAAATGCTGGTGTTGACAGCGATGTCCTGTAAAGGATATGTGAAGAAAAATTAAATACATTTGATAGGAGAATATGTTTCATATTGTTGAATGTTAGTTTGTCTACACTCTTATACTCATGTCTGCCTCTCAACTACAGGTCGTCTGTTGTTAATTAATATAGGTAAGAAAAACTGTTGACCTGCACAAGTGACTTTTCCATTCACATTAATTTTCAAAAGAGGCTTGATGCTGTCAGTGTTGATAACCATTGTTCTTATTTACTTTATGTTTATATCCAGTCATTTTGATGGCCTAATGTTTACAATCAACTCCGCTATGGTTCAGTTAATAAAACTAATACAACAATCGTCGTGTGTATCTTTTACTGTCTCCTGCTACTCCTCCAATATGGAGTTAAGAGATGTTTGTGACCACTGTGTTAACGCGCTTGCGCTTACATTTCCGGTGCCCTGACTGCGGTTCAGTCCTTACATCGGTCAGTTGGACTTAGAAGTTGACTTCTAGTTCAGAAAGTAATGGAACAAAACTAAAAACAAGTTAGTTGCATATACGTTAATGGGAGTTGCAGTCAACCCCAGCAATTTTTGGCAGTTCGTGATGTATTAGCAAATATACGCTCAGTAGTTTGTCATTGCTTTCTGAGTGACCGGCACTCAAACCATTGTAGGGAAACCAACGCAAGGCGTTTTGTTTTCAAATCACCCGCAGCTGTGTTTCGAACACGGTAGGTGGGATTACGAATTGCGTCCGTAACCTCTTCGCCACGTAGCAGGTACTGGCAAATTAATTAATTGCATGTCCCTTACAGGACGTTGCAGTCAACACCAGCATTCTTCAGCCGTTGTTGATGTATTAGGCAAGGTTTTACGTTCAGTAGTTTACCATTGCTTTCTGAAAAACCGGCTCACATACCCACCGTAAGTTACCAGCGTGGCGGTAACGGCTGCCGATTCTCGCGGCTGGGTTTTTCCCACGTGAATATATGGGATTACGAACAATGTCGCTAACACCTTGGCCAGGGAGACCAGAAATTACTGAACGTAAAATTTCCCGAAAACAATCGACTTATGTTGTGGGGTTGTTCACCACGTCATGCAACGCACATGCAACATTTGTAATGTGATTCCAGTCTTCTTTCTACCTAATTAAATGTTATCACTAAATAAACATTGTGGTTGCATGAAGACAGACTTGCGCGATGAATTGGATTAGAGTGAGGAAGAGTTGCGCAATTCGTCTACCACACTGTTTTGCCAGAGTCCATTTGAATCCAGTGGCAAGACAAGTCAAGACGACTGGAGACGAATACAGGAGCAGTGGGTGACCAGGGCACTCTACTTGCCTTGCCATGCCCATTAATATAAACGTTGTACAGACCTGGGGCTGATGC
This sequence comes from Cepaea nemoralis, assembly GCA_014155875.1. Classification (NCBI taxonomy): domain Eukaryota; kingdom Metazoa; phylum Mollusca; class Gastropoda; order Stylommatophora; family Helicidae; genus Cepaea; species Cepaea nemoralis. The sequence continues at coordinate 87,072 of JACEFZ010001227.1, forward strand.
AAACTCTTGTCTCGTATTTGTAAAGCAATACTTCTCGAGCTCTCAGCTGCCTTTGTCAACCCGGTGCGTACGACTAGATGGGTTGGCCGTTGAGTGTGTGACTTCGCTCATACTGTTCCTCATGGCGGTACAGTTGTTCTGTATTCGGCGGTCGCTTCCTCACAAGGTCCGAAACTCGATGGAGAGTGCGGGATAAAAAAGGAATGCATGGTTTAAAGGCGACAGGGTCGACTTCATTGCAACTTGTTTTATCCCATATGTCTTGGTGTCTTTCCATAGAGCGGCCTGCCACAAGCGTCGCACAAAGCTTGATCTCCGTATCTCCAGCGACGACTTCCATAACGTTATCAGTGGGAACACTATAAAGCTAAGCCTTACCACTTTTAATTTCTATAGATTTGTTTGTCATGATCATGTCATGTAGATAATCATGTTCGGCCATGTTTAATCGTCTCACACCATCACCAGAGTCGTGGATCAGCGTTGTGTTCTGGTCTCGATTATGTCACGTGGTCTATCCATCTAGATATTTATCTCTCTGCCTTCCTTTTGTTCTTTCCACCACAATCCTGCAGGTTGTTACTAAATTGTCTAGTTCTTTTATTTTTCCTAATTAATAACGTGTCCAAATAATCTTGACTGTCTACGTTTAATTTCCCCAATACGATTATGGTTTTAATTTGTTCCTTGCAACTTCGGGGGAAGCCACATAAACAAAAGCAACAAACTAAAATTAAACCAAGGGACATAACGATTTGACATATTAAGGGGCATTACCCAATCTAAAAATATTTCTAACACTTACAGTTCTAGCATTTAGTTGTTTGATTTGCCGTTAGTTTCATTTATAAATCAACCATGAATGAAATATCACAGTATTTCTTATATATGTTAAAGAAAAATAAACAGCGTTTTAACACATCTGATAAATTACTTAGTTATATTTCTTTATATGAAACACATTTTGATAACATGCTTTCATTGATTTTCCTGAATAATACATAAAAATTTACTAACTAAACAGCTTGATGAAAATTATATTTTTGACTGGCCTTTGAAAGGTCAAATAAACTGTGGCTGTTTTATTTTATTTCTCGACCTTTTGACTAATATCAGTGTATTATCTGCACTGGTTCTCACCAGGGCCACATGCAGAGGCGGTCATCATAATGACACACAGAGACGTGCGGGTTTGATGGAGAGGTTCTGGCCCCTGTGGAACACTGAGCCTTCATTAAAAACAAAACCACAACAATCGCTTTCAAATTATCGAGCTTTGGGCTAAGATCAAAGTGTGGTCATCTACACTTGATCTGGCCAGGGTCAATAGCAGGGTGGTAATCTGAACGACACACGGGGAAGTGGAACCTTATGGGAAGACTCTGGCCACTGTGAAACATTGCACCAATATTACAAACAAACAAAAAATAAGGTTTTTACACGGACATACGTCATCCACGTTCATTGCTAGAAAACTCACTGCTGGGCGAGGTCACAGCAGGTCAGCAGTCGTCAGAAGCAGTCACACCTCCCACCCACTCCCACTCCCCTCGACCAGTACCTCGCGTCGATTACGTTCCTCACACTTCCAGGGGGAGGATTTTCCCGTTTGTTCTTCTCCTGTCGTGCGCTCACATTCTGATTTCCAGCTTGGGGACACTTTAATCTCTGGTGGCGGTTATCCCACCATAAGTCTGTGGACGTGTCAGAGAAAAGGAACATTGCAGTATGTCGTCACAGCAGTAAAGTTGGAGCAGAGGAGAGGCAGGGGGACACGAACGAATGAACTTTATTTTTAAAGGGTTAAGAATTAGGCACGCAGGCCCGTCTAGCATCTATAAAAAGAGATATGCTGGGCGGTTTGGCATCATAGCATGGAGGAATATCAATATCAGACAACAGTGGCAGCACATCAGACACAAAGATGTGCACAAACATGATCACCTTCACAACACATTTGGGATATTGGATCGAAAATACTAAACCATAATACATAGTATTATATCCACACACCGACAGATAATAAATAACATATTCACACCAACCCTGTACTGCCAATGTCAGACTTGGACATCCTCCAAATCACACGCGGAATCAATATCTACGAGATGAGGGGCTAGAGAAGAGCTGCCAACTTAACTTTCCGATACCGAGAAATAAATTGTGTTATCAGACAGACAGTGGGATCAACACCTTGAGCCACATATATTGAAATGCAGAAAATCAAATGGTTCGGCCATCTCACTAGAATGCAATACCATCAGCTACCAGCTGTGTTTTATTTTTATTTCTATTCTGTGTTTTATTTAGCTTTTTATCTGTTTGTGGTGTCCTGTCCTTGATAAAGGTTTGTAGAATCGAAAAATCGACCGTGCTTTGCGGTCCTGTAATACTTATGGTTTTATTTTAATACTTCAGTATTATATATTTATTGATTGTTTTTGTTTATGTTTTTTTGGATAAGTTTCACCTGTCTAAGATGGAGTTTTTTGTAAGGTACGTACGTTGTGTCTGTGTCTAGTATATCTTCTCTTGGCAGGAGTTAAATATACCTTTTATTGTTTGCAACCTAATAATATGTCTAATCTTTACAGCTTTACTAATTACTTTCTAAATATTTCGTTAATTACAATTGCACATCAAAACTTTGCTGTCATTTCTTAACACTTTTTATTATATATGTTAAAATATGTTTTTAAAAAACAGCGTATTAATACAAGTTATGCTATTATTAAGTTTCTTATTTCTTCTTCTTCAGCATTCCGAGCCATTGAGGTTCTTTGCTGCAAATACAATCTGTCTCCATTCGTCTCTCTGGTGGACCTTCTCTTGCCAGTCGTTGATTCCAAGTGCTTGTAGGTCTGTATGTATATTATCTCTCCACCGCCTTCTTGGTCTACCTCGGGGTCTACGGTCATTTATTTCCTGAGTGTAAGCGAGTTTTGTTTCCCTATTATCTTCCATTCTTTCTATATGCCCCAGCCATTGTAGTCTATTAGCCTTCATGATACCAGTGATTAGCGGGGACTTAAACAAATCATAAATGTCTTTGTTACTTCTTCTTTTCCACTCTCCACTTTGTGTATCCCTAATGGGTCCAAAGATGCGTCTTAAAATTTTGTTCTCAAAGGTTTGTAACAAGGCTTCGTCTCCTTTCGTTGTACTCCAGGTTTCAGAGCCATACAGCACAACTGGTCTGATCAGTGTTTTGTATATTGTGATTTTGGTGTTACGAGATAGCGCCTTTGATTTTAGTAGATGTTGTAGTGCATAGTATATCTTATTTCCAGAGTTGATTCTAGTTTGTATTTCTTCCCTTATGATGTTGGAGCAGTTGAAGATTGTACCCAGGTATTTGTATGTTTCCGTTCTTTTAATGGTCATATTATCTATTTGTATGTGGCCAGAGTTTTTAGCCATTCCGTCTCTTGAAATTACCATATATTCTGTCTTATCTTGGTTGATAACCAGCCCCATCTGTTGGGCTTTTTCCTTTAAGTGAGTCAATATTTCTAATGTCTTTTGTTCACTTTGCCCTATAATATCTATATCATCTGCATAACCAAGCAGCTTGGATGTTCCTCCAATATCACATTCCTCCTTTACCTTCCTTACAACTTTCTCTAGAGCCAGATTGAAGAGTAGCGGCGATAGTGCATCACCCTGTTTCAAGCCAGATGTTATTTGGAAGGGGTCTGATTTCCTGCCTTTATATGTTACTATATTATAAGTATCTTCCATGCATAGTTTGGTCATGTTAATTAACTTCCTTGGTATTCCAAATTCCTGCATAACATTCCATAGACTATTCCTATGGACACTATCATAAGCCTTTTTAAAATCCACAAAAATGTTATGGAGATCTCTTTTATATTCCCAATGTTTCTCGGCTATTTGTCGTAAGATAAATATCTGATCTATTGTTGATCTGTTTTGTCTAAAACCCGCCTGGTAGTCACCTAATATGTCTTCTGAATATGGTTTTAGTCTATGTAGTAATACTGCGGATAGTATCTTATAGCTTGTGGACAGTAGTGATATTCCTCTATAATTTCCACATTGGAACTTGTCTCCTTTCTTAAAGATAGGTATCAATAATGACTCTTTCCAGTCATGGGGTAATTCTTCTGTCCTCCAGATTTTTATTATTAGTTCGTATAGCTTTAGATGTAATGCATGGCCACCTGCCTTTATAAATTCAGCAGCAATTCCATCAGTCCCAGTTGCCTTATTGTTTTTAAGTCGTGTGATTACATATAGGATTTCTTCAAATGTAGGTTCTTCAATTTGTGGTTCGCATGTTAGAACCTCTTCCTGTGGGAAAATGTTACTTGGAGCTTCACAATTTAGTAATTCAATAAAATATTCTTTCCATGTGTTGCACATTTCTTCAATGGTATTTATCATATTCCCATTTTTGTCTTTTAAACCATATGTGTTTTGTTGGTGCCCTCGTTTCATTGACTTCAGTACTTTAAAAAACTTTCTGGATACATTTTTCTGGTGATTAGTTTCCATATCTTTGATTATATTACTCATATATTCTCGCTTCTGCTGTCTGACTATTTTTGTAGCCTCTTTACATTCATTTCTATAATGCTCTTCCTTTTGGATGTTATTGATGTCATTTAACCATACATGTCTGGCATTCTTCTTCTTAGTGACTGCTTCTTCACATTTTTGATTGAACCATCTGTTCTTTCTATGCGTGGTTGACACACCGAGACATTCTTTATATTTTTATAATCTCATTTCCTGGCTTTCGTAGAATAATATATATGTATTTCAGTATCCCATTTAATTGCAGCATCTATTATGAATAAAGTAATATTTTTGGCAGGTCTTTGAAAGGCCAATCAATAATCAACTTTAAATCTCTTCTCAGCCTTTTGGCTAAGATGATCACATGACGCACAATGATGTAGGACCTAATGGAATGGCTCTGGAGCGAGCCCTTATTTACAAAAAAAAGAAAAAAAGAATTCACTATCAAATTCCTTTTGGCTAAGGTCAAAGAGTAGTCATCTGCACTTGATCTGGTCAGGGTCACCAGCAGAGGTGCTCATCCGAATGACCTCTGTGCAAACGCGCGCATTTATAAAAAATCAAAACATAAGTTTTGATACACGGGCATACGTAATCCATGTCCACTGCTAGAAAAGCTACCGCTGAGCGAGCTCACAGCAGGTCTGCAGTCTTCAGAAGCAGCCACTCCCCCTTTTTCCCTCTTTGACGAGTACCTAGCGCCCATTACGTTCCTCGCACTTCCCGGGAGAGGGTCTTACCGTTTGTAATTTTCCTGCAGTGCGCTCACATCCTGATTTCCAACTTAGTTAGTCTTCCAACTTGGAGACGCTTTAATCGCTGCTGGCGGTTATCACACAATACGTTTGTGGACGTGACATGAGAAAGGAAACACTGCAGTATGTTGTCACAGCGGTAAAGTTGGAGCAGGAGAGAGCAGGGGAAGACGAACGAATGAAGGAACAAACTTTATTTTCAAAGGGATAAGAATTGGGCACGCAGACGCATCTAAAGAGAGACGATACTGGGCAGTTTGGCATCACGGCATGGAGGAATATCAACATCAGAAATGAATAGCAGCACACGAGGCACAAGGCTACCACAGTCATGATCAGACTTTGGGATACTGAAACGGATGTCCACACCATAATATACAGTAAACATAACACTTGATCGCTATTAATTTTAAGTGGTACATTAAATATATTTGATATAAGAATCTGTTTGGTATTGTTGCATATTTGTTGGTGTTGTTATTGTTGTTGTTTGTTGTTGTTGTTGTTGTTGTTGTCGTCGTCGTCGTCGTCGTCGTCGTTGTTGTTGTTGCCCTCGCTTGAGGTGATCTTTAGCGTACCCCATACAAGCTACTATTCGTTCACATTAATTCTCAAAGGTGGCTTGGTGCTGTCTGTGTTGATAACCATTGTTTTTGTTTACTTTATTTTTATATCCAGTCATATTGATCGCCTAATGTTTACAATAACTCCGCTATGGTTCGGTTAATACAACAATCACCCTGTATCTTTTACTGTTTATTGCTACTCCTCCAATATGGAGTTAAGAGGTCTTCATGGCCGTTGAGTTAATGTGCTTAAGCTTAAATTTCCGGTGCCCTGACGGCGGTTCAATCCCTACACCGGTCACTTGCACTTGGTGGTTGACTTCTAGTTCAGAAAGCAATGGCACACTCTAAAACATAAAGGTAGTGCATAACCTTTACATGACGTTGCAGTCAACTCAAGGATGCCTTGGCTAATTTACTTTCATTAGTTTGCAATTGCTTTCTGAGCGACCAGCACTCATACTTTTGTATGGGAAACCAACGCAAGGCTGTCTGCTTCCACATCGCCCGCAGCTGTGTTTCGAACGCGGTATGCGGGATTTCGAATTACGCCTGTAGCTCCTTCGCCAAGGAGCCGGCGATGTCAAACTACTGAACGTAAAATTCAATAGAAAATCTACCTGTGATTTGGTGTTGTTTGCGACGTCCTGCAAAGCGCATGCAACATATTTAATGTGGTTCCAGTCTCCTTTCTACCTGTTTGAATATGTTCTCTGAATAAATTTTGCACAGACCTGGAGGTGATGCATACCCCTTGTCTCACATTTGTAAAGCAACCCGGCACACTCGACTAGACGGGTTGGTTGTTGAGTGTACGACTTCGCTCTTACAGCTCCTCATGACGGTACAGGTGATTTTCTACTCGGCGGTCGGTTACACACAAGTTCCGAAGCTCAGAGCACTCGTGCGGGATAAAACAGGAATGCATGGTTTAAAGGTGAAAGTGTCAACTTCATTGCAACAGGTTTTATCCCATAGGTCTCGGTGTAGTTCCATACAGCGATCTGCCACAAGCCTCGCACAAAGTATGAACTCCGTATCCCCAGCGACGTCTCCCATGACGTTATGTGTGGGAACTCAATAAGTTGATTTGTTAGTCATCATCATGTGTCATGTAGCTAATCATGTTCGGCCGCATTTCACCATTTCACACCATCACCAGAGTCGTGGATCAGCTTTGTGTTCTGGTCTCCATTATGTCTTGTGGTCTACCCATCCAGATATGTATCTCTCTGTCTTCCTTTTGTTCTTTCAATCACCATCTTGTAGGTTGTTACTAAATTGTCTAGTGCTTTTTTTTCTTGATTAAAAAACGTGGCCTAAATAATCGTGTCTCTCTATGTTTAATTTCTCTCATCAGTCTTTGGTTTTCATGTTTTCCTTGCAGGACTTTCTCATTGTTGTGTTTTGTCTCTCCATGGTGTTCTTTGCATTTTCCTCAGAAAGTATATCTCCACTGCTAACAGACGTTTGCCAGCTTTTCTGATTATTGTACACGATTCACATCCATATAATTGTACACGATTCACATCCATATAATTGTACACGATTCACATCCATATAATTGTACACGATATATGTAGCAGTTCAACAATCTTTTTCTAGTCGCAGTTGATATCTCTTTATTGGTCAGTATGTTTCCCATCCTGCAAAAGGTAAAAGTCTTCCACTATTTCCGCTAAATTATCATAATGAACACCAAATACTATGCACATGATAAGAAATCATATAACGGTACTTCGTTGTTTACTTTTTTTATTATCTCTTTAGAGCATTCCAAGTTATCATAACAACAACAACAACAGGCTATCATAATTGTTGAGTGGTGACCGAATTTATAAATAATTATGTTCTGAAGAAACCACGTAAACAAAGGGAAAAAACACAATTACATTAATGCATGGGGCATAACAACGTAAGATATTAAGGGACATAATCTAAACTAAAGATATTTCTAACATTTACATTTTTGGCAATTACATTGTTAATTTTTTTGTTAATTTCATTTGTAAATCAACCCTTATTGCTCTTTCTAAATACTTTAGGTTACAAACATAAAGAAATTTAAACTAACACCCCCAAAAAATAGTACTTAATTTATGCACAATACATTTTTATTAAGTACTTTCTTGCCTATTCTAGAATAATATATGTTTAACTTTAGCAATTCGTGACATATTGTTCAATTTTTCACATTCAAATATTTGACCCACTCGGCCTTTTGGCTAAGATCAAGTGTATTTGCTGGCCTCCAGAAGTGCGCTTGGTCTGGTCGGAGGCCGGGATGATCAATCTCGGTCCCTTGGCTAAGATCAGGCGCATTTGCTGCATCCCCCGCAGTAGTGCGCATGGTCTGGTCGGGGGCCGGGTGATCAAAAAAAATAAAAACAACCTCACATCAGCATCACTTTAAATGTGGGCCCGGTGGACCACTGTGGGCAATAGCTCACAGTGGGACTAAGGGTCCACGCCAAAAACAGGGGAGGCGGGGAACCAGCTAGTCTGGGATGACCGCCAAACCTAAATTATTATGATTATAAATGATAAAAGGAAATGATTATAAGTTCCCCTATGTCAACACCACGTGTAGTTTTGGATTAACGATTTTCTCTTTCACGAATTATTTAAAAACTAGCTGACCCGGCCCGGCTTCGCCCAGACTCTGGTGGGGAGCATCTCATTTAATTCATATAAGTAGTCATATAAGTTCTCGTTCCCGTTACCGACTATCTGTCTGTCTGTCTGTCTGTCTGTCTGTCTATCTGTCTGTCTGTCTGTCTGTCTGTCTGTCTGTCTGTCTGTCTGACCCGGCCCGTCTTCGCCCAGACCCTGATGGGGAGCATCTCATTTAATTCATATAAGTAGTCATATAAGTTCCCGTTCCGGCTATCTATCTGTCTGTCTGTCTGACCCGGCCCGGCATCGCCCAACTCCTGGTGGGGAGCATCTCATTTAATTCATATAAGTAGTCATATAAGTTCCCGTTCCCGATTGTCTGTCTGTCTGTCTGTCTGTCTGTCTGTCTGTCTGTCTGTCTGTCTGTCTGTCTGTCTGTCTGTCTGTCTGTCTGTCTATCTATCTGTCTGTCTGTCTGACCCGGCCCAGCCCATGGTGGAGAGCATCTCATTTAAATTATATAAGTAGTCATATAAGATCCCGTTCCCGACTATCTGTCTGACTGTCTGTCTGTCTTGGGTAAATGTAGGAGGGAGGAGGAAGAGGGAGGTGGAGGAGGGAAGAAGAGGGAAGAGGAGGGAGGAGACAGGAGGAGTAGGGAGGAATAGGAGGGAGGAGGAGGGATTAGGAGGATAGGGAGGAGTAGGGTGGAGGAGGAGGCGAGGAGGAGGGAGGAGGAAGAGGGAGGAGGAGGTTGTAGTGGAGGAGGGAGAGGGAGGAGGGGAAGAGGAAGAGGGTAGGAGGAGGGGAGAGGAGGAGAAGAAGGGAGAAGGAGGGAGGAGGAGAAGAAGGAGGAGGAGGGAGGAGGAGGGGAGAGGAGGGGAGAGGAGGAGGGAGGAGGAAGAGGGAGGAGGAGGGAGAAGGAGGGAGGAGGAGAACGCAGGAGGAGAAGGGAGCAGGAGGAGGAGAGGGAGGAGGAGGGAGAGGGAGGAGGAGGAGAGAGTAGGAGGAGGGAGGAGGCGGAGGGAGAAGGAAGAGGGAGGAGGAAGAGGGAGAAGGAGAAGGGAGAAGGATGAGGGAGGAGGTAGAGGGAGGAGGAGGAGGGAGGAGGAGGAGTGAGGAGGAGGAGAGGGAAGAGGAGGAAGGAGGAGGGAGAGGAGGGAGGAGGAGGAGGAGGGAGGAAGAAGGAGGAGGAGGGAGAAGGAGGGATAGGGAGGAGGGGGAGGGAAAGAGGAAGAGGGTAGGAGGAAGAGTGGAGAGGAGGAGGGAGGAGGAAGAGGGAGGAGGAGGGAGAAGGAGGGAGGAGGAGAACGCAGGAGGAGAAGGGAGCAGGAGGAGGAGAGGGACGAGGAGGGAGAGGGAGGAGGAGGAGAGAGTAGGAGGAGGGAGGAGGCGGAGGGAGAAGGAAGAGGGAGGAGGAAGAGGGAGAAGGAGGAGGGAGAAGGAGGAGAAGGAGGGGGAGGAGGAGGAGGGAAGAGGAGGAGGGGAGGAGGGAGGAGGAGCAATGTGAAGGGAGGAGGAGGGAGGAGGTAGAGGGAGGAGGAGGGAGGAGGAGGTAGAGGGAGGAAGAGGGAGGAGGAGGAGGGAGGAGGCGGAGAGGGAGGAGGAGGAAGGAGGAGGGGGAGGAGTGAGGAGGAGGGAGGAAGAATTAGGAGGGAGGAGGAGTGATGAGGAGGAGGGAGGAGGAGGAGGGAGGAGGAGAGAGGAGGAGGAGGGAGGAGGAGGGAGGAGGAGGGATGAGGAGGAGGGAGGAGGAGGAAGAGGGAGGAGGAGGAATGTGAAGGGAGGAGGAGGGAGGAGGTAGAGGGAGGAGGAGGGAGGAGGAGGAGTGAGGAGGAGGAGAGGGAGGAGGAGGAAGGAGGAGGGGGAGGAGGGAGGAGGAGGAGGGAGGAAGAAGGAGGAGGAGGGAGAAGGAGGGATGAGGAGGAGGAGGGAGGAGGAGGAAGAGGGAGGAGGAGGAATGTGAAGGGAGGAGGAGGTAGAGGGAGGAGGAGGAGAAGGGAGGAGGAGGGATGAGGAAAAGGGAGGAGGAGGAAGAGGGAGGAGGAGGAATGTGAAGGGAGGAGGAGGGAGGAGGTAGAGGGAGGAGGAGGAGGGAGGAGGAGGAGTGAGGAGGAGGAGAGGGAGGAGGAGTGAGGAGGAGGAGAGGGAGGAGGAGGAAGGAGGAGAGGGAGGAGGGAGGAGGAGGAGGAGGGAGGAAGAAGGAGGAGGAGGGAGAAGGAGGGATGAGAAGGAGGGAGGAGGAGGAAGAGGGAGGAGGAGGAATGTGAAGGGAGGAGGAGGGATAGGGAGGAGGGGGAGGGGGAGGGGAAGAGGAAGAGGGTAGGAGGAAGAGTGGAGAGGAAGAGGGAGGAGGTAGAGGGAGGAGGAGGAGGGAGGAAAAGGGAGGAGGGAGGAGGAGAGAGGAGGAGGAGGGAGGAGGTAGAAGGAGGAGGAAGAGGGAGGAGGAGGGAGGAGAAGGAAGGAGGAGGAAGAAGGAGGAGGAAGATGAAGGAGGAAGAGGGAGGAGGTGGGAGAGGGAGGAGGAGGGAGGAGGATGAGAGAGTAGGAGGAGGGAGGAGGCGGAGGGAGAAGGAAGAGGGAGGAGGAAGAGGGAGAAGGAGGAGATAGAAGGAGGAGAAGGAGGGGGAGGAGGAGGAGGGAAGAGGAGGAGGGGAGGAGGAGTAGGGAGGAGGAGGAATGTGAAGGGAGGAGGAGGGAGGAGGTAGAGGGAGGAGGAGGAGGAGGGAGGCGGAGAGAGGAGGAGGGAGGAGGAGGAAGAGGGAGGAGGAGAAATGTGCAGGGAGGAGGAGGGAGGAGGTAGAGGGAGGAGGGAGGAGGAGGAGTGAGGAGGAGGAGAGAGGAGGAGGAGAGGGAGGAGGAGTGAGGAGGAGGAGAGAGGAGGAGGAGAGGGAGGAGGAGGAAGGAGGAGGGGAGGAGGAGGGAGGAAGAAGGAGGATGGGGGAGAAGGAGGGATGAGGAGGAGGAGGGAGGAGGCGGAAGAGAGAGGAGGAGGAATGTGAAGAGAGGAGGAGGTAGAGGGAGGAGGAGGAGGGAGGAGGAGAAGGGAGGAGGAGGGATGAGGAAGAGGGAGGAGAAGGAAGAGGGAGGAGGAGAAATGTGAAGGGAGGAGGAGGGAGGAGGTAGAGGGAGGAGGAAGAGGGATGAGGAGGAGTGAGGAGGAGGAGAGGGAGGAGGAGGAAGGAGGAGGGGGAGGCGGGAGGAGGAGGAGGAGGGAGGAAGAAGGAGGAGGAGGGAGAAGGAGGGATAGGGAGGAGGGGGAGGGAAAGAGGAAGAGGGTAGGAGGAAGAGTGGAGAGGAGGAGGGAGGAGGTAGAGGGAGGAGGAGGAGGGAGGAAAAGGGAAGAGGGAGGAGGAGAGAGGAGGAAGAGGGAGGAGGTAGGAGGAGGAGGAAGAGGGAGGAGGAGGGAGGAGGAGGAAGGAGGAGGAAGAAGGAGGAGGAAGAGGGAGGAGGATGGAGGAGGGAGAGGGAGGAAGAGGGAGGAGGAGGAAGGAGGAGGAAGAGGAAGGAGGAGGAAGAGGGAGGAGGAGGATGGAGGAGGGAGAGGGAGGATGGGAAGAGGAAGAGGGTAGGAGGAGGAGGGGAGAGGAGGAGAAGAAGGGAGAAGGAGGGAGGAGGAGAAGAAGGAGGAGGAGAGAGGAGGAGGGGAGAGGAGGGGAGAGGAGGAGGGAGGAGGCAGAGGGAGAAGAAGGAAGGAGGAGGAGGAAGGAGGGAGAGGAAGGAGGAAGAATGAGGAGGGGAAGAAGGAAAGGGAGGTGGAAGAGGAGGAGGAGGGAGGAGGAAAGGTAGGGGGAGGAGGAGGTAGAGGGAGGAGGAGGAGGAAGGAAAGGGAGGAGGAAGAGGAGGAGAAGGGAGGAGGAGGGTGGAGGGAGGAGGAGGGAGGAGGTAGGAGGAGGAAGAGGGTAGAGGGAGAAGAAGGGAGAAGGAGGGAGGATGATGAGGGAGAAGGAGACAGGAAGAGGAGGAGGGAGGCAGGATTATGAGGGATGAGGAGGGAGAGGGAGGAGGAGGGAAGATGAGGGAGGAGGGGGGAGGAGGCGGAGGGAGTAGGAGGGAGGAGGATGGAGGAGGAGGGGAGAGGAAGAGGGAGAAGGAAGAGGGAGAAGGAGGAGGGAGGAGGGAGAGGGATGAGAGGGAGGAGGAAGAGGAGAAGGGTGGAGGGAGGAGGTAGAGGGAGGAGAAGAGAGGGGGAGAGAGTTCGCCAATCCGAATTCATACTCATCTAGTTCTTCCCTTCTACACGACTGTAGATAACTTCCTTACACATAAAAAGATGAATTGTTATTGATATTGCCGTGGCATGGAGGAATATCAGCAGCAGAGTTGATCCAAAAAACCAAAGACAGATCTACGGAGAGCCATGAACGCCTACGCCAGCCGGCACGGCACTTGATGATGATGATGGTTGCCGTGTGACGATTCTGTGTAGTCACGTCATTTTCTTCCCTTTCCCTAGCGTTTTGGTTCGGGGATTCTTTCATCATCATCATCATATATTTACGTACGTAATTTGGGAGGGGGAGGAGGGAGGAGGAGGAAGAAGAAAAAAAAACTATGACAGTTGACAGCTCTGGAATGAAAGGAAGGCGTGTAGAAAATTTCATCTCAATTGGATGGGCCGTTCGCGAACAAATAAAGGACATACATATTTACATACATACATATATACATATATACATACACTTTGTTTTATAGATATAGATATCAGTGATTTTAATTTTGTGGACGTGAATTCGACAGTGCATCACCACGTGTAGATCTGGATTAAAATTTTCCTCTGTCACGGATTATTCAAATATATCAGTGATTTCAATTTTGTGGAAGTGGTTTCGATTGTTTTCACCACGTGCATCTGTGCTTCCGTATTGAAGATTTCCTCTGTCACGGATTATCGAGGATGGAAAACCAAATTGTTAAACGTGTCAAAGTCAACACAAGTGAAGGTTTCGAAGGAGGAGCGTTCCATCAAGCGAACACACTTGTGTTTTCTATATCAGGACCTCATGTATTCAGGTTCAACTACTCGCTGATGGCGAGCGTCTTGAGGGGGCCTTGCGGGATTGGTAGGGAAGGGATAAAATCCATCTACCGCTTTCAGGACCCTAAAAGATGGTACGCTACGCTAACACCGGAAGCAAAGGCGGCCCATTATGAACGGCTTCACGGGATGAAGCATGAACTGCAGGATCCCAAAGTAACGATCGTAATTGAAAACATAGAGAAGGAAAAGACCTAGGCTATGATTCACTGGATGCCTACAACCGCAAAGATTGAGACAGTGAAGCAAATAGCCGCGGATATTTCGGGAGATATAAACGCGGAAGTGCATAAACTGAAAAACAGCACGGACAAGTGGTTATTTCTGTGCAACCCGAAAGAACCTCTGCCACATTACGTGGACATGGAGTTGGACGGAGTAGAAGACAAGCTACACTGGAGTAATAAATGTCCGGCCAAAGTACAAACCCAGAAGGCACCTATACTGGCACAAAAAGTCACTTCGAACTCCCAGACAGATCAACATAGTAAGGAGGATGAAGACGGTTTCCAGCTGGTCAGTCGGAAAAGGGGACGCTCAACCAAGAGCCTGTCTGACGGTGAGAGCTCGACACCTCCAGCCTGCCAAACACAGGTTACCATGCTGCCGCCCCTCAACAACCACGACTACCCTACACCGCCTGAAGCGCACAGGTCAAACAAAAAGAAATGCGTAAGTAATTATACTGAACAGATAACGACCAGCGCCATGACCGAAATAGACAGTGATAACATTAACACACCACCACGACAAAGAAACCTGTAAGATTCTTCACCACGCCTCGTTATTGACTTAGAGATTTCGAGCCCGGCGAAGGAATCTACTGACAATCTCCAGAAATGATAACAGGAATACAGACAGTTTTGAAACAAGAAACATAATTATGCTCAACCATTTCTTATTTTACAACAAAAATGGCAGCGGAAATTAAAATAATGAGTATTAACATTCGAGGTATAAGATCCAAAATTAATCATCTTATACCACTCATACACAAATATAAACCTGATTTTAAACTCATTCAGGAAGCTAACGTTAAAACCGATGAACACGCATCATATATCACAACATGCTTAGGTCTAAGACACTCATGTTTTAGTCTTAGTACGCAACATATCGGATTGGGTACAGCAATAATACAGACATCGGACAGGTGGCAGATTATAGAGAAGGACAGGGACTGCCAGGGTAGGATAGCTATAGTACAGGTGAGAAATAACATAAATAAATACACAATTGTCAACATACACGCACCGCCTGACTACAGAAATCAGCCGCTCTTCTACCAAACACTTGAAAATTTATTATCACGCTCATATCGGGGTCACAACATCATTCTAGGGGGTGATTTTAATTGCGTACTTTCGGCGCACGACCTTATAAATGGAGATGTAAGAATGCAAATTAGAAACACAACGGGGGAGGAGGAACATCAATTAGACACATTGCAAACAGTTTTAGATATCCATGGGCTAACAGACGCATACAGGCAGATGCACCCCCATGGAACAGATACAACACACACAAACAATGCGCATAACAGAGCAGCGCGATTAGATAGAATTTATGCGCCCATAACACATCATATAACACAAGTCAAGCATTTACAGGAGACACTGAACTTCACAGATCATAAGGCCGTAGTTGCAACAATAAACACAGTACAAGCAACACCACATCTTAGAAGATCCCCCCATTGGAAACTGAACTGCACACTTTTACAAAATCAGGACTATGTAGATTGCATAACAAAACTGATCCTCACATACACAAGCGATATACCGGAGGGTAAAGCTCGAGAACTCTGGGAAACACTTAAACAAACTATACGAGAGAGAACACAAACACTAGCAGCAGTAATACACAAGCAAAAACTACAACAAGAAAAAGTATTGGAAAATGCAATTAAGCTCTTACTACAGACAGACAAAAATTCACCACACATCATAGCATTACAGGAAGAATTAGATCTCCACAGACATCATCGATTTCAGGGGGCTTTACTGCGAACAAAGTTACAAACTATAACACAAGAGATACCGAGTAAACAATACCTAGCTTTAGAACAAAACATACAGCGCAGCAGACAAATAGGCCAGATAATTGACATTGAAGGAAATATACAAGTCGAGCCACAACAAATAGCCTTAGCCTTTGAAGATTATTACAGGAACCTTTATACAGAGGAAAACACACAGGCGCACGTGCAAGAACACTTTATGAAATTCACAAAAGAACTCACAGAGGAACAGAAACTAACACTAGATACTGAATTAACACTAACAGATATAACACAAGCGGTTCATGGAATGCAGAAGGGTAAATCGCCTGGCCCTGACGGTATTACTGCTGAATTCTATCAGTTTTTCTTTCCTCTTCTAGGTCCCCTTTTACTAGCAGTATTCTCTGAATCTTTCCACAAACATGAACTCCCATCCAGTTTCAACACGTCTTACATCACTCTTATTCCGAAGGAGAACACTGACAAGACACTTTTAAAGAGTTACAGACCTATCTCGCTTTTAAATGTAGACTACAAGATTTTAACAAAGACTTTGACAAATAAATTGAAACAAGTAATGGCATCTCTCATTCATGAAGACCAGCAATGTAGTGTACAACACCGGAATATCCAGCAACACACACACTTCATAAGGGACATCATCAACTACACACATCTGAAAAACTGTCAGTCCTCAATTCTCTCTTTAGATCAAGAAAAAGCATTCGACAGAATATCTCACTCATACCTCCACAAAACTCTCTCACACTGCAACGTGGGAAATTATTTTCGGACATGGGTCAAAATTTTATATTTGAAACCGGAAAGTCGGATTCTATTAAACCATACCCTAACTAATTCTTTCAGGTTGACTAGGTCAGTGAGACAGGGATGTCCCTTGTCCCCTTTACTGTACGTTGTCGCTCTAGAGCCACTTCTAGAAAAGATACGACAGGACGACAATGTCAGGGGTACGTTCATACCAGGGAAGGGTGAACAAAAGCTGCGTGCTTATGCGGACGATACCATTTTCTTTCCGACCACTGAAAAATCTGTACGGATCATTTTGGAGACGTTCTCGTTTTTCGGCAAAGGGAGTGGGGCAAAATTAAACGTCCAAAAATCTACTATAATGGGCTTAGGCAAATGGAAAAATAAGGCGGATTTTCCATTTGACTTAACATCAAACAATCTTATAAAAGTGTACGGAATAGTCTTCCCATGTCAACCAAATCAGACACACAAAGACACTTGGCAACATCTAGAGAAGAAAATAACAGATATGTTACAGAGATACAAATACAAAACAACTACCATATTTGGTAGAAGTACCATTGTTAATACATATATAATTCCAAAAATACTATATCTGTGCACAATCCTAGATCCCCCACGTCAAACTGTCACAAACATAAACAAAGAGATTAGACGCTTTGTGTTTGGCAGCACCATCTACAGTATCAAACATACTACACTCATGCAAGACAAAAAAGATGGAGGTATCGCCCTCCAAGACATAACAACCAAAGTACAAGCACTTAGGATCAAACACGTAGGTGAAATCCTACAACACCCAGAAAAACACCCTTTAGCACACTATTACATTGGAATTAGGCTATCTTCTTTAAAACCTATTAGGAATACATCCTCACATTATTTTGGCACTCTCCCAATGTTCTACAAAACATGTATTTCAGCCATTAAAGGACATGAAAAATTACTACACAAGAAAACACATACAATCTACAGGCATTTAGTTAAATTACAAGCAACTCCGGTACATCTCAGAATTAAAAGAGGACATAGATATTTCATAAAAGATTATACCGAAATTTTCTCAAATATTCACAACAAGCAGATTACTCCAAAAGCAAGGGAAATTACATATAGGCTTGTTTACAGCATGACCCCAACAACAGAGAGAACAGCAAAAATAACTAAACAAATACTACAGTGTCAGCTTTGTAGACGGAACGTCCAAGAATCAGAAGAGCACATCTATTACGAATGCAACACAATCATGCCAACAAGAAACCTCCTACAAAACATCCTAAACACTCATTTGAAACAAAGAACAGATGTTTACAAAGCAATCATGATAAATTCCATTCCTTACTCCACACAAGACACCCACACAAAGCTACTTGTTCTATTGGCAGAGTACAGAAATCTTATATGGACATTAAGAAACAAAGCACTATACAATTACAGAACAATCAACAAAGAAATTGTCCAACAACTTTATCAACAAAAAGTCGCAAACATTCTAATCTTAGCCCCTCAAGCGCAAATCTCGTAAAATATTTGGCTGAAGACAGCACATATTACAGTAGAAGCAAATAACTTGTTTTAAATAAAGGATACTACAACTGTAAATGTATTTATTGATGGTATTAATAATCTTACAATTATATTATTATTATTATTAATACTATTATTATTACTGCTACTATTATTATTAATTTTCCCATTATTATATTTGAATGTGCAACATGAAATATATTGTAGATGGGTGTCTGTGCCGTTGGCAGTAACATATGTATGCGTCTGTGTGTGGATGCAGGTGTGTGTGCGTGTGTGGTGCATGAATTTGCACGCGCATGTGTACGAGTGTGTGTGTGTGTGTGCGCACGCGCGCGTGCGTGCGTGTAGCAGTCTTTAAACCAAGTCGGTATCATAAGTATTAAAATGATGGTATATAGTAATGATATGTTTCAAAAGAAAAATATGCACCACCATGTATAAACAAATTCGATGAGCTAAGGTGGCTTTTAGTGGCCAGGTTTTAAGTCCTTCCCATTGTATATAAAACCCAGACACTATCACAATTTTGGGCCAATTATCTCCCTGGGGACAGACCATGGACCCTAATTGCTAGTAGTAAATCCTTGATTCTTGTCCCCCAAACAAAAGATATCACGGACTAGAGCGTCATCCTGAAATTTGTCATCAGGCAACAACACCAACGACCTTCGCCTCGGGAGCTTAGTGACCCAGAAATTACAAGGAAGCCACATTTTAATGGAAATGATAGTTTAAAGTTTATTGTCCAAGCGCGGGGCATTTAAATGTACTGCGGTCTCCAGAAAGCATGAGATTGTGTGTGCGTGTGTTTTGTGTGTGTGCGTGCGTGAGAGAGAGAGAGAGAGAGAGAGAGAGAGAGAGAGAGAGAGAGAGAGAGAGAGAGAGAGAGAGAGAGAGAGGAGAGGGAGAGATGGACAGGTGTTTCATGCATTCCGCTTGCGGAAGTGAAGTATATGCAAGGAATGCGTATCTACATGCACTATGCCACAAATGTCATATTATCATAACTGTATATATTTTTGTATATGTTTCATTCACAATGTCACACTTAACACTAACAAACGGCAACACTCTGTAATATACACAAACAAAAGAAACACACACTACAACATGTAAATACACATTGCTTTGTATGAAATAAAAGTTGGAAAAATAAAGAAGAAAAAAAAAAAATTTAAAAAAAAAAAAAATTTGATAGGCCAAGCAATCTTTGGCTATTTTTATTTCTCGGCGTAATGGCAAGGATCAATGTGTAGTTTCTGCACTTCATCTGGCCAGGGTTAGCAGAAGAGGCGGTCATCCGGATGACGCAAAGGGACGAAGAACCTCATAGGGCGTCTATCCCTGGAGAACAGAACGCCCTTATTTAAAAAATAAAGGTTTTATACACTGATAAACAATAATCAATGTTCACTGCTAGAAAACACTGCTGAGCGAGCTCAAAACAGGTCTGCAATCGTCAGAAGCAGCCACCCCCCCCCTCGCCCGCCACACCCTCGACGAGTACCTAGTATCCATTATGCACCTCACAATTCCCGGGGGAGGGTGTTCCCTTGTGTCCTTCTCCTGTCGTGTGCTCACATCCTGATTTCCAGCTTGGAGACGCTTTAATCGCTGTTGGCGGTTATCCCACAATAAGTTTGTGGACGCGTCGTGAGAAAAGGAACACTTCAGTATGTCCCCACAACGGGGAAGTTGAAGCAGAGGAAAGGCAATGAGAAACGAACGAACAAACTTTATTTTCAAAGGGTTAAGAATTGGGCACGCAGGCCCGTCTAAAGAGAGACTAACCTGTGCTGTTTGGCATCATGGCATGGAGGAATATCAACATCAGAAAAGGAGTGACAGCACACGAGACACAAGGCTGTGCACAGACATAATCACCATCGCCAGACTTTGGGATATTGGATCGAGAGTCTAAACCATAATATATAGTAAATACCAGGGACTATGGGGAACAAACCAGAAATCAATCCATAGCTGATGCCCTGACTCTGAGAGGCAATAGGAACACAACCCTGATCCCAGACTCTGGTGTTCGTGTGATAAGGCGAACCTGGTCGCTTATCTACATATGGCACATGATGGTGATGGCACAGGGATTATGAGGACTGTACCAGGACTCAATCCAAAACTCTGTTTTTGTCCTGGTTCTGAGAGACAAACAGGAAAACAGAAGAAGAAGAAATAACAGAAACTGGTTTAGTAAATCTAACTTAAAAACAAATAACACAAGAACTAAACAGACTTTTCCCGACTATACTGTTACGTATTAAATAAAGAGAATTGTATATGTATAAATTCCTTTATTTCTACATAACTTAAAAACTTAGCGAAAAGCTGTTGATTGTGAGGATTACAGAACTATTTAGCTTAATGAGCCACATAACTAAGATACTACTCAAGGTCATACAAGAAAGAATTCAACGTAAAATAGATTAGGAAGTAGCTGAAGAACGATTTGGGTTCCGCAAAAAAAAGAGGCACCAGAGAAGCAATTATCTGTTTGAGGATGTTAATTGAAAAATATATAGAAGTTGAAAAAAGTATATATGTTTGTTTTATAGACCTCAAGGAAGCTTTTAATAGAGTACAACATGAACGGCTAATTACGTGCCTTCAAGATATAGGAGTAGACGGAAAGGACATCAGACTTATTAGTAACTTGTACTGGGAACAAGTGGCGTCTATTAGATGCGGAAATAACTCTTCGTCACCTATACAGATAAAAAGAGGAGTATGGCAGGGATGTGTACTGTCCCCAAGCCTCTTCAACCTATACACAAAAAGGATTTTTAAACAAGTTGAAATGCCTGGACTTAGCATCAATGGAAGATTCATAAACAATCTTAGATAAACAGACTATACCGTGTTACTAGCAGAAAGTGAGCAAGAGTTACAAGATCTAGTGAACAAGTAAAACGGCACAGTGCAGAATGTGGCTTAGATATTAACATCCAAAAAACAAAAACTATGATAATTAGCAGTGAACAGGAAAGGTCATCAATGAACATCCCAGTAAACTGGCAGATACTAGAACAAGTAACAAGTTTCTCTAATCTTGGACATATAATAACAGATGATGGCAGAAGTGAAATATAAATCAAACACAGATTAGGAATGGCTAAAATTGCTTTCAACAGCATGAAATCATTATTAACATCTAGAGAGATTAACAATGCATTAAAAATGAGATTTGTCAAGTGCTACGTATATTCTTTATATAACTTTCTATATAACTTTCTCCATAATCTCGTATACTCTCGTGAAGTAACGTGACGTGCGTAAGAAACGATGGCGGTCCTATTTGCGTCGGTAACTTACGGGGTATGTGAGACGGTCGCTCAGAAAGCAATGGCAAACTACTGAGTGTAATCTTGCCTAGTACATCAACAGCAGCTGAAAAATGCTGTTGTTGACTGCAACGTCCTGTAAGGGATATTAAAATAAAAACGTATATTCAACGCTACGGTATGGTGCGGAAGCTTGGACATTGAACAAGGAACTAGAAAGTTGCTTAGAAGCCCTGGAGATGTGGATATACAGACGATTATGTTGTATTTCACGGAAACAAAATCAATCAAATGCAGAGGTTCTAGAAAAACTGGGAATGAAAAGAGATTTGATGAAAGAAATAAAGAGGGGGAAAGTGAAATATTTCGGCCATGTTAAAAGACATGATACTCTTATACAAACCATACTGGAGGGCAAGGTTGAGGGCAAGTGAGCAAGAGGCAGACAATGATACAAGTGGGAAGATAACATCAATAGATGAACGAACATCAGCCTGACAGAATATACAGTCAATGCAAGAGACAGACAGTGTTGAAGATCCATTGCAGGAAACCTTCATTGTGGAGACGGCACCTGAGTGATTGATTGATTGAACCACGGAACAAACCTGGATCATTAATATCGTGATGTGTCGGAAGCTGACATATTGTGGCCATGTTAAGTGTCACTTTGTTTGGTCAAAACCGGGTTAGAAGGCGTAGTTCCTGAGAGAAGAGCCAGGGGTTGACCAGCACAACATTGAACACGGGACATTGGGGCATGGAAATAAATCAGGAAAAGTGATTGGCAAAAGATGGTGAGCCTCTGCGACGGGCCGTGATGAGAGCGACGTTCTGTTAGATAAATGCTACATGATGATGATAATTTCCGTGACCTAGTTGCCAGGTAAGGATGTGTTTAGGTTTGGTCCTTAAAACGTCCTAAACATTCATAGAGAACGTTGTGGCAACCAGGGAGACTAAGGATGTTAGAGAGAGTTTGACAGGGGGAGATACTGTTGGATGTGCTGATAAACCGGCTATAACAAATATCGGCTATGAAGATTATTGGCTATGATGAATATCGGCATAGAATTTATCAAACGGTTGACAGGTGGTTGCGTGAATAGCCCACAGGGCTAACGACATAGAGGGAGATAGAAAACTACACGCAGAAGAGAATTAGAGACATTTTAAAAATGGTTGGTCCCATTGCTTTTTAGAACGACTGGCACTCATATCAGTGTATGAAAACCAACGCAATGCGGTCTGATTCCAAATCGGCCGCAACAGTGTTATGAACGCCGAATGCGGAATTACGAATTGCGTTCGTAACCCCCTTGCCAACAGCACCGTTAGAGTCAGAGAAGGATAATAAAGGGAAGGCATGGACAGGGCTTACAGAGAAGGATAATATAGGAAAGGCATGGACAGGGCTAACGGAGAATGATAATATAGGGAAGGCATGGACAGGGCTGACAGAGAAGGATAATATAGGGAAGGCATGGACAGGGCTGACAGAGAAGGATAATATAGGGAAGGCATGGACAGGGCTTGCAGAGAAGGATAATATAGGGAAGGAATGTACTGGCTGACAGAGAAGGATAATATAGGGAAGGTGTGGACAGGGCTGACAGAGAAGGATAATATAGGGAAGGCATGGACAGGGCTGACAGAGAAGGATAATATAGGGAAGTCATGGACAGGGCTGACAGAGAAGGATACTATAGGAAAGTCATGGACAGGGCTGACAGAGAAGGATAATATAGGAAAGTCATGGACAGGGCTGACAGAGAAGGATAATATAGGGAAGTCATGGACAGGGCTGACAGAGAAGGATAATATAGGGAAGGAATGTACAGGGCTGACAGAGAATGATAATATAGGGAAGTCATGGACAGGGCTGACAGAGAAGGATAATATAGGGAAGTCTTGGACAGAGCTGACAGAGAATGATAATATAGGGAAGGAATGTACAGGGCTGACAGAGAATGATAATATAGGGAAGGAATGTAAGGGCTGACAGAGAAGGATAATATAGGGAAGGAATGTACAGGGCTGACAGAGAAGGATAATGTAGGGAAGGCATGGACAGGGCTGACAGAGAAGGATAATATAGGAAAGACATGGACAGGGCTGAGAAAGACGGCAAAGATTGGGGCGACTCGGCCCGTGTCAGTTGAAAGCATATGTTACAATAGAGGATACTGTTAGCGAGTGAGTGAGTGAGTGAGTGAGTGATTGAGTGAGTGAGTGAGTAATTGAGTGAGTGAGTGAGTGAGTGAGTGAATGAGTGAGTGAGTGATTGAGTGAGTCAGTGAGTCAGTGAGTGAGCGAGTGATTGAGTGATTGAGTGAGTGAGTGATTGTGTGAGTAAGTGAGTGAGTGAATGAGTGAGTGAGTGAGTGAGTGCGTGATTGAGTGATTGAGTGATTGAGTGAGTGAGTGAGTGAGTGATTGAGTGAGTGAGTGAGTGTGTGAGTGAGTGAGTGAGTGAGTGAGTGAACGAGCGAGTGAGCGAGCAAGCTAGTTAGTTAGTTAGTTAGTTAGTTAGTTTAGTTAATTAGTTCGTTAGTTAGTTAGTTTAGTTAGTTAGTTAGTTAGTTAGTTAGCTAGTTAGTTAGTTAGTTAGTTAGTTAGTTAGTTAGTTAGTTGGTTAGTTAGTTAGTTAGTTAGTTAGTTAGGTTAGTTTAGTTAGTTAGTTAGTTAGTTAGTTAGTTAGATAGTTAGTTAGTTAGTTTAGTTAGTTAGTTAGTTAATTAGTTAATTAGTGAGTGAGTGAGTTAGTTAGTTAGTTAGTTAGTTAGTTTATTTAGTTAGTTAGTTAATTAGTTAATTAGTTAGTTAGTTAGTTAGTTAGTTAGTTAGTTAGTTAGTTAGTTTAGTTAGTTAGTTAGTTAGTTAGTTAGATAGTTAGTTAGTTAGTTTAGTTAGTTAGTTAGTTAGTTAGTTAGTTAGATGATGATGTTGTTGATTATTTGGTGCTCATGATGATGTGGTTCGTGTTGTTGTTGTTGATGATATTATTTGATAAGCAAAGAAAACAGCACCCGCACATTGACTAGATAAGCAAAGAAAACAGCACCCGCACATTGACTAGATATGCAAAGAAAACAGCATCCGCACATTGCCAAGATAAGCAAAGAAATGGGGGTTTCGTAATGAAGTGGTTACGCTGCTTGCCTCGCGCCCAAAGGTTGTCTGTTCGAAACCGAACTCCGTCATTCGGTTTACTTGAACAAATTTCTCTGAGACTTCTGAGGGTTGTCGCTGGAGCTACGGAGTTCGTGCCCATGAAGTTTATCTTCTAAATAAAGTTTTAGTCAAAGAAAATTGTGTCCTGTCTGAATGCATCCTTACAATAGCGTTTTCTATTGAAACACATTATCAGTGGGAACTCTATAAAGCTAAGCCTTACTACTATTTATTTCTGCTGATTCATTTATCATCATCATGTGTCATGCAGATAAGCATGTTAGACAATCTTTCGCCATTCCATACGATAACCAGAGTCGTGCATAAGCTTTGTGTTCTGGTCTCGATTATGTCACGTGGTCTAACCATCCATGTATATCTCTCTCTCAACCCTCAGTGTGTTCTTTCCCCCATAATCTTGCAGGTTGATAATATATTTTCTAATTTATTTCTATTAATAACGTGCCCAAAAATCTGATTGACTGTCTTCTACGTTTAATTTCTTTAATCAAAGTATGGTTTTCATTTCTTCCTTGCAGGACTTGCTGATTGTTTTTTTTTCTGTCTGTCCGTGGTATTTTTTGCATTTTCCTCAGAAACTACATCTCCACAACCATAAGATGTATGTCAGAATTTCTGTTTACTGTACACGTTTAAGATCCATATTATTGTACACGATCGATGTAGCACTTGAAGGCTCTTTTTCTCGTTGCAATTGACATCATTTTATTGGTCAGTATGTTTTCCATCAAGCAAAAGGCATCTTTCTATAGCGATGCTCTATCTAATGTCTTTAATGCACCTCCCATCAGATGTTATGACAGTTCCGAGATAGTTGTACCGATTCACTCTGTGAACTGACGAAACACGATTGTCCAGGCATTGTTTGGATATAAATTTAGCATTATATAATTTACTTCAGTTTCTTTCATAGGATTATATCCTTGTACAAAAGCTAAATGGGATTTTTAAAATGTGTTTATTGGATACAATATTCCTTTTTCTGTATATTTTCTACCGATCTGACTGCTAATACTAACGCTAATTATCATAATCAAAACAAGATATTATGCACCTGATAAAAAATCATAAAATGCTACTTCGCTTGTTTAATGTCTAAATATTTATTTATTTAGAGGAATTCCAGTTTATCCTAACAACATGTTAACATAAATTGTGAGTGGTTCAAACAACTTCGGGTAGGCTACATAAACAAAAAGAACAAACAACATTAAATTAAACCATGGGACATAACTACTTAACATATTAAGGGACATTACCTAATCTAAAAATATTTCTAACATTTACAGTTTTTTTTAGATGTTTCGTTAATTTCATTTGTGCATCAACCTTTTCAGCCATTCCTCAATATTTGAAAATATTATATCTTAAATAAAAATAAACATAGTATTAACATAAATAATTACAATATTTATTTACACTTTTTCGCACAAAATATTTTTATAATCTTCTTTTCTGTCTCTTCTGGAATAATTTATACACCATCAGTACCCCTTCTAGTTATGTTCAATTAAATTTCCAAATATTTATATTTTTGGCAGGCCTTTGAAAGGCTAAATAATCTTCAGCTGTTTTATTTCTCATCCTTATGTCTACGATCAAAGTGTAGTAACTGCACTTGATCTGGCCGAGGTCACATGTAGACGAGGTGATCCGGAAGACATACAGTGATGCTAAGACCTGATGGGGCGGCGTTGGCCCCTGAGGGAAACCCCAAAACTTTATTTAAAGAAAACAATCGCCTTTAAATTATCGAGCTGTGGGCTAAGATCAAATTAGTGTATCTGAACTTGATCTGGCCAGAGTTACAGGGACGTGGAACATCATGGGGCGACTCTGACCCCTGGGGGACAGTCCGTCCTTATATAAATAAGTGTTTATACATTGACATACTTCACTTATAGCCCGTCCTTATATAAATAAGTGTTTATACATTGACATACATCACTGATAGTCCGTCCTTATATAAATAAGTGTTTATACATTGACATAGATCACTGACAGCCCGTCCTTATATAAATAAGTGTTTATACATTGACATACATCACTGATAGTCAGTCCTTATATAAATAAGTGTTTATACATTGACATACATCACTGATAGTCAGTCCTTATATAAATAAGTGTTTATACATTGACATGCATCACTGATAGTCAGTCCTTATATAAATAAGTGTTTATACATTGACATACATCACTGACAGCACGTCCTTACATAAATAAGTGTTTATACACTGACATACATCACTGATAGTCCGTCCTTATATAAATAAGTGTTTATACATTGACATACATCACTGATAGTCCGTCCTTATATAAATAAGTGTTTATACATTGACATACATCACTGATAGTCCGTCCTTACTATAAATAAGTGTTTATACACTGACATACATCTCTGACTAGTCCAGTCCTTATATAAATAAGTGTTTATACATTGACATACATCACTGATAGCCCGTCCTTATATAAATAAGTGTTTATACATTGACATAGATCACTGATAGTCCGTCCTTATATAAATAAGTGTTTATACATTGACA
Organism: Cepaea nemoralis; assembly: GCA_014155875.1. NCBI lineage: Eukaryota > Metazoa > Mollusca > Gastropoda > Stylommatophora > Helicidae > Cepaea > Cepaea nemoralis. Next base: position 113,929 of record JACEFZ010001227.1, read on the forward strand.
TAGATCACTGATAGCCCGTCCTTATATAAATAAGTGTTTATAGACTGATATACATCACTGATAGCCCGTCCTTATATAAATAAGTGTTTATACATTGACATACATCACTGATAGCCCGTCCTTATATAAATAAGTGTTTATACATTGACATGCATCACTGATAGTCAGTCCTTATATAAATAAGTGTTTATAGACAGACATACATCACTGATAGCCCGTCCTTATATAAATAAGTGTTTATACATTGACATGCATCACTGATAGCCCGTCCTTATATAAATAAGTGTTTATACACTGACATGCATCACTGATAGTCCGTCCTTATATAAATAAGTGTTTATACATTGACATACATCACTGATAGTCAGTCCTTATATAAATAAGTGTTTATACATTGACATACATCACTGATAGTCAGTCCTTATATAAATAAGTGTTTATACATTGACATGCATCACTGATAGTCAGTCCTTATATAAATAAGTGTTTATACATTGACATACATCACTGACAGCACGTCCTTACATAAATAAGTGTTTATACACTGACATACATCACTGATAGTCCGTCCTTATATAAATAAGTGTTTATACATTGACATACATCACTGATAGTCCGTCCTTATATAAATAAGTGTTTATACATTGACATACATCACTGATAGTCCGTCCTTACATAAATAAGTGTTTATACACTGACATACATCTCTGACAGCCAGTCCTTATATAAATAAGTGTTTATACATTGACATACATCACTGATAGCCCGTCCTTATATAAATAAGTGTTTATACATTGACATAGATCACTGATAGTCCGTCCTTATATAAATAAGTGTTTATACATTGACATAGATCACTGATAGCCCGTCCTTATATAAATAAGTGTTTATAGACTGATATACATCACTGATAGTCCGTCCTTATATAAATAAGTGTTTATACATTGACATACATCACTGATAGTCCGTCCTTATATAAATAAGTGTTTATACATTGACATACATCACTGATAGCCCGTCCTTATATAAATAAGTGTTTATAGACTGACATACATCACTGATAGTCCGTCCTTATATAAATAAGTGTTTATACATTGACATACATCACTGATAGTTAGTCCTTATATAAATAAGTGTTTATAGACAGACATACTTCACTTATAGCCCGTCCTTATATAAATAAGTGTTTATACATTGACATGCATCACTGATAGTCCGTCCTTATATAAATAAGTGTTTATACATTGACATAGATCACTGATAGTCCGTTCTTCTATAAATAAGTGTTTATACATTGACATAGATAACTGACAGCCCGTCCTTATATAAATAAGTGTTTATAGACTGACATACATCACTGATAGTCCGTCCTTATATAAATAAGTGTTTATACATTGACATACATCACTGATAGTCCGTCCTTATATAAATAAGTGTTTATACATTGACATACATCACTGATAGTCAGTCCTTATATAAATAAGTGTTTATACATTGACATACATCACTGATAGTCAGTCCTTATATAAATAAGTGTTTATACATTGACATACATCACTGATAGTCCGTCCTTTTATAAATAAGTGTTTATACATTGACATACATCACTGATAGTCCGTCCTTATATAAATAAGTGTTTATACATAGACATACATCACTGATAGTCCGTCCTTATATAAATAAGTGTTTATAGACTGACATACATCACTGATAGCCCGTCCTTATATAAATAAGTGTTTATACATTGACATACATCACTGATAGTCAGTCCTTATATAAATAAGTGTTTATATATTGACATACATCACTGATAGTCAGTTACCTCATATGGACAACAATCACCTTGGGACTACTAGGACTCTGAGGGTAGAACCTCAGCTTTGGTGGCTGACTAGTGACAGGACCATCATTCTGAGCCGGTGATGGACCCTACTATAAATTCTCCTTGAGGTTGAACGGGACAGGGGTAATGGTGAAATAGAATCGAAACTGATATACTTAATCCATGACCACTGCTTGACAACTCACAGCTGAGTGAGCTCACAGTATGTTTGTAGTCGTCAGAAGCAGCACCATTTCTCTCCCCCATCCCCATCGGCATCCCATCCCCCTCGACGAGTACCTCGTGTGCATTACGTTCGTCACACTTCCCGGAGGAGGTTCTTCCTGTTTGTCCATCTCCTGTCGTGCGCTCACATCCTGATTTCTTTAATCGCTGGTGGCGATTATCCCACAATAAATTTGTGGATGTATCATGAGATACAAAACACTGCAGTATATGGTCACAACGGTAAAGGGGGAGCAGAAGAGAGGAAGGGAGAGAGGAACGAACGAACGAACAAACTATAATTTTAAAGGGTTAGGAATTTGGCACGTACGCCCGTCTGAAAAGAAACGATGCTGAGCGATTTGGCATCATGGCATGGAGGAAAAATAACATGAGAAAGGAGTGGCAGCACACGAGACACAAGGCTGTGCACAGACATGATCACCTTGGCCAGACGTTGGAATATTGGATCGGAAGTTCAAAGCATAATATATAGTAAACATAACGCGTGATCACTATTAATTGTAATTGTTAGTTTATATATTTTTGTTTTTGCGCTGGCACTCGTTGAACTCAAGTGTACTCTATAAATGTTACTTTTATTATCACTGGACTGAATTTTGCTCTTGGGTTAGCTTTTCCTTATTATGAGTGTCTCGCCATCAGGCTAAGTCAATCCGACTTCAGAGGTATCTATAATTTAAGTCCGAAGTCAAGGACGAGAAATCAACATTTTAGTCCAGCTCTCGGTTGTAGGGGTTGAACGTCCTACCTCAGCATCAGCGTACCGGATGTTAAAGAACGAGCGCTCTTATCCATTCGCCCAAGTTGACCTAATCTTAATTAATCTATATGTATAATACATATTATTGCATGTTACTTTGTCTATATTCTCTTACTTAATTCTGCCTCTCGCCTTCCTCTCGTCTATTGTTAATTGATATAAGAAAGAAAAAAAACAACTGTTAACCTCCACAAGTTGCTTTCCATTCACATTAATGTTAAAACATGGCATGGTATGTCAGTGTTGATAACCATTATTATTTTTTTTTACTTTATGTTTATATCCAGTCATGTTGATCGCCTACTGTTTACAGTTAACTCCGCTATGGTTCAGTTAATTAAACAGAGTCGACTGGTATTTTTTACTGTTTACAGCTACTCCTCCAATACGGAGTTAAGAGGTCTTCTTGGCTGCTGGGTTAATGCACTTGAGCTTACATTTCTGGTGCTCTGACAGTGGCTCATTCCCTACACCAGAAAGTTGGACTTGAATTTTGACTTCTCGTTCAGAAAGCAATGGCAAACTTTTTTTTTGCCTGTCCCATTTGCAGGACATCGTTGTTAACACCAGCACTGCTGTTTTTGATGTCTTGGCAAGCTTACGTTCATTAGTTTGCCATTGCTTTCTGAACGACCGGCTCCCATACCAACACGTTAAAATCCAGCGCGACACGGTCTAATGGCAAACTACTGAACGTAAAATTCCCTAGAAAATCGACTTATGATTTGGGGTTGATCGCGACGTCCTGAAAAGCAACATTTTTCATGTGATTCCAGTCTTCTTTCTGCCTGTTTGAATATGTTCTGTGAATAAACATTACACAGACCTGAGAGTGAAGCACACCCTTGCGTCACTTCTGTAAAGCAATACTTCTCGAACTCTCAACTGTGTTTGTCAACCCACTGCTCACGACGGGTTGGCCGTTGAGTGTGCGATTTTTCTCATACTGCTCCTCATGGCGGTACAAGTGTTTCTGTATTCGGCGGTCGGTTACATAAGGGTCCGAAACTCGGTGCAGAGTGCGGGATAAAAAAAAAAACCAAACAAAAAATACGAATACGAATACGAATTGCTTCCGTAACCCCTACGCCACAGAACCGGCTGAACCATAAGACGTATTCGAAGTCGAACCCACAACTTCCGGGGCGTGACGTAGGTGGCTGAACCATTTCGCCACGGAGACCCCGTATGCAGGATATCGCCACTGGAAATCTTCATGTACGACACTACCCTCCTGGCACCAGAAGAGAGCCGTGCCAAACCGCATACCTCCACGTCTTTGATTTGTAAAGGATGGCCTTCATTACACATGGCTATCTCCATAAGTGCTCCAGCCCCCTCCCGTAGATAATGCAAGGAGACATTTAGTACTGATCCTTGTTGTTGTTGCGTATACTTGTATAATATTTATATTTTTTTGTTTGCCTTTCATTTTGCCATACTAACTCTATCTGAAATACACCAGTAACCATTAACTGACTTGGCTGGGTTAAAAAAAAAAAAATCAAATAGTAGTTCTACTCCTTTCTCGTGTGTATCCCCTCCAGAATAGATTATTGTGTATTTGTCGCTTTTAATTTTGCCCGACCCTTTCTATATCATCTCACCTATGCCTAGAATATTCTTCATTTTCATTCTTTCCATTTCTCTTATCACATTGTTAAACTTTCACAACTCATTTAATGCCTTAACAAGTCATTTTCCTATTTGAAATGTATTTCCCATTTTAAATTTATTTGTTATTCAAAACAATGTTTTCCCGCAGTGAATTTGAATAACGAAGACACAAACAATAGATTGCACGATTTACTGCCTGGCATATTTCGCTGCATCTCGTCAGGTACATACTGCAGAAATCACACAACTTACGTGAATTAACTAGATAAATCCTTCAAGTTGAAATATACACATATTCGCACAGTAATGTCACCTGTGGCTCGTGACTGTCCCTTCCGGAAGAGGATGTCCTAAGATAGCCATTAATGTCGTTCACTGCCTCTGATATGTGACTATTCATGAAATCTTGGGAAGATAATGTGGTGGTTTCCCCTTGATGTCCACATCCACGTGGGGGTCTTTTACCTCTGTTTTTGACAGCCATTTATCAGAACAAGTGCGTACCCTGCTCTGCTCAGCAGCAGATCTGTCCACATATCCCGGTGGATACTCGGTCCCATGGCTGCGATTGTCACACCATTGTGGATGTCCCATCCTCTACCACTGGGAAGTGCAGTTGGGATTTTCCCTTCCTAAAGTTATGGTCTATGATGGTGTCACTTGTTTACCCGGGAGGAATGTGGAATCAACAAGCACATCTTCAACTTTATTCTCTGTTGGGATTATTGACTGACTTCTGTCTACACTCCTCCCTTCTGTCTTCCCTTCCATATATCTATTTCTTTCACTCTCTCTCTCTCTCATAACATACCCTGACAACAGTTCCTTTCAACGATAAATAAAAGATTTATTAATAAAAACTATGTCTGGTGTATGTATTGAATGTGTATCTGTAGTTGGTAGTGTCTGCTTAAGGTGACTGCAAGATAGGACTTTTAGATTGTTAGTCTTCGTAATCATCTCCGGCATATTCAAAAGGCCAAAACATCAGACATCAAACACAGAATTAGAACGTTCTCACCCGGTATGATCCGTTCAGCTTGAGTCTTGACTTAATCCAATTCTTGAAAAAACTAACAATTGTTCACCACAGTAACACCTTACAGTAATGTTATCACGGTAAGTCCTTTCCGTAGAGTTTTCCGTTTTTTGTTGTTATAATCCATCAGTGAAAACACCTCACACCTGTCCACAGTTATTTAACCGTTTTCTGAATATAGGTACACTGGTCTAGGGTTCTTCCCTGTTTCGTTTAGGTGAGTACTCAATGACAATGTTTTATCCTATTTTCTATGCTTGAATAAAGTTCCTTCTCTAAGGTTCACCAAAACCTGTTTTTTGACATTCGTTAAGTCACCCACTTTGCATTTGCTATAGTGACATACTTTCACTGCACCTGTGAAGTGCCTGATTAATTTAAAAGGTCTTTCCTGTATTATCAACACTGCTTTCTCTGTACAAGAGATGTACTGGTTTATCTTCTTTGATAGGTCAGGCTGTGTAGTAGAACCTGGGTAATAAACATTAAATCAGGTGATTTAAGTCTGCCTCATATCCCTGTCTATGTGATTGTCTTTCTCCAGCCGTAATGAAACAGCCTCCGAAAGAATACTCTGACATAAACAGCAGAATTCACTAAAGTATAAACTATTCACTAAATAGAAAGCAATAGTAAACCCTACTCACAACCACATATTTCCCTATGCTAATATTACTCTAATATTAGTGTTACCTTATATATATATATGCACTTATGTTCCTGGAATCGAAATACACTAGCGAATAACACACTAATATCCCCTCTTCTTTAAACCATTAGGGACGTGTCTTTCTTTCCCCCCTCAGGAGCATATCTCATTCAGCCCAGTTTGGAACACACACTAACGAGCAATCCCAGTTGCTACTTATTTATAACAAGTGTCCAATCCTCCGGTGATTGTTTGATCTACAATCAAATTTGCCGTATCCTGCCCGTCCAACAGCGGAGAAATCCCGTAGTGGTTAGTTGTTCGTGTCCTCCGTTGTTACGCTGTTCCCTGAGTTTCCCCGTACGCGAATACTTCAAAGCAACTTCACTCGCTGATCGTTTTCTCCGGTCGTGTGTCCCCAGCGCGATCGTCCCGTTTCTCCGTGTCCGTCAGATCGTCAAGCAATGAACTTTACGAACACCTGTGTCCTATTTTCATATCTGTGTCGGTCAATGATCTTTTATTCGTCCTCCTCTCAGAATGAAGTACACGATTGTTAACCCTTCTCCTTCCTTGTATTTTAATATGTAAGTTATCAAGGAATCATTAAACTGCAGTTTTTTCCGTGACATAGGCCCCCTCTTAAGAGAGTTGACCGCGTCGACTCTTCATCCCTGTAGTTTTGATTCCTATGATCCTCCAACTTATTCCTCTTCCTCTGGAGTTGTTGGATGTCTAGATAAGAAATCTGCTCCTACATTCTCCTTACCAAGATTTTCCACTGTGAAGTTGTCCTGTTGCCTCAACAACGACCATCACATCCACCGTGCGTTGAGCTTCTGCGAAGTAGCTATTAACATCACGTGTTGATGATATGATTGAATCCTCACATGGATCCTCCTTATCCAGTAGGCTGTCTAATTGACACCCTACTATACTACTCACGAATGAAACTAGTGTTGGCTCCTCTCTCCTATACGTCCGGTCGACCTCCTTTCGACTTGCTTAAGCGACGGCTCACAATACAGACGGATTGTCCCATCCTGATTGTAACACTGCTTCCATGTCCTCTTGGTTTCCCCCGGCTTTGCCTCTGGGGTTGTTCCGCCTCGTCCGGGTTGGACCGAGTCGTCTTGCCCAAACCTCCTGGATTTGTGCTTCCAGGACCATCTTGGACGATATTGGATCTGGCCAGCCCCTCTTCGGTTGGAGTCCTGGGTATTTCTCGCCTTACCCGATGTTACCCACCCCTTCTGAACTTGGTTACCGGTGAAACTTTCACTCTTGTCCTTTCCCTGACGTGTGATTTCCCTCCTCCTTTCGTTGGGTAAATCTGACCTATCACGTACTGTCCCATAGGCCCTCCTATGTTGTACTGGCGATCTCTGGTCTTCGTCTGGACTGGTAACCTTTGTCCCAATGGCTGCCATCACCATAAAGTGCGAAGCTTTGCTCTCGGATCTCTCCTCATATTTCCTAATTAGATGCCTAGGGAGATTTTTCTTCTCTTCCCCGATCCGGATTTTGTAGATGTTCTTGGACACCACCTTTTCCACAGGATAAGGTCCTTTCCATCCTACTTGAAATATATTGGTCTCTGCTGGACTCCACACTTCCACTTTGTCTTCCACTTTAAGAGCTATTTTCCTCTTAGTCCGTTTGTTGGGTGGTGCGTTCTGGCTCTCCGAACAAGACTTCAACCACCGGCGTACATATCCGGTCATTCATGGCCAGCAATAATGGCCGGAAATTTGCTGCAAGGTCTCTATGACACCCATATGTCGATTCTCTCCTATGATGTGTCCACTCTGAAGAATGTGAGGACGGTGGGTCTCTGGAACCACCCACTGCTCGTGCAGGTTATCTCGCCTCCCAGCTCTCCGATAGAGTAGTCGATTCTTCAGAAAGTACTGTCCCCGTTCTGGTGGCTCAGCACTTCTTTGCAGCTTCCTGTAGCAAGGACGCAACGTAGTATCCTTCCTCTGGGCAGTATGCCATTCTCCTATCCCTGAGTTGTCGCATAGTGTCTCTGCCTCTTTTTCCTTTCCTTGAGATCCACTGACTACTGTTCCCTTGTGAGCTGGCTGTTTGGGCATCCCCAAAAAGACATATTTCGTGCCAATGATCATGGGAAATAAGGAGTCAGATAATACAGCAGCTTAAATAATGCCTGTGACGTACCTGGATTTAATCTCCACCTTGGCGATTGGCAGCGTCATGGTAACAGCACTCCTCATTGCCGGCTGTATTTGTATGGTCTCCCCTGTAAGTTGGTCTGGGCTTACCAAGCTGGCGTCCACCACCGCTTCCCCATCCAAACCGGTATCGTAGAGACAAACAACCTGCTGGCCATTGACTTCAATCAGTTCGACCACAGGTGGTCTCTCTTGGTCCGGAGTGTCTTCCATCTCCTTGACCGTTTCCTTGCCTTCCTCTTTTGATTCCTCGAGGTTGGTTATGCAATTGACGTCTTCTGCCTTGCATCTGCAGTCCACAGTATTATGTGTTGTTGACTGGCAGTGTGTGCACCATGTTCCCTTCCTAGGTTTCCGTGTGTCCTTTTTGTTCCTTTCTCCTTCGCCGACCTCAGCCTTGTCTGTGATCACCGTCGTAGGAATCATTTTGCATGCTGCGAGTTAAGAACTTTTAGGTTACGATCTGCAGTCCTTCGTGTTATGAGATGGCACTTTGCAGAATGAACACCACTTCTCAGACCACTTTCGTTTCGCTGGAGAATTCGAGGTGTTCTGGTTTCCTTCCTTCACCTTCTCTGAACTCTCTTCTGTGTGCTTTATATAAGGTTCCACTTTTTCTCCTTCCCAGTTTTTAGGTTTCTTTTTCTCTTGTTTCTCCTGACCTTTGGTTTGAATACTGAGTTCCGCAGCCTCCCAATGTACCTCTACGAATCGTTCCGCCAGTTTATTCACAACATAAATCCGTTGCGCCCCTTGTTCTCCCAAGAAGCTTCTGAGAGGTTTCGACATTTGCTTTCGCATCTGGTCGACCACCATCATCTCTTCGAGACTCTCATAATCCCTCTTGAATTCTGCCAAGTCCATCCATTTCTGGAGATAGGATTTCAGCCTCAGACTGTAGGCGGCGAATAGTTCTCCCGTCTCTCGTCTAGACGATCTAAACTTCTTCCTATACGTTTGTGCTGTGACTTCATAATGTTTCATCAAAGCGGCTTTCAATTCCTCGTACTGATTTTCATGTCCTGGTGGTAGGCGTGTGTAGACCTCGTACCCTGAACCACGTAAAGCCTGGGATAATTTAAGAGCCCATCGGCTTCTTTCCAGTCCCATAGCGACTGCCATCGCCTCGAATCGATTCGCAAAGTTGTCAAATTTTTCTTTAGACTCCACATAAACAGCTAAGGGAAACTTCATTGCATGGTAGCTAGATCCACTCATGTTGGTTGCACCATGTAACGATGATCCGCCTTCCGCGCCATCTATTTCTCCTTTAGTTTGTGTTTTGAGATCTAACTCTTTCAAGCGGTATTCATGTTCCATTTCTTGTCTCCTGCCATTCTGTTCCATTTCCAGTCGCTTGGTCTCCTGTTCCAGTTTCTTGGCCTCTTGTTCCATTTCCAGTCGCTTGGTCTCCACCTCTATTCTTCTCACTTCCAACTCGGCCTTTCGATCTTCTCTTTCCGCTTGACGAATTTCCCTCTCTCGTTCCTGTATGTAATCAGTTAGTTCCGAACCAGCTAAACCAATTTCCTCCCCGATGGCCCTTAGTTCTGCTGTAGTTACTTTAGGGGTTGCCATAGTTAAGAATGTAAGTCCGCAAATAGAGTACAGACACTTCAAGGCAGTAAAGCAATACTCACTATAGAATTATATTCTACCTAGAACCTATAATAGAATTATATTCTACCTAGAACCTATATCATTTATCTATGTCTATTTAATATTATTAATCTACGACACCACACAGTACATCACAACCACTCTCTCATCCACAAGATGAGATATAGGATAAAGACTTATGTAGACGTGTGACCGTGTGACTAGGTATGAAATGTGTCTTTCCACCTATCCACATTCACCCTGTCTGGAACTTTATCACTGTAAAGTCACCAGCGTTAATGAAATGTTTCCACCATAAATGTAATGGCATCATATATCCAATGGACGTCCTTCCATTAAAAGTCATCAATGTATACTTATTTTTATTCCCATCAGTATGTCCCAACATGCAGGTACTCCGCTATGCCTGTGCCAATATGCAGGTACCCCTCTATGCATATGCCCTGTTATGCCTCCAGGTCATATGGGTATTATGTAAGTTACCCCGCTCGCTCCACCAATTATGTCACTTGTTTACCCGGGAGGAATGTGGAATCAACAAGCACATCTTCAACTTTATTCTCTGTTGGGATTATTGACTGACTTCTGTCTACACTCCTCCCTTCTGTCTTCCCTTCCATATATCTATTTCTTTCACTCTCTCTCTCTCTCATAACATACCCTGACAACAGTTCCTTTCAACGATAAATAAAAGATTTATTAATAAAAACTATGTCTGGTGTATGTATTGAATGTGTATCTGTAGTTGGTAGTGTCTGCTAAGGTGACTGCAAGATAGGACTTTTAGATTGTTAGTCTTCGTAATCTTCTCCGGCATATTCAAAAGGCCAAAACATCAGACATCAAACACAGAATTAGAACGTTCTCACCCGGTATGATCCGTTCAGCTTGAGTCTTGACTTAATCCAATTCTTGAAAAAACAAACAATTGTTCACCACAGTAACACTGTACAGTAATGTGATCACGGTAAGTCCTTTCCGTAGACAGAGATTTCCGTTTTTTGTTGTTATAATCCATCAGTGAAAAAACCTCACACCTGTCCACAGTTATTTAACCGTTTTCTGAATATAGGTACACTGGTCTAGGGTTCTTCCCTGTTTCGTTTAGGTGAGTACTCAATGACAATGTTTTATCCTATTTTCTATGCTTGAATAAAGTTCCTTCTCTAAGGTTCACCAAAACCTGTTTTTTGACATTCGTTAAGTCACCCACTTTGCATTTGCTATAGTGACATACTTTCACTGCACCTGTGAAGTGCCTGATTAATTTAAAAGGTCTTTCCTGTATTATCAACACTGCTTTCTCTGTACAAGAGATGTACTGGTTTATCTTCTTTGATAGGTCAGGCTGTGTAGTAGAACCTGGGTAATAAACATTAAATCAGGTGATTTAAGTCTGCCTCATATCCCTGTCTATGTGATTGTCTTTCTCCAGCCGTAATGAAACAGCCTCCGAAAGAATACTCTGACATAAACAGCAGAATTCACTAAAGTATAAACTATTCACTAAATAGAAAGCAATAGTAAACCCTACTCACAACCACATAAATCCCTATGCTAATATTACTCTAATATTAGTGTTACCTTATATATATGCACTTATGTTCCTGGAATCGAAATACACTAGCGAATAACACACTAATATCCCCTCTTCTTTAAACCATTAGGGACGTGTCTTTCTTTCCCCCCTCAGGAGCATATCTCATTCAGCCCAGTTTGGAACACACACTAACGAGCAATCCCAGTTGCTACTTATTTATAACAAGTGTCCAATCCTCCGGTGATTGTTTGATCTACAATCAAATTTGCCGTATCCTGCCCGTCCAACAGCGGAGAAATCCCGTAGTGGTTAGTTGTTCGTGTCCTCCGTTGTTACGCTGTTCCCTGAGTTTCCCCGTACGTGAATACTTCAAAGCAACTTCACTCGCTGATCGTTTTCTCCGGTCGTGTGTCCCCAGCGCGATCGTCCCGTTTCTCCGTGTCCGTCAGATCGTCAAGCAATGAACTTTACGAACACCTGTGTCCTATTTTCATATCTGTGTCGGTCAATGATCTTTTATTCGTCCTCCTCTCAGAATGAAGTACACGATTGTTAACCCTTCTCCTTCCTTGTATTTTAATATGTAAGTTATCAAGGAATCATTAAACTGCAGTTTTTTCCGTGACAGATGGCCAAAACCCTCCAGTATAACTGAGCTATAGAACACACATGATCCTAGTGCTGTCTACTGTCTACCATGTTTAAAAACCACTATCATATTTTTTTGTGTGTGGATTACATACCGATGGTTTGGCAATACGAATAACATCTTCATAAGCAAATCTTACCATTCGTAATGTATAAACAATTCTGTTCAAACACCTTCGGAGGTGGCTACGTTAACAAAATGAACAAACACAATTAAATTAAGGCAGGAGATATAACGACTTAACATTTTAAGGGATATTACCTATTCTAAACATATTTCTAACATTTACAGTTCTGGCAATTACTTGTAAACTTTTCTTTATTTTCATTTGTAAATTAACATTTTCTGCTATTCCCCAATATTTCAAGTTATATTGTTAAAGAAAAATAAACAGCGTATTAACGCAAGTAATTATATTATTTATTTACATTTTTGCACAATACATTTTTATAATCTGCTTTCCTGGCTTTTCCAGAATAATATATGCATAACTTTAGCATCCTATCGTGACGACAAAACTACTGACACACTCTTATATTTTTGGCAGGATTTTGAAAGGCCTTATAATTTTCGACCTGTTTATTTCTCGGTCCTTTTGGCTAAGATCAAAGTGTAGTATCTGCACTTAATTTAGCCAGGGTCAGCAGCAGAGGCGGTCATCCGAATGACACACATGTAAGAAGAACCTCATGTGGGGTTACCCCTGGAGAACATAACGCCATTATTAACAAACAAAACTAGTTATACATGGACAAACGTAATCAATGTTCACTGCTAGAAAACACACTGGTGAGCGAGCTCATAGCAGGTCTGAAGTCTTCAGAAGCAGCCACATCCCCCCCCCCCCAACCCCCTCGACGACGAGTACTTCGCGTCAATTACGTTCCACACACTTCCCGGGGAGGGTCTTCCCGCTTGTCCATCCTCTGCCGTGCGCTCACAACCTGGTCTTTAGCTTGGAGACACTACATGAGCTGGACAAGATGCAAAATCAAGCACTTAGAGTCACCACGGCAGGGATGAGATCAATCCGAATAGTGGAAATTGAGATGATGGGGAGGACACAAGCACGGATAGTGCGCTGAGATACTAAAACGCTAATACAAACAGAAAAGTTCCTCAGCTTTCCAGGCCACCCTATAAGGAACAGATTTGAAAACTTAGCTATCGGGCGGTTGAAATGAAGCAGTTTTATCCACCAGGCCAAACGACTCTGCAGAGAAACCACCGATCTGCCCACAGTTGGTATCCCCTGACAACTATTCCAGAGCGAACTCGATGGAAAGGTGAACATAGACTACCACTACAAATCCAGACAAAAGTGAGAGGAGTATTTAACAAGGAAGAACAGAACAGTGCACAGCGTAGAAAACCACTCTCAGCTTCCTTGATGAAGAATACCCACAGGACCTCTGGATCAGTGTCTACACAGATGGGTCAGCACAAAATGCTGTTCGAAATGGAGGAGTGGGAGTGTACATAGAATACCCAAATAATACTAGGGACACGGCCAGAGTTCCAACAGGAAAGTACTGCCATAACTATGATGCTGAAATTGAGGCAATCAATATAGCAAGAGAGAAATTACTAAATACCGGCTATGGTACACAACCTGTGGTGATATTGACAGATGCAAAACCAGTACTCGAGGCGCTCCTGTCTGGGAAATTGCCAGTACTAAGGACACTACTTTCTGAACTTAGCAGTCAGCGTAAGGTCACCATACAGTGTATACCATCCCACTGTGGAGTACCCGGAAACGACAGAGCTGATCAATTGGCTAAGGGGGGAGCAAATGAAGAACAATCTCATGTGCCCATTACATACCCCAAAAGAAAAGTATTATCAAATCAGTCGGAAAAGACCACAACCTGCTCAAGATGACTACCACGTTATGTACAGACCAGAACAAGTCATTATCCTGCGCCTCAGAACAGGACACAATAGATTACGCAACCACATGTATACAAAATTCAATATTGGTAAATCAGCCATATGCACATGTGGATTGGCGTCGCAGACAGCAGAGCACATACTCCAAGACTGCCCAAAATACAACATATCTAGGCAAACCTTTTGGCCTAGAGAGACAACAATGGAAGATAAACTAAGGACCGCTGAGTGAACTAAGAAAAGACAGTTAAATTCATACAAGAGACAACATTGCAGATATAGACATATTTCAAGAGCACGTAAGAAGAAGAAGAAGCTTGGAGACGCTTTTAATCGATGGTGACCGTTATTCCACAATATGTTTGTGGATGTGTCGTGAGAAAGGGACCACTGCAATATGTCGTCACAACGGTAAAGTTGGAAGAGAAGAAAGGCAGGACGAATGAACGAACGGACGAGCGAACGAACAAGCTATATTTTCAAAGGATTAGAAGTGGGCACACAGGCCTGTCTAAAGAAAGACTAAGCTGTGCGGTTTGGCATCATGACATGGAGGGATATCAACATCAGAAAGGAATGGCAGCACACGAGACACAAGGCTGTGCACAGACATGATCACCTTCGCCAGACTTTGAGATACTGGCTCGGAAAACCAAACCATAATATATATTAAATACCAGAAATTATGAGGAACAAACCAGAACTCAATCCAATGCTGATGCCCTGACTCTGAGAGGCAAAAGGAACACAACCCTGATCCCAGACTCTGGTGATCATGTGAGAAGTCGAACCATGTCGCTTATCTACATATGGCACATGATGGTGATGGCACATGGATTATGAGGAATGTACCAGAAATCATTCCATAACTCTATTCGTGTCCTGGTTCTGAGAGACAAACAGGAAAACAGAAGAAGAAGTGACAGAAACTGATTTAGTAAAATTAATTTGAAAACAAATAACATCAGAACAAAACAGACTTTTTCCAACTGTAATGTTACTTGTTAAAAAAAGAGAATTGTATATTTATTAATGCCTTTATTTCTACATAACTTAACCACGGAATAAAACTGTCTCATTGAAAGCGTGATATCTCGGAAGATGACATATTGTTGCCGTGTTAAGTGTCACGTGGTTTGGTCAGAACCGTGTTAGAAGGCTTAGATCCTGGGAGAAGAGCCCAGGGTTGACCAACACGACATTGAACACGGGACATTGGGGGGGGGGGGGCGCCTTGGGCATGGACATGAATGGGGAAGGGAAACTGGCGACGGGTCGTAAACCTCTGTGACGGGACGTGATGAGAGCGACGTTCTGCAGGATATATGCGACATGATGATGATAGTTGCCGTGACCTAGTTGCCTGGTAAGGATGTGTTCAGGTATTTCTGTTTGCATATCCTATTTAAAGAAAAGAACAAATGCATCCATACTTCAAGAGCTGAATATTGAAGAATGTTGGATACTACAGCCGATAAACAAAGACCAGTGAAATCTTTGGATCACTTGAAACGTCACGTAAGTTTGGAGAGAACAATAATGGAGGGGTATATGCCCGGGAAGAGAGAAAGAGGAAGGCCAAAGAGATGATGGGTGCAGGATGTGGCGATTGATCTCTAGATGGGTGTATCGGACGAGGAACAACTTGCTTATGATCGAGAGGTATTCCGGAAGGTTGTTATGTTAGCAAGGTTCTGCAAAAGACATGCTACTGCATGAACGAATACATATACTATTGACAGGACATCGTTGTCAACACCAGCATATTACTGCTGTTGTTGAAGTCTTGGCAAGTGTACGTTCAGAAGTTTGCGTGTTCAGCATTGGTCCTAAACAATAGCCCTAACCTTTCGCTGAGAACGTTGTGACAACATTGATGACTAAAGATATCAGAGATAGAGCTGGCTAGAGGAAGACAATGCTGAATAAGTTGATAAACCTGCTAAGAAGACTATCGGCTATTGAGTTTATCAAACATACATTCGATAGATGGTTGTGTGAATAACCCATAGGGACAGCGACATAGATGGAGATCGAAGACAAAACGGAGAAGAGAATTCATTCATTCATTCAGCAGCATGTCCTTTGCGTAACCTCGCTCCCATAACAACCTTCCGGAAAACCTCTCGATCACAAGCAAGATGTCCCGCGTCTGATACACCCATCTGGAGATCATCCGCCACATCCTGCACCCATCTTCTCTTTGGCCTTCCTCTTCCTCTCTTCCCAGGCATATACCCTTCCATTACTGTTCTCTCCAAACTTTCGTGACGTATCAAGTGACCAAAATACTTCAATTTTCTTTGTTTTATCGTCTTTAATAGCCAACCCTCCTCAATATTCAACTCTTGAAGAAATGAATGCATTTGTTCTTTCTTTTACCCAAATATTCTTAGAACTCGTCTATAACATTTATATTCAAAGGCGTTTATGCGCTGTTCAGCTTGTTTAGTAAGTGTCCATGTCTCACAGGCGTATGTTGCAATGGGAAAGATGCATGCTCTTAAAAATCTAATTTTTGTAGTTCTGCCTGTCCCACTCCATAATTTATTCATCTGTTTTAATCTTTGAAGAGCAATGGATAGTCGCCGTTTTATTTCTTTCATTGTGTCACTGTTATTGGTAATCAATGACCCATGATATTCAAAATTTTCTACCACCTCCAATTTTCCCCCATTAATGTATATTTCTTTCTCCATAGTAGTTTTACCTGATTGCATTAATTTTGTTTTTGCTATGTTAAGATATAAGTTGTGATTTTCACTATTCAATTGGGTTGAGGCTATTATGTTTTCTACGCCATTCTGTGTTGTGGATAGTAATACTGTATCATCAGCATATCGAATCTCTGGTATGTCGTGACCGCCGATATTTAGGGCATCATATAGCTCCCTGTTTATATCATCTCTTACATTTCTTATTATATTTTCGGCGTACAGGTTAAACAAATAGGGTGACAGCACGCAGCCCTGACGGACTCCTTGCTTGATGTCAAACCAATCTGATGTCTGGCCATCTATTCTAACTGCTGCTTGTTGGTCTAGATAGAGCAGTGTTTCCCAACGTGGGGCCCACGCCCCACAGGGGGGCAATTCGATTGTTAAGGGGGGCAATTCGAAAATGGAAGAAATCGGCTGGATATAACAAAACGGGGAGACTTGAGACTGAAGTTAACTAAATTGGAACCTGACATAAAATCTCTTTGCAGCAAGCATCAAGCGCAAGGATTTCACTAAATTTAAATAATTACTAATAATTAAAATAATATAGAAAAATCTTTCATTAAAATTATTTTGTACTTGAATTTCAGTTCTCCATTATATGTTTTGAAAATATACTTACTGTGTTTGCTAAATAATTTCCTAGTTATTTCTTCCTAAAACCTATCGGTCCTTTGGCTAGGATCGGGTACATTTGCTGCTCTCCCCACAGCAGTGCGCCTGGTCTGGTCGGGGGCCGGGATGATCAAATAAAAACCCATCACATATCTTCACCTCAGATGTGGGTCTGGTGGACCACTGTGGGCAATAGCTCACAGTGAGACTAAACTAAGGGTCCACACAAAGGGGAAGGAGGGAGATACAGCTTGTCTGGGGTGCAAATTAAAAAAAAAAAAATCACCCAAAACAACCGACACACAGGGACGCGGGACCTGGGGTGGGGGGGGGGGGCGGGGGCCGCTATGGCCCTCTGGGAACCGTTAGCCCTTCTAAAAAAAATTCAAGTTTCTTTAGTGAACATTTCAATTTTTGAATATTAAAAATGATGCATATGTTGGGGGGGGGGGGGGGGGGGGGCTTCAGAATTTTAGAAAGGCTTAGGTGGGGCATAGCACAAAAAAGGTTG
This sequence comes from Cepaea nemoralis, assembly GCA_014155875.1. Classification (NCBI taxonomy): domain Eukaryota; kingdom Metazoa; phylum Mollusca; class Gastropoda; order Stylommatophora; family Helicidae; genus Cepaea; species Cepaea nemoralis. The sequence continues at coordinate 131,808 of JACEFZ010001227.1, forward strand.
GGAAACACTGAGATAGAGCATTTTTATGAGTTGTACTACATGTGATGGAAAGCCCATATTCCTCATGATTTCCCAAAGTTTCTGATGTTGTACACAGTCAAATGCCTTTGAATAATCTACAAAACATGAGAATAGGTTTACATTAAATTCTCTGCACTACTCTATTATGAAGCGCATGTTGAATATGTGATCTCTTGTTCCTCTTCCTTGTCTAAATCCAGCTTGAACCACGTTAATCTCTTCTTCCATTTTCTTACGAAGTCTTCGCATTATGACTTTTAGTAGAATTTTACTTGCATGACTGATCAGGGCAACAGTTATATAGTTGGTGCATAATTTCAGGTTGCTCTTTTTTGGTATTGGAATGAAGATAGTTCTCTTCCAATCTTTTGGCCATATACCATATTTCCAAATCGTTGTACATAATGCATGATATATGTGTATGCTTTCTTCTCCTCCCGCTTTAATTAGTTCAGCTGGTATCTCATCACATCCAGGTGATTCACAATTCTTCAGGTTCTTTATAACCCAAGCAATTTAATCTAATGAGGGTTCAGGTTCTGTCTCTGCTGTCATTGGCTCATGTATCTCATTCATATTCTCACTGTCACTCATATCATACATTCCACTGCAGTACTCCTGCCATCTTTCTAGAATGTGTCTAGATTCTGTTAAGGTATTTCCCATCTTGTCACACATAACATTCAATTGAGGTTGAACATTTCTTGTCAATAACTTTATTTCTTTGAACATTTCATAATATCTTCCAGCCTTATGATATTGGTCTATTCTGGTACAGCAATCTTGTATATATTGATTTTTGTCCTTTCTTGTGTTCTTTCTTATTTCTCGAGTTAAAGATTTATACTTCATCCTGCTGTTATCGTATTCGCCTCTTTCTGTTTCAGTTCCCCTCGTTGTTTTATTAATTCTAACGTGTCTGATATAATCAATGGCTTGAGTTGCGTTTTCTTGTTATCTTAATCATTATATATCAATCTTGTTAATTAATCCCAAAATGGAGATATATTGAATGAACACAACCATTACAGAAACGTTGGTACATTGTATGGCCCAGTGAAGCTGAGGTCAGGGGTCAGTCAAAAACCAGTAGGAGTTCCTCTTCAGCTAGGCAGCAGGGAATCCTGGAATGCACTGTAGACAATGATGTGTATGACAACCGTCTAGCAGAAAACTCAACCATATCAACAGGACACTTCAGAAAGATCAGCCCTAATGTCAACCGGCCATTCCACGCTCAGTTATATCCTGGAATTCTCTCTCAATCCAATTATTTGTAGACGATGGACAGGACTGATACCAACTCTTTAAATATTCTGGTTTACATAAATCCTTCAATAGCAACGGTACCTCCTTCAGTAGTGACGATAACTCCGTCAGTATGGCAGATAAATCCGTAAATACACAATGAAACTAATCTCTTCCTTCCTCAGCAGGTATACTGTGGAATCAGGAACAAGATGTTGCACTCCACCCTGGGGTGTTAATAAACCATTAGTAGTCTTCTGGGGCTTTGCTGGTATAACATTGCCTGTTTGTCACTTAGGGAATACCTATCCTGGTATATCCCCTAAGGGTTTAGATATAAAACTGGCAGTTGAGCACTTAGGGGATACATATCATGTTACCATGGCCTAAGGGTGTTGAGGCAGGGCAAACAGTCCTGACACAGGAAAATACTCTTGTAAGATGCACAAGGTGAATTTCTCAGCTCATATAGAATGATGTAGACCAGTAGTTCCCGAGCTTTTCAAGCCAGAGGCCATATCTACTATTTTCGGTTGTTTAGCGGGCAACAACGTTATAAAATTATAAAAGTCGTGCAATATCATTGTTACCATTCTTAACATTCGTCAACAATGTTCTAAAACTTTAAAGGCAGTCAGTGTCTTCATTACGTTTTGTTGCGAACTGAACAGGCGCATTCGATAATATCTGAGCATAACAACCACGAGCAGAGTAAATTATCGCACGCTGACGAGTGCATATTTGAAATTATTAAAATATATTATATTAAATAACGAGGCCTCGTGTGCCACTTTCTGAAAGCTGGCGGGCCACAAGTGGCCCGCGGGCCGTGGTTTGGGAACCACTGATGTAGACTGTCCCTTGTAGTTCAGTTTAGTGAATCTGCACTTCACACCTCAAACTCCATTTGATAGCACTCCTCGTTTAAAGTTAAGATGAAAAGATATTGGGCTGCCCATGGATATGTTGAGACGGGTTTCCGTTTCTGTATATAAGCATTCCTCATACATCGTTCAGACGGTAATGTCGGGCTTCCTGATATAAACATAGATAATGAAGTAACTGAAGACTCCACTACAATGAGGTTGAAAGCTCCGACCCTTTCATTAGTTCATATAGCACTTCAGTAGGGTTATTTCCTGAATTCCAGGCCAATCAACACCTTTCATTGCTCTTTCAATAAAAGAATGCAAAAAACTCATCAAAACATCGTCATCATAATTAAAATTTCACAAGCATCAAGAGAAGCGAAAAGTGGAGAAGGGAGAATGGTATCAGGTCACTCATCCCGTCTATCCGGCGATGGAGCTCATTCTAACCCTGAAGTAATGTGAGTATTATTGCCACATGGATCACTCCTGTTCTCCATGAATGTCATTATATCATAATTATATATCTCATGAAAGACCAGGGCAGCAAGATAAGATAAGGTCGTAGTAATAAGACCAAGTTGTCATGTGGTAACAGAGAGTCTTATGGTAACAAAGACTGATTGTGATTTGTGTATTTGGTTCTGATAAGGTCCTCCTGGGAGGAGAGATGCATCCAATTGAGAAGATGTAATCCAATTTAAGACACTGGCTGCACGATAAGACACAAGACATATTGAGATAAGACATGCTGAGATAAGGTCAGCATTACAGTTTATCATCCCATGTCCGTGACAAAATGCTGGTCTTTATGACCCGGTTTACCTCCATTACTCACAATCCCCCTTCACCCGCTCCCTCTGTCTCTGGGGAACTTCACACATCTGCCCCTGGAGGTATGGTGATAATTAATAGATCACCTTCATATGTGAACCAAATTCACAAGAACACAAAACATGTAATCAATGCATGATATAAGGCATGAACCATCCAATGGATATTCATCCACATCAACCCAGATTCGAACACAAAACCACACTGAACCAAACGGTACAATCTCAATATGTGCATATCTTCAGGAATGACAGGTAGTTAGCCTATTTCTAAGAACGCCTCTAGCATTCACTGAACGTAAACTTTTGCCAGGTCATCATCACTTATTGCGTATTGCTGGCCAAGTGTGCACAGTTTGGCAAAACCCATGGTGTGTCCCTCTTTCTGCTCATATGAGATCATTGCTTTCACAATACATAACATTCACTAAAATACTCCCGCCCTTCATATTATAGATTACATGTCCAATCACACATTGTAAGTACAAGAGTTGGAACATTCAAACTCTCAAGAACCTTCCACATCTGAAGGAAGAATGTGCAATGTTGTGCCTCTATAGGGAACAGTCCTACAGTTCACAGAAAAGGCAGATGTGCAGTGAGAGTATAATAATATTCACAACTTATACAGAAACTACAACCATCAGACGAAACGCTAAGCATGGTAAATTTCAATGGAATAGGCAGGACATGTAGGCAAAAGGCTAGCAGATCAGGCTATCTTCTAAATGAAGTTCTGATTTCACAGTCTCACCTTTCACGCACAAAACATTTATATTTGCACTCTCTTTCATCTGAAAGCAATATCATAGCATCCATACTAAATGTATAAACATACCTGAGGTACAGAGAACGAATGTGGGCATTATTGAAACCTCTCCTGAATAAGGAAAAGGGACTTGTCACACAGATAATTTTGGGGCAAGCGAGGACTATGTTCCGGTCGGTTTTTAACAAGCCATACCCAAGATTTAAGCCAGCCAATGGCCGCTCTCATTTCAACTTACACTCAATCCTTATAAGGAGCGACCTTTTTATCCTTTTCCAGGAAAACGAGGAGGACAAATACGTCACATGTACTTTCAGTAGTTTGTCATTGCTTTCTGAACGACTAGCACTCATATCTTTGTATAGGAAACCAACGCTAGGGGGTCTGCTTCCAAATCTCCCGCAGCTGTGTTTCGAACGCGCTATGCGGGATTACGAATTGCGTCATAACGCCTTCGCCACGGAGCCTGCAATGGCAAATTACCGAACGAAAAATTTCCCTAGAAAATCGACCTGTGATGTTGGGGTTGTTCGCGACGACATGCAACATATTTAATGTGATTCCAGTCTTCTTTCTCCTTGTTTAAATATGCTTACTAAATAAACATTGAACAGGCCTCGGGGTGATGTACACCCTTGCCTCAGATTTGTAAAGTAATACTTCTCGAGCTCTCATCTGCTTTTGTCAACCTGGTACACAGGACTAGACGGGTTGACCGTTGAGTGTACGACTTCTCTCATACTGCTGCTCCTCATGGCGGTACACGTGGTTCTGTATTCGGCCGTGGGTTATACACAAGGCCGGAAACTCGGTGGAGAGTGCGGGATAAAAAAGGAATGCATGGTTTAAAGGCGAGAGGGTCGACTTTATTGCAACATGTTTTATCACATATGTCTCGGTGTTTCCATAGAGCAGCCTGCTACAAGCGTCTCACAAAGTATGATCTCCGTATCTCCAGCGACGACTCCCATGACGTTATCAGTGGGAACACTTGAAAGCTAAGCCTTACCACTTTTCATTTCTATGGATTTGGTTTTTATGATCATGTCATGTAGATAATCATGTTCGGCCATGTTTCGAGGTCTCACACCATCACCAGAGTCGTGGATCAGCTTTGTGTTCTGGTCTCGATTACGTCACGTTGTTTAACCATCCAGATTGTTATCTGTCTGCGTTCCTTTTGTTCTTTCAACCACAATCTTCCAGGTTGTTACTAAATTGTCTAGTTCTCTTTTTTTTTTATATTAATAACGTGCCCAAATAATCTTGACTATCTACGTTTAATTTCTCTAATCAATTTATGGTTTTCATGCTTTCTTTGCAGGACTTTCTCTCTCTTTTTTTTTTTTGGGGGGGGGGTCAGTCCTTGATATTCCTTGATCTCCATGTCCAGATTATCATATCGACCGGCTGGCATAATTGTTGAGTGGCCACCGAATGTATACACACTTCTGTTCAAAGAAATTCTGAAAACAAAACACAGAAACAAAAAGAACAAACAAAATTAAATTAAAGCATGGGACATAACAACTTTACATATTAAGGGACATTACCTAGTCTAAAGATATTTCTAACATTTACATTTCTGGCAATTACCTTGTTAATTATTCGTTAATTTCATTTGCAAATCAAACCTTAGTACTATTTCCCTATACTTCATGTTATATACTTGTATGTTAAAGAAACAAAGATAGCATATTAACACAAGTAATTATATTACTTAGATTTCGGTTAATATCAAAGTGTAGTATCTGCTCTTGATCTGGCCAGGGTCCGCAGCAGAGACTGTCATCCGGATGACACACAGGGACGAAGGACCACATGTGGCGTTACCCTGAAGCACAGAAAGCCCTCTTATAAAAAAACCAACAAAGAGTTTGTATACACTGACACACGTTAATCAATGTTCACTGCTAGAAAAGACATTGCTGAGCGAGCTCACAGCATTTCTGCAGTCGTCTACAGCAGCCACATTTCCCCCTCCCCCCTCCCCCACCTGCATCCCCTAGACTAGTACGTCGCGTCCATTACGTTCCTCAAACTTCAAACTTCCCGGGGGAGGGCCTTCCCGTTTATCCGTCTCCTGTCGTGCGCTCACATCCTGATCTCCAGCTTGGAGACGCTTCTCTGATGGCGGTTATCCCACAGTACGTTTATGGACGTGTCATGAGAAAGGGAACACTGCAGAATGTCGTCACAAGGGTAAACTTGAGCAGAAGAGAGGCAGGGGGATACGAAGGAACGAACGAAAAAACTTTATTCTCAAAGGATTAAATATTGGGCACTCAGGCCCCTCTAAAGAGAGAAGATGATAGGCGGCTGGCATCATTGCATGGAGGAATATCGACATTAGAAATGAGTGGCAACACACGAGACACAAGGCTACTGTCAAAGAGCTACGTAAGAGCTAAGAGCTAAGAACAATATAAAGAGAGCTAGAGAAGAGGAAAGTAACATAGTGATCTAGGAAACCAGACAGAAGGGACACAAGCATGAGAGAGAACTATAAATAGTTCTCTAACTGGACACACTCGTGTCAACAAGGAGGTCATTGAGTATACGTGAGCTGGGGTTACCCAAGAGACTGGGAAACCCGCATCACGAGAAGTGACCATGCAACACTGGTTACTCTAACCAGGTGACCAGCGTGCTGGAACTCCAAGCACGCAAAGCAGCTAATGCACGAAGAGTCAATTACTCGTGGCTGAACACGCCACAGAGAGATTCGTCAGACTGGGACTCGACGGTGTAGGCGACGGACTGTATATCCGTTGTGAATACTTTGTTGCTAAGAAGGACAGTATCAATAGTTAGGACTTAAGCTTAGCTTCATTAGTTATTAGTGATTACCATCAACATCATCTTCTCATTACATCTTTATAACATACTATGATGTTTAATACCGATGTGGTATTCCGCTCGCCGAGCTCATGTACTATCAGCTCCAAATAAAATGTATCCTTTTGCACAACGTACGAGTTGTCATTTTCGTGTGGTGCAAAAGAAGGGAATCCTTGTATGCCTGACGCAATTGAGTTGTTGACAGGCATGATCCGATTTGGTGTCAGAAGTGTTAGATTTGAACCTACACAAATCGGTAGGATCCGATTTGGTGTCAGAAGTGTTAGATTTGAACCTACACAAATCGGTAGGATCCGATTTGGTGTCAGAAGGTGGGGCTTGAACCACCTTCAAGCACTTTAATCTACCATTTTCTCACATAAATTCGGAAATTCTACAAAATGTTAGTTATGTTATTTGTGTGAATCCTTTTGATGGAAATGTATGAAATATAAACTGTGATTGTGTGCAGATTGCAAACATGTATCGAAATTACGAATTTAACTATTATTTGTGAACCATTTCTTGTGATACAGTCATAATGTCAACATTCATCACATTCACTTATGTACTTGTGCAAAAGCAAATTCTTTGTGCACAAGGAAAATAAATCAGAGGTCAAGCTAAAGTCATAAAGCACAGCTCAGTCAGAGACGATAGAAAGTGAAGACAAGACGACATTGACAGTCATTTGACAATTCATCTTACGATTCATTGACGATTCATTTATACTATCATAACATTCATATCATTTACATCATTCATTTTATTGATATCACATTTGCAAGTTACCAACCGCATAAACTGTATTGTTTAAATTGATAACAACCATGTATTGTATATTACATGCATTTTTCTAAACTGTTGATGCTCTATTAAACAGAGACATCAGTTGTACAAGCAAGTCTATCAGTTGTGTGTACGAACTACAGCGGTGTAACATCCCGAGTGCCGTATTTTTCAGCAGATTAGATGAGTATATTTTCTACTAATTTTGATAACCACCGTTAACCTTGCATATTCTTTTTCAGTGAAGATTGTAAATATCTAAAATATCTAACACATATTAACTGTAAAATTATATTGTAAAGTTATATTGATATCAAGTGTGTAATAACATAAAGCCATATAATGTCAGCATTAAATGACTGCATCCAGGCTGGCAAAGAACTAGGCCATACTGGAGAGAAATTAGAGAAATGGGCAGAGCAGAAATACAAAGAAGAAACAGAAAGAGAGAGAGATGCAAGAGAATTGGAAAGACAACATCAGAAAGAGATGAGGCAGTTAGAAGAGGCCATGAAAACAAAAACAATTAGAGTTAGATCATGCCACAAAGCAAAAGCAAATAGAGGTAGAGCCACACACAAAGTTAAAGATGAAAGAGATGGAAGTGGACTCAAACATCCAGATAGCCTCTACTAAACAGAAGAGTCAGGAAGAGCAAAATAAATTTTCTAAATATAAAGGGATTATCAAGCCCTATAGTCAAGGAGATTCGATCTAAGAATGGACTGAGAATATAGAATTCCAGCTCAGAATTCAGAAAATACCATTAGAAGACTGGGCTATGATTTATATGAGAAATCTCAGTGGGGAGCCCTTAACAGTTATCGAGTCGATACCAACAGAACTAAGAAATAACTATCAATATATCCATGATAGGATTATGCAGCATTTTCTACTCGATGCAATTGAGTTGTTGACAGCTACCACAGACATGATCACACTTTGGGATATTGAATCGGATGTCCAAACCATAATATACAGTAAAGGTAACACTTGCTTGCTATTAATTTAAATATGCCGGTCTCCCCGGCCTAGGGTTTAACGTCTTTCTCCGTAATCCCGTATATTCTCGTGAGTAACGTAACCTGCACGAGAATCGGTAGCGGTTCTCTCCGCGTTGGTAACTTACAGGGTATGTGAGCTGGTCGCTCAGAATGCAGTGGCAAACTACTGAGCGTAATCTTGCATAGTGCATCAAAAGCAGCTGAAAAATGCTGATGTTGACCGCAAAGTCCTGTAAGAGAGATGAAAAAAAAATTAATTGTATTTGATTTAAGAATCTTTTCATTTTGTTGCATGATTTGGTTGTTTTTGTAGTTGTTTTTTGTTGCTCTCTCTCTCTCTCTCTCTCTCTCTCTCTCTCTCTCTCTCTCTCTCTCTCTCTCTCTCTCTCTCTAACTATCTCTCTCTCTCGCTCTCTTCTCTATCTATCTGTCAATCTATCTCTCTATCAATCTATCTATCAATCTATCTATCAATCTATCTATCAATCTATCTATCAATCTATCTATCAATCTATCTATCAATCTATCTATCTATCTATCTATCAATCTATCTATCAATCTATCAATATGTCTATCAATCTATCTATCTATCTATCTATCTATCTATCTATCAATCTATCAATCTATCAATCTATTTATCTATCTATCAATCTATCAATCAATCAATCTATTAATCAATATATCTATCAATCGATCAATCAACCGATCAATCGATCAATAGATCAATCAATCAACCGATCAATCGATCAATCGATCAGTCGGTCGATCAATCGATTGATCAATCGATTGATCAATCTATCTATATATCTATCTATCTATCTATCTATCTATCTATCTATCTTTCTGTCTGTCTGTCTGTCTGTCTGTCTGTCTGTCTGTTTGTCTGTCTATCTGTCTCTCTGTCTGTCTCTCTGTCTGTCCGTCTGTCTGTCTCTGCGCATGTAAGCGCATGACACAAGACAGACACACCCCCGGGAAGTGTGAGGAACGTAATGGACGCGAGGTACTCATCTAGGTGTTGAGGGTGGGGGAGAAGAGAATTTGGCTTGCTTCTGAGACTGCAGACCTGCTGTGAGCTCGCTCAGTAGTGGGTTTTCTGGCAATGAACATTGATTACGTTTGTCCGTGTATAAAAACTTTTTTTTTTTAAATATAAGGGCGTTCTGTTCTCCCGTGGTAGACGCCTCATGATGTTCCGCCTTCCTGTGTGTCATTCGGATGACCGCCTTTGCTGCTGACCCTGACCAGATGAAGTGCAGATACTACACTTCGAAATTAGCCAAATTACCGAGAATAATAATAAGCATAACATTATTTGGCCTTTCAAAGGCCAGTCAAAAATATAACAGTGTTACTTGGATTTTCATTTGCGATATCGTGCTAAACTTAAGCATCTAAAATTCTAGAAAAGCCAAGAAAGCAGATTATAAAAATGTATTCTGCAAATAATTATGTACTGTGACATATATGTCATCATCTCGCAGTCTTTTCCAGCAGACGTTGCTAGGACACGCTATCTGAAGAGTAGAGGCTATTAAAAAGCCCGACGGGAGAATTAACGAAACGAAATTTCGTTTCGTTTTAAGACAATTGATTGGCCGCGCCCCGGAAACACAGGCTTAATCTAGACAAAGGCTTGGTAGACAAAGCGGTCTGGTCAATCGCCATGTTTCTCCAATGTTAGCGGGTGACCCATTGTTAATGGGTTAATTTAAAGCCCACTTATTCTCTGCGTTTTAGGTGAGCATTATATTATATACAACATATCATGTTATGTATTAGGATAAATGCTTTGTGGCAACTAATATCATGATTGAAGTTGTGTGTGTGAAAATTAGGAGAATCGCTTTCATTGAAATGTTGGTTTACGTCACACAGCCTGGACATCGCCATGTTGTCCAGTCAGCCTTCATAAAGCTTACAATATAATCTTGCTATGAGTCATTCTTCTGAGATGATTTTGTGAACTTACTTTATTCCTAAATACTTATTTTTCACAACTGCTCTCTGTGTTTTAAAGTGTTTTTTTCCTGAGTGCTTATTTTGTATTTCTGCTCTTATGATGGAGAAATATTACTATCTCACATTTGTGTACAACTTTAATATAGGTTGTTAGATAGAGAGAGAGAGATATATATTCTCGCTTGACTTTTTCATGCACTTAGGAGTTAATCTTTTGTTTACCTGGTTGTAAATACACAGAGATTGTCTTGTAGTCTTTTATTTTCATAAATGATGTTATGGGATTTTCATGTGGTATGATATACATAATCTCAAGTGTATGGGAAAAGATTCCCATGATTTCTCTTTTATGAGTATTTTACCTTTAATGCTCATGATTGTTACTGCTTGATGCTGTAATAAATGCTGTTATAAGAATGTATATTTTATTATGATACACTTATCAATGTTTGGGTTGTATTACTAATCTATATCGACCCTGTTCTTCTTCACTCTACATAGGCGCTAGAGATGGCAGTGGAGTATTGGCACTAGTCACCATGCTTTGAACTGAAGTTATGGTCAACTTGTTTTGATTTAGAGGCAGGAAACTGGGATATCAGCCTCCTCTAATATTCTACAATGAGTGCGGGTTACTGCTACACACCATGAACGTCAATGCCTGGATAATTACTGGATTTTGAATATGCGGAAGTGGATTCCCTACCTCTGGGAACTTACAGATGGTGTTAATATTTTCAATGTCTGCAAAGACATGAGGCATGCCTGGCCTAGATGGATACAGAGTATAACCTCTTCTAAAAGTCACCGCCTAATTCCACGTTCAACTGTCATATTCCAGAGGCTCATGGATAGTATGGAATTAACCATCATTTACCAGTATGGATTTACCAACTGATTTTGTGAACTCCCAGCTTCCTTTGAATCTTCTCATCCATCATATCCCAGACATGGATAATCAAGCACCATACCTACTCCCGGTCAATCAAGTCGTATATTCAGCTGAAGAAAGAATAACCTACATCTTAACCCAGAGAAAGGGGCTGGAATATTCATGCCCAATTCAAGTTAGTTCTGTCAGGAAATTCTAATGGATTATATGATGTCACTCCTCATCCAAAGAGATACTGAAAGTGTTTGTGCCTGATCCTGATCGAATCAATCACATGGACTCCTGTGTGTCACGCCACGTCAGAACGCTTCAGACGTATACCTGTCTGTTATATCACCCTGGAACGCTCCTAGCCCAGTGACTTAGCAACTGTGACTTGAGAGATTACAGTATATCCACATTGGATTCATATGGATTACTCCTACATGTTATTTTCGCGATGGATATATGATCCAGAAGTGGAAGATCTGTGTGTGTGTGTGTGTGTGTGTGTGTGTGTGTGTGTGTGTGTGTGTGTGTGTGTGTGCAATCCCCAATTTTCTGAATAGGTGGATATATGCAAAGCAGCGTTTTCCTGGATTATAGAGAGTGTGATTATGGCCAGACTTTTTCTAGTGGATATTGAAGGAGAGTGAGTCATCATCAGACCCATAGGATAGTTCTAGAGGCAGATTAGATAGATTTTCTTTATCTATGTCTTTGTATAGATTATTTACTTTGTTTTGTGTTTGACACATGTATTTGATGTGAACCTTTTTTGGGGAAATATTTTTGGGGACTTCTGATTTGGTTGTATACTTTGTGTGCATTGCCTGAAATATGATAAGTTTTCATGTAGATGTCATATTGTAGCCAACAGGGTTTGTCCAGAACCCAAATGTTTCCACAATACAATTGTTTGTTTGTTTGGTTCAACCAAGCCTTGCAGTTACTTCATTGTTAACCTGTTGTTCCAAAATTGATGGTTATAGTCCAGTTATTGTTACTGTTATGTGATACAGTGAGTTAGTGTACTGTTTTTGTCTAACAATGGCTGTTTTCCTCTGTCATGTAATCCAGTTGTTGCGTCTAACATTGGTTGTTGTCCCTCTGTTGTATAATACTGTGGATGTGCATGACAGTGGATACTTGTCATTGTTTATATATATGTGGGAGATTAAATGTGGGGCGGGGCACTTACACATAGACACACCCTCTGGGTAGAGTGATTAGTACTCGGGTGTCTGTGGTAGAACTTCCCGGATCTCCCAGCCTTCTATGGGAAACATTTCTTCTATGTTAGTGTTGAACTTGCACCCTTTTCTGCCTTGTTCAATACTTGGGGGTTACGAGCCAATATATTAATTCCTATAGAGGGCGTGTTTGGGTTTTAGACCCCATTCATACTGAATACCCCTAGCGAAACCTGTCCTTATTCTAATTTATTATATTTACCACCCTACATGTACCATAATTACTTGTGTTAATACGCCGTTTATGTCTTTTAACATATATATTTTATAATGTAGAGGAATGCTAAGATTTATTTATAAATGAAATTAAAGAAATATTAACAAAGTAGTCGCCAGAAATGTAAACGTTAGAAATATCTTTAGATTAGGTAATGTCCCTTAACATGTTAAGTTGTTATGTCCCATACTTTAATTTTATTTTATTTGTTCCCTTTGCTTACGTGGATTCTTCAGAAGTTGTTTGAAAAGAATTATTTATAAATTCGGTTAGAAATCAAAAATTATGCTAGCCTGTTGTTATGATAATCTGTAAATCCTCTAAAGTGTGTGTGGATAGAAGTTAAACTTCAAAATTGCATACCGCTAGTAGTTGGCTATCTTTATCGAAACCCCAGTGCAGGAAATATCTGGTATGAAAAATTCACCACTATGATGGATGTAGTCTTTAGTAATGCTAGGGAAATAATATTGCTAGGTGACTTCAACATAGACGCTAACAAATCAAACAAAACATGGGAAAACATAATAGAGTCATATAATTTCCAACAGTTAGTCAAACAAGCCACTAGAATCACTAAATCATCTGCAACACTTATAGATCATATTTATACTACGTGTGCTGATAACATCACAGAATGTAGTGTACCTATCAATGCAATGAGCGATCACTATCCAGTATGTTGCACGTGGTCGAAAAGGGGCACCAAAACTCCCAAACACAAACATATAAGCATAAAATATAGAAATTACAAAAATTTCAATCGAGACGTCTTCTTACAAGATTTGGTCAACTCATCTCTAGATTATGTTTACCAGCTTCCTGACCCAGACGATGCTCTGGACCACTGGCTAAAGACCTTTCTAAGTATATTTGATAAACATGTTCCATTTAAGGAAGTTCGTGTTAAACATCACACAAAGCCCCCGTGGATCACACAGGAGGTAGTTGAACTTATGAGAGATCGCGACAGGGCTCACAAAAATAGAGATCTAACTATGTACCGTAGTCTGAGAAACAAAGTTCAATATGTTATTCGGAAGGAAAAGAAAAACTATTTTAAGAACATAGTAATAGATAAAACCAACACTAAAGATATATGGAAAGCAATTAATACCTTGACAAACAAACACAAATCATCACAATCATTACCATCAAATCAGGTTACATGTGATCAATTCAGTAGATACTTTCAGTCCGACATAAACCAACTGAAGGCTGCAATACCAGATGCGCCTCATGACATATCTTTATTATCATCATTCTGTGAGAACAAATGCTATGGACACATTTCCTCCAACATACCGCTAATGACGACAACTGAAGTATTTACTCATCTCCGTAATCTAAAAAACAATAACTCATCAGGACTAGATGGAATTAGTAGTCGCATCCTTCGCCATGCTGCACCGGCGATCTGCGAGTCACTAACTTTTATATATAATCAATGTCTAACCAGAGGTCACTTCCCATCAGCCTTTAAAATCGCTAAAGTGTATCCTAATTTAAAAGCTGGTCCTCTAGACGATCGTCTCATGAGTAATTATAGACCAATTTCCATATTATCCTCATTATCCAAACCGCTAGAAAAGCACATCCACAAAACAACACTAGATCACTTAGTTCGCCATAAACTGATAGTTGACAGTCAGTCAGGATTTCGGCCAAAATATTCTTGCCATACGGCACTAACAAACATGATAGAAAACTGGCATCAAAATATTAACAACAATACTCTATGTGGAGCGGTGTTTATAGACTTTGGGAAAGCATTCGATATGATAGATCATACTATTCTAATTAAAAAACTAGAAACAATGAAAGTAAGTTTTAATATAGTGACATTAATAAAATCATTCTTATTAGACAGAAAGCAAGTAGTATCACACAATAAAGTTTTATCTCAAGCCATTACCACTAATATTGGAGTACCTCAGGGGTCTATTCTTGGCCCTCTATTATTTACCATTTATATAAATGATCTTCCATTAAATCTGTCGTCGTCCTGCGATCTATTTGCTGATGACTGCACAGTATATACAAACGCTGTTGATCGTAATGTGCTAGAATTATCCTTGCAACAGGAAATAAATAGTGTAGTTAACTGGAGTCATGCAAACCGCATGCAAATTAACATTACTAAAACAAAGTCTATGTTAATAGGAACCAGGCAAAGACTTCACACTCTAAACTCGCAGAGAACTCTTCAGCTGCACATTGGCAGCACGCCTGTAGAAAGTGTCACCGAGCACAAGACACTGGGTGTTATCATAGATCAAAATCTAACTTTTAACTCACATGTTCATGCTCTAGTTAAACAAATAGCCAAAAAAGTATACCAACTTGCCAAAATTAAAAATTTCCTTGACGAAAACACAAGAAAGATATTCTATACTTCTCATATACAAACACATATTGATTACTGCTCCACAGTCTGGGATGGATGCTCCAAATCAATAACAAAACGCCTATATTCACTCCAGAAAAGGGCAGTGCGTTTAATTAATGGTGAAAAGCTTACCGACAATTCTAACCTATATAAACGTCTCCGGTTACTGCCACTCCACAAGCGCCTGCTTTTTAATAAGACCAAACTAATTCACAAAATCCTATTTCAAAATGCTCCAAGCTACCTTTGGCCATTGTTTAAATATAACGCTAGACATAGCGAACGACTAAATATACTTCATGTCCCTAAACCTAGGATAGACTTATATAAAACAAGCTTAGCATACTCTGCCGCTCAGTTGTGGAACAATCTTCCACAAGAAATCAAAGACACCACCAATCATGATACATACATTCGCAACCTGTTTGAACACTACCTTAGTACAGACTACATGCCCCCATAACAAACAACACAAAAAAGACAATAATGGTGACTTATCTCAAACGACAACTAGCCAAAAAACATTCCCTTATGTATGGCACGTTACACCCTCCTTAGGTATTTATAATGCCCATGTTAAACACTGCCTCAGTGAGTCATTTGTTATTGATTATTTTTTTATGCGTTTTAATGTTCTTTTGTTGTCAAAAGTTGCTTCATAAGTGATGTTGAATGAAAGAATGTATGAGAGGAAATAGAGAAGAAGGGCAGAATGTCAGACGGGCCTGCGTGCCCAATTCTTAACCCTTTGAAAATAAAGACTTATTATTATTATTATTATTATTACTAAATAAATAATAAAAATACATAAACAAGCGATGTACCATTTTGTTATATCATGTGCACAGTATTTGGTTTTCATTATGATAATTTGCGTTAAGTAGTGGCAGTCTTTGGCCGTTTGCATGATGGGAAACATACTGACCAATACAGATGTCAACTGCAACTAGCAAAAGATTGTTCAACTGTTACATAGATCGTATATACACATAAATGTGTATGTATAATTGTTATGTATATATCTCTGTCGGTAGTGTCTGTTTTGATGTATGTTTGACCTCTAGTCAGGCGTGGATAAACGTATAGGATTTCATAAAGACGTGACATTAAAAAAAAAAAAAAAATTAGAATTTAATGGCGGATAGCAACAAAGATGGCAGCGTCAACTTTTACTTTGATTCAGACAAGTGATTATGTGTTCATGCTGCTGTTTTCGTGTAGTATTACTATCATGTAATATTATTTGAAAGGGAAAAAAAAATTAGAATTTTATTTCTGTATAATCATCATCATCATCATCATCATCATCATCATCATCATCATCATCATCATCATCATCATCATCATCATCATCATCATCATCATCATCATCATCAAGTAATGTGTAGGTAATTGCACCATGCCATAAATGTAATATTATCGCATATGTGTATATTAATGCATTTATTGTATTCGGAATTTTAAAGGAAAACGTGAATGTGAAAAAAAAATGTTTTACAGGCCAAATAATCTGAAAAAAACAACAAAAAAAACCAACAACTTTTAAATGACCCGGGATCAAATTTCATTATCGGACAAATATTACGATGAGCAGTATGAGTACAGGCACGTCATTCTGCCCAGTGATGTGGCAAAACTTGTGCCCAAGAACCATCTGATGACAGAGACAGAATGGAGAAATATCGGTGTCCAGCATTCACCAGGCTGGCTACACTATATGGTTCATGCACCAGAGCCACACATTCTGCTGTTCCGGCGTTCGCTCCGAAAGCCACATAAAGAACAGACTGGTTCTCGTCAACGAGTTCAACTTGCTGTTGGATAGAAAATATTTGATCGCCGAAGATGCGATGACGAGGCTGTAAAATAGTTGTTTGATTTCTTCGATTGGACACATGGCATACGTGGATTTGTTGATAGTTTTGTTTGTATTGCTAACATCACCATGACTTGTGTTTAAGAATATGTACAACTGTAAATATGCATTCTCACAACAAACAAAAAAATAAAAAAAGATCGTAAATGATATGAATTTTTCAATGAATAAATGTTCCAATGTATACAATGTTTGTAAATTTGCCATATGTCACTTACACGTCCACATGCAACGATCTGTAAAAACACGAACAATACACTTTGCAACGATTTTAACACTCAATAAAATTTTAAAAAAAAAAAAGATCGTAAATGGTAGGTTGCTGTGGACCGCATATAATTTTCGTATCGTTGTAATAATGGCTCGTGTACGTACCAAGACAGTGAAGAAGGCTTCCCGTGTAATTATTGAGAAATATGACACCAAGCTGACCAGCGACTTCCACACACACAAGCGTGTATGTGAAGAGATCGTAATCATCCCTAGCAAGAAGCTGAGGAATAAGATTGCTGGATTTGTTACACATCTGATGAAGAGGATTCAGAAAGGAGCAGTGAGGAATATTTCTATTAAGCTTCAGGAGGTAGAGAGGGAGAGAAGAGACAACTATGTGCCAGAGGTTTCTGCTCTTGAAATGGACATCATTGAAATTGATCCAGATACCAAAGAGAAGTCGAAGGCATTGGACTTTGACAAGGTTCCATACCTTCAGGTCACTCAGCCCACCCCAGCTTTTGTTGGAAGGGCACTTCAAGCTGGTTTGAGGACATAGATCAGGCATGATACACAGAAACTCATGGTTTGATAAATAAACTTTTAAAAAAAAGATCTTGTACAATTATATGGATTTTAATCTCGTAGAGTATTAAGAAAACCTGGAAAACATTTCTTGGCAGTGGAGATGTAATTACTGAGGAAAGTGGAAAGAATACCATGGGGAGACATAAGCAAAAAAAAAAAAAAAAAACAATGAGAAAGTCCTGAAAGGATAAAATGAAAACCATACACCGATTAAAGAAATTAAACAGAGGCAGGCACGATTATTTAGGCCAAGGTTTTTAATTTACAAAAAAAAAAAGAAAAAAAGATTATACTATTTAGTAACAATCTTCAAAATTGTGGTGGAAAGAACATAAGGAAGACAGAGAGATAAACAACTGATGGCTGTTATCCCACAATAAGTTTGTGGACGGGTCATGAGAAAAGGAACACACCGGTAAAGCTGGAGCAGAAGAGAGGCAGGGGGATACGAAAGAACCAACGAACGGACGAACGAACGAAGAAACTTTATTTTCAAAGGGTTAAGAATTGGGCACGCAGGCCCCTCTAAAGAGAGACGATAATAGGTGGTTTGGCATCACGGCATGGAGGAATATCGACATTAGAAATGAGTGGCAGCACACGAGACACAAGGCTACCACAGTCGTGATCAGACTTTTGGATATTGAATCGGATGTCCAAACCATAATGAAAAATTACAGTATTATCTTTTAATTGGTGATTTTAATTGTATTTGATATAAGAATCTTTTGTTGCATTGTTGCATGTTTGGTTGTGTTTGTTGTTGCTCTCTCTCTCTCTCTCTCTCTCTCTCTCTCTCTCTCTCTCTCTCTCTCTCTCTCTCTCTCTCTCTCTCTCTCTCTCTCTCTCTCTCTCTCTCTCTCTCTCTCTCTCCTGCTTTGATCTCAAAAGTACTCCATAAACACCATTTTTAGTATCACTGGACTGAATTTTGGGCGTGGATTAGCTTTCCCTTATTACCAGTGTCTCTCTCCATCAGGCGAACCCACTCCGGCATCAGAGATACTTGTAATTTAAGTCCCCAGTCAAGGACGAGATGTCAACATTTTAGTCCAACTGTCCGGTTTAGGGGTTGAAAACCCGATCTCAGCATCAGCACACCGGATGTTTAAGAACGAGCGCTCTTATCCATTTGCCCATGCTGACTTAAACAAGATATATATATATACAGTTGCATGTTACTTTGTCTATATTCTCTTACCTATTTCAGACTCTCACCTGTTATCGTGTGTTGTTAATTAATATAGGTAAGAAAAACTCTTGACCTGTACAAGTGGCTTTCCATTCACATTAATATTCAAAAGTGGCTTGAAGAAGGCCAAATCTGTGTAGCAGTTGCCGGCTACTCATTCTTCTAGAGTGGAAGGAAACGCGAAGAAAGACGCCAATCCGGTGTGGGATTTGCCATTAGGTCAGCCCTGGTTGACAAACCAGCTGAATTTCCGAAAGCTGTAAATGGCAGGCTTGTGACCCTGCTGAAAGGAAAGAATCATGCAACCATCGTAATTATCTGCGCACCAACCACGACTAAGATTTGGGGTTGGTCGTGACGCCCTTCAAGCACATGCAACATTTAATGTGATTCCATGTTTATTTCTACCTGTTTAAATATGCTCACTAAATGAACATTGTACAGACGTGGAGATGATGTCCCACAACTGTAAAGCAACACTTCTCGAGCTCTCAACTGCGTTTGTCAAGCCGGCACTCACGACTAGACGGGTTGGTCGTTGAATGTGCGACTTTGCTCATACCGCTCCTCATGGCGGTACAGGTGGTTCCTTATTTAGAGCGGCTAGAATGCCGGGCTCTCATTCGGCAGACCTGGGTTCGAATCCTCGGTAATGTGTGGATCTCTTCCTGTCCGGGGCAGAAAGAAAACTCTAACCTGCACAGTTCGCCACGACTGAACTACCCCCACCACTCTCCCGTCCTGCACCGCAAGGTACTATAGGCAGTAAATGACAGTTATTGTTTTACACACAACGTCCGAAACTCGGTCTAGAGTGAGGGGTAAACAAGGAACGCATGGTTTAAAAGGCGAGGTGGGTCGAGTTCATTGCAACAGGTTTCATCCCATATGGCTCGGTGTCTTTCCATAGAGACATCTGTCGCAAGCGTAGCACAAAGCATGAACTCCATAGCTCCAGCGACGACTCCCACGACGTTATAAGTGGGAACTCTATAATGCTAAACCTTACAACTTTTCATTTCTGTAGAATTGTCTGTCATTATCACGTGTCATGTTTCGCAATCTCACACAATCACCAGAGTCGTGGATCAGATTTGTGTTCTGTTCTCAATTATGTCACTCACGCGGTCTAACCATCCAGATAGTTATCTCTCTGCCTTCCTTTTGCTCTTTCCACCACAATCTTGCAGGTTGTTACTAACTTGTCTAGTTTTTTGTTTTTTTTAAAATATTACTATTAATAAAATGCCTAAATAATATTGCCTGTCTACGCTTAATTTCTTTCGTCAGTTTATGTTTTTAATTTCCTAAGTGCGGGACTTGCTAATTGTGTTTGTGTGTTTACCGTGGCATTCTTTGCATTTTCCTACGAAACTACAGTTCCACTGCCATCGGATGTTTGCTAGTTTTTCTGCTTACTGTACACGTTTCACATCAATATAATTGTACACAATCTATGTAGCAGCTCAACAATCATTTTCTGTTTGCAAGTGTCATATTTTTATTGGTCAATATGTTTCCCATCATGTAAAAGGTAAAAGACTGCTACTACTAAAACTATCATAATTAAACCCAAATACTATGCATATGATAAGAAATTATAAAATGGTACTTCGCTTTATTATTTTATAATTTAAAAAAAAAATTAATAGCATGTCCCGATTATCGTACCAACAGGCTAGCATGATTGTTGAATGGTGACCGAATTAATAAACAATACCGTTCAAACAACTTCGGGAGAAACCACGCAAACAAAAACAGTAAATAAAATTGAATTAAGGCATGGGACATAACGACTTAACATACTAAGGGACATTACCTTTTCCATTCACATTTCTAACATTTATAGTTCTAGCACCTAAATCGTTAATTTTTGGTTAATTTTATTAGTAAATCAAACTTTAATACTATTCCGCAATATGTTATTTTATATAAGTTAATGAAAAATAACAGCATATTAACACAACTAATATATTACTTAGTTACATTGTTTTTTGCACAGCACATTTTTGTGATATGCACCCATGGCTTTTCCAGAATAATACATATTTACTAACATTCTAGATCTGCTGAACGCGCTAATATTTTTGACTGGCCTTTGAAAGGTCAAATAAGCTATGGATGTTTTATTTCTCAGCCTTTTGGCTAATATCTATTTGCAGTATCTGCACTTGGTCTCGCCAGGGCCACATGCAGAGGCGGTCATCCGAATGACACACAGGGACGTGAGGACCTGATGGGGAGGCTCTGGCCCCTGTGGGAACCCCCGTGTCTTTACTAAAAACAGAACAAACAATAATCGCCTTCAAAATATCGAGCTTTGGGCATAGATCAAAGTGTAGTATCTTCACTGAATCTGGCCAGGGTCAGTAGCAGAGAGTGGTCATCTGAACTGACATACGGGGAAGTGGAACCTCATGGGGAGACTCGGCCCTTGTGGAACATTGCGAGCCTTATTTTTTTTAAAAAGTAAGTTGTTTTTTTGTTTTTTAATTATTTTTGTTTCAACGGACATATATCATTCACGTTCACTGCTAGAAAACCCACTGCTGGGCGAGCTCACAGCAGGTCTTCAGTCGTCAGAAGCAGCCATATCCTCCACCCCACCCCCACCTCTCGATGAGTACCTCGAGTCGATTACGTTACTCACACTTCCGAGGGGGGGGGGGGGGGGGGTGTCCCGTGTGTCCTTCTTCTGTCGTGCGCTCACGTCCTGATTTCCAGCTTAAAGACGCTTTAATCAATTATGGCAGTTATTCCACAATAAGTTTTTGGACGTGTCATGAGAAAGGGAACATTGCAGTATGTCGTCACAGCAGTAAAGTTGGAGCGGAGGAGAGGCAGGGGGACACGAACAAATGAACTTTATTTTCAAAGGGTTACGAATTAGGCACGCTGGCCCGTCTAACATTCTATCAAAAGAGATACCCTGGGCGGTTTGGTATTATGGCATGGAGGAATATCAACATCAGAAACCAGTGGCAGCACACGAGACACAAAGCTGTGCACAGACATGATCACATTCGCAACACATTTGGGATATTGGATCGAAAATCCTTACCATAGGCCTAATACACAGTAAACATAACACTTGATCATTATTAGTTTGTATTTCGTTTGGTAATTTAAATGTATTTGACAGGAGAATCTGTTTCATATTGTTGAATGTTAGTTTGTCTACACTCTCATACTCATATCTGCCTCTCACCTGCAATCGTTTGTTGTTAACTGATATAGGTAAAAACACTATTGACCTGCACACGTGGCTTACCATTCACATTAATTTTATACAGTGGCTTGGTGCACTATTGCTAGGGTTTTGGTTCTTCTTTTTTCCTGCTATCAAATTCCTTCTATCCGACAATATTTACAAATTTTAAAACCTTCAGGTTTATTTTTAAATTGTTTATCCGTTGTCCAAATTTCTTAACATAAAATAGACGTTAGTCATGGTACCCACTTCACGACAAAGGGTCACCCCATACTGCTCCATTTCTGTGTCTGTGAACATCACACAATATACTCCTCATTGTAAGAAGTGGGCAGACAGCAGTTCCGACAAACCAAAAGCACGCACACGAACACATTCATAGGCTAATGCGAGAATGTCAACACAACAGTCCGCCACTAAAATTAAAGTTTGTTATCTATGGAAACAAACAGTCACTAGAGAATTAACAATTTGTTTTTGTTTTTTCCCACGTTTCCATCCTGTTTCAGGATATTGCGTTCAACATCGGCATCTTTCAGCTGTATGTTGATTCCTAGGCTAGATTACGCTCATCAGCACGCCACGACTTTCTGAGCGACCGGCTCCATACTCTCATAAGTCACTGGCGCGACACGAACCGCTTCCAATTCTCGTGCGCTCACGTCAACCACGAGAGTATTCGGGGTTACGGAGAAAGCTGCTAACCTCTCGGTCAGGGAGCGCGGCAACTAACAGTTGTACAGACATTCATTCTTAAGACAAAACCAGTTAACTATTGACATCTGATTTCCAGGAATCTAAGTCAGATATCAAAAAGCAAGTTAGCTTATATATAACTCTCACACATTCTTATTTTTCTTCTTCTTCTTCTGATCCCTTTGAGCACCACTTTGTGAAAGATCTGCTATTGATCTTGATAATAGTCGCGAATTACAGATCTTGTTGATCAGAGTAACAGTCATGAATTACAGATCCCATTGGGCACATTTCGGTAATGATCTGGAGACTCTTGATCATATTAATCTTAGTCCTGAACCACAGATCCCTTTGAGCACCACTTTGTTATAAAGATCTGCTATTGATCTACAGATCCATTGAGCACCATTTGGGCAATGATCTGCAGAATCTGGATCATGACAATCTGCGAACATCGTCATCCTCACCTGACTCATAAGTATTTAAGACTCAGCAACAATGATCTTAGACAAAAGTCTTCCCATGAATCAGGCGGAGGACATACATTCGAGAACTCCCCATGAAACACAACAGCTCCCATGACGGCTCGCTTGTATGTGCCAAATTATGGCGTCTATTGTCCCAAGAGCCTTCGCGGCGACGCGATTCTTCTAGGTTATCCAATGAATAAGGCAGGATCCGCTAATCTGACCTGTCTATCACTGGGTGACATGGCTATTATTAGAGCTGACGCCACATTCATTGACATTCCAATGCTGTCCGGTGCGAACGCTTTTGTTGAGAACTGTGTTTTTGAGTTAGTGCTGTGCAGGTGTGAACTGACGGAGTGCGCAATATGCGACAAGGACTTAGTCATGTCAGACTTGTGTCCCCTTTATAGCTGTGTCTTGTTGTCCCGTCTATGTCCTGTATATGACATCTCTGTGTCCCTGCCTATGTCCTGTCTCTGATATCTCTATTGTCCTGTATATGTCCTGACTCTATCCCCCAACACGCTGACATTTGTGTTCTGGTCTAGATTATGTCACGTGGTCTAACCATCCAGATGTTTATCCATCTGACTTCTTTATATTCTTTCCACCATAATCGTGTAGGTTGTTACTTATTTTTATTGTTTATTTCTTCTCATAACGTGTTCCAAAAATCTTGATTGTCTTCGCCTAAATCCTCTAAATATTGTAGTGTTCATTTGTTTCTTGTAGGACTTTCCCGTTGGTTTTTATGTCTGACAATGGTATTCTTCCAATTTCCTCAGAAACCACATCCCCTCTGCTATCATATATTTGTCAGTTTTTCTGCTTACAGTCTACTTTTCACATTCATATAATTATTATAACAGTACAGGTTCTATGTGTCGTGTGTTTCTTTAAAGTGTCGTCCCTGGAGAGAGGAGAATCAACACCCACTTATATTTTAACCCATTATCATTATCCTGGAGAATCCACTAGATTCCGTCCACCACACTCCCTCAGTTTATGGGCACCTCTTTCTTTCTCTCTATCACTACTGGATCATGCCCCTCTCATTCTTCCCCAACGCAACATACTCAACAACTCTAGCTTCTAGAAATTAATAACAATTAATTTATTAAATGAAAAGTGTAATATATGTGAGAAGTGTATGCGAAAAATGTGTGTCGTGTACTATAATGTGTGTAGAATCGGACAATAAGATCAGTATCCCAGTCAGATCATCCTAGCAAGGTCACACCACAGCACGTTCGGTCAGCACAAGAAAACCTCCCCCAGTGATGTATCTCTCCTGCCAGACGCTGACTTTCTTCGGTAGCTACTTGGTAATCCATCTACATGATCATCCGAAATAGATACAGTCTATAGTTTAACACTGATCACGGATCGGTTACACCCTGCATCCTATAGGTCCCTATAGTTCTTAAATGTTCAATCCTTGTACTTGTGAATATAGGTATCACTCTTATTGGTAATACACTTGATCTTATCTATTGTCTATATTGTCTCACATACAATGTCCCTTGTACTATTCCAATAGACTCTACAGCTCCATGTGAATGCTACGTTTAATGTTCCTTTTTAGTCAGTATTGTTCATATGAAATGTGGTGTATCAACGAACCTCACCCATCCTAGGTGAACCTTATCACACAGGAAACGTTATATGGTTTTGCTCATCTGAGCCATGTTCTGGTGGACCCTCCTGAGCATGGGCCTAGCGTAAACACTATTGTACAAACTTTCTTCTCTGACGTTATTCATTTTCTTTAAAAAAAAACATTGACTGTTCATCTAGTGTTCTTCCCAATCGGAGTAGCACTTCATCAACACCAGTGTAGAGCTTCCTCGTAACTGGCGGGGAACCTGTTAGAGAAATAACACACCTGGTGAGAGCACTAGTCACTGATCCTACTAGCTGAGTGTAGGCCTACGGCCTCGCTCAGATATTTATCAGCGAACTAAACTCTGTCATAGAGCAGAGGAGCTCAACACCTTGGTCCGAATCAGGCTAAGACAAGGAAAGACCAATAGACATAGTGCAGAACCCCAGTAGGCACCCCACTGGAAGATCCCACCATTTGAAATTTCCCCTATCTCCCAACCCATCCTCAACTATCAGAGCTAATTATCACTTAACTACGTTAAAGTCCTAAACTCTACTTTCACCAGTCTATCCCACATTAAGTATAGCTAAATATAATCTATGGAGTACCTTATGTAACACTGCTGTACACCTGAATCACATCTACATTTTGCCATGACAGGCACGTGTAAATTAAAGTTAATTAATCCCGCACATGGTAGATGTTCTTCAAATTCATCCAGAGCTAGCGAAAACACCATCCGTTCAGGCCAACTCTCTTGTTTACAATCACTGCAACCAGTTAGATTTTTCAAACAGCCTTGGATTGTTCAAGTGACTTCCTTTGATGTCCACCCCAGATGGTCCCAAGGGCACACAATCGGTTTCCAACCTCACAAGAATATTTCTCTCCACCTTGTTCAACCAATGCAAACTTTGTCTCCCTTTTTTCGACAACCAAACCAAGCCAGCGTGTTTCCTGCATTCTCCCGATCGGGCCACAACAACATGCCTACAATTTTCTGTCTTGTGGTGAACTCTCAAAGACGGCTGTACCGTTTGATCTCACCGCCTCCCGTAATAAACAACTTGCAGCTGCGAATCAGACTGTCGCTGTTATTTGTATCATCTGATCGTTAATTCACAGTGATTTCGCGACACTGTGTAGCACTTCAACACACTTTTTCTCTTTGCAATTGACAAATTGATATTGGTCAGTATATTTTCCCATTTTGAAAAAGTCTACCTTTGCCAAAGCGAGTCTTCTTCTAATTGCTTCGGCACACCTCTTATTGCATATTATGACTGTTCCGAAATAGTAATACTACTCACTCTATGAAGTGACGAGAGAGAGAGAGAGAGAGAGAGAGAGAGAGAGAGAGAGAGAGAGAGAGAGAGAGAGAGAGAGAGAGAGATGTTGCGATTCACTCTATGAATTGACGATTGACGATTGTACCGATTCTCTCTATGAATTTACGAGAGTTGTACCGAATCACTCTATGCATTGACGGGAGATAATTGTACCGATTCAGTCTATGCATTGACGAGTTACAGTTGTACTGATTCACTCTATGAATTGATTATTGTACTGATTTACTCAATGGATTGACTAAATATTGTGTTGTAAGCATTTATTTTTAAAATCAATTTAGCATTATTGATTTCACTACCGTTACCTACTTTGGATTATATATTTGTATATACATTAAACTTGATTTTTAAAAAAAAATATGTTTCTAGTAGTGCTTATCGGGACAATATTCATTATTATTAATATATTCTAATGATCTGACTGCTACTATTAATGCTAAGTATCGTCATCAGAATAAAGTATTATTGTTGATATTCTTCTTCTTTCGTTCGCTTGAAATATGTCTATAACCGCAATGTTGTCTCTTGTATGAATTTAACTGCCTTTTTTAGTTCACTCAGCGGTCCATAGAGTTTATCTACCACAGTTGTCTCTCTAGGCCAGAAGGTTTGCCAAGATGTGTTGTAGTTCGGGCAGTCTTGGCATATGTGTTCTGCTGTCTGCGACGCCAAACCATATGTGCACATGGCTGAGTCACCAATCTTGAATTTTGTATACATTAGTTAGTTAGTTGCGGTTCCAACTTCACAGCAACGGGTTGTCCCCATTATGCTCCGTTCCTGTGCCAGCGAATATCACATAAAACGCTCCCCGCTGCCCAATGTGAAAAGTTGAAAAGACAGGAGTCTCGACAAACAACAGCCCGCACAGATACACTGTGTATAATGCTGCCGCCAGAATGTCAACACAATAGTCCCCCACGAAACATCCAGTTTATATACATGTGGTTGCGTAATCTATTGGGTCCTGTTCTGAGGCGCAGAATAATGACTTGTTCTGGTCTATCCATGACGTGGTAGTAGTCTTGAGCAGGTTTTGGTGGCGTTCTAACTAATTTAATCATTCTTTTCTTTTGGTGGTATGTAATGGGCACGTCAGGCTGCTCTTCCTTTGCTCTTAACTTGGCCAATTGATAAGCTCTGTCGTTTCCGGGTACTCCACGGTGAGATGGTATCCACTGCATGGTGACCTTATGCTGACTGCTAAGTCAGAATGTAGTGCCCATAGTACTGGCAATTTCCTAGACAGGAGCGCCTCGAGTACTGATTTTGCATCTGTCAACAGCACCACAGATTGTGTACCATAGTTGGTATTTAGTAATTTCTCTGTTGCTAACTCGATTGCCTCAATTTCAGCATCATAGTTATAACAGTACTTTCCTGTTGGAATTCTGGCCGTGTCCCTAGTATTATTTGGGTATTCTATGTACACTCCCGCTCCTCCATTTGGAACAGCATTTTGTGCTGACCCATCTGTGTAGACTCGGATCCAGAGGTCCTGTGGGTATTCGTCATCAAGGAAGCTGAGAGTGGCTATTCTGCGCTGTACACTATTCTGTTCTTCCTTGTCAAATATCCCTCGCACTTTAGTCTGGATTTGTAGTGATAGTCTATGTGCATCTTTCCATGGAGTTCGCTCTGGAATAGTTGTCAGAGGAGATACCAACTGTGGTCATATCGGTGGTTTCTCTGCAGAGTCGTTTCGCCTGGTGAATAAAACTACTTCTTTTCAACCGCCCCGTAGCAAAGTTTTCAAATCGGTTCTTCATAGGGTGGCCTGGCAAACTGAGGAACTATTCTGCGTGTATTAGTGTTTTCGAATATCTGCGCTTTTTCAGTACTTGGATCCTCCCCATTTTCTCCATAGCTACTATAGGGGTGGAACTCATCCCTCCTGTGGTGACTCTAGGAGCTTGATTCTGCACCCTGTCCAGCTCTTGTAGTGTGGTCTTTGATGCTGAACACCACGCAGTTGATATGATAAGAAATCATACAACGGTACTTCGCTTGTTTATTCCCCCTTTTTTTTAAGCATACCTTGATTATCATAAGAACAGGCTAGCATAATTGTCGAATGTTCACCAAATTTATAAACTTTTGTGTTAAAAATACTTCACGAAAGACAACATAAACAAAACAAATACCCACACATAAATTAACTTATGGTATGAGACATAAGATTTTGGAATCATAATGGCAATTACTAAATCTAAACAATATTTTTAATCCTTACAGTTCTGGAAATTAGTTTCTTAATTTTTCATTAAGTTCATTTACAAATCAACAGTTGCTACCATTTACAACAACATGAACTTATATAACTTTAACTTTATATAACAGAAAATTAGCATAGCTTGTAAACACAAGTAATGGTATTATTTATTTATCTCTCTGCATAATACATTTTTAATAATCTGTTTGTCTTGCTTATTTATAACGATATGTTTTATTATTATATAATTATTTTACAGCTTGCATTTGCTTCGCTGTGATAATTATATGTTTAGCTTCGCAGACAGTTTATAGGCCATAACGTGTTAACAACAGAGTGAGAAGGAGGTTCAAGTGTTAGTACAAGATGCCAAACAGTGCCTACGGTACCTGGAAGAAATGCCTGCACGTCTGCCCCGATGGCTTCAAAAAATGCCTCGTTCACAATGTCCAGGAACTGGAAGTGCTACTGATGTAGACCGGCACATTCTCAGCCGAGATTACACTCAATGTCTCCAGCAGGAAGAGGACAGACATTGTTGCAGTTGGCCATCCAGCTGAAGACCCCCATTGCTCGCCTCCTACCAAAAGAGGATGAGTAATATAATCACTTACTTACATAATAAATATAATATATTATTTTTAACAAGTTTTCATTTTATGAATTGACGAGAGATACTTTTGCTGATTCACTCTATGAATTGACGAAACATAATCTTTCTAGGCATTTATTTGTAAGAAATTTAGCATTATAGACTTTACTGCCGTTACCTTCATTGGCTTATACTTATACAAACACTAAACATGATTATTTATGAAACAAGTCTCTAGTAGTGTTTATTAGTTACCGTGTTTCTTTTTCTTGTTTTGTCAGAGCCACCAGTAGAGGCGGCCATCTGAATGACACACAGGGACGTAGAACCTCATGAGGCAGCAGGAGGCTATCACCAGTTGTATGATCTATTTTACAGGTTACCTCTAATCGGGATGAATAACACAGAAGAATTGTAAAATCCGATCCCGGATAAATTATGATGCAGAGAGATTGGCGAGCAACTTTCTAAATGGGTCTATGCTAGAAGAAGCTGATAAACATTGCTCGGTGGAGCTGAATGGTATAAGTATCCTACACGAGTGCATACCAATCGTTAACACACCTGAAGTGATGGATGTTCAGCCCACGTATTACTAGATCAGTAGGAACTGATGTTCAAATTAGATGAAACCAAACATTGAAGTGTAGTTGTTCCACGTATCAAGGAAATCATAACTTTCAGACAATATCTAGAAAATAAAGAAACCTATTTTAGTCTAGATACAATGACTGTTTAAGAGTGAAAACTATAGAACATTTCGCAAGAAGAGAAAACGTCATGTTCATAGGACAGTGTTCCATGTTTTTTTCACTGCGCATGAATTATGAAGTCTGAGTTTCTATAAACTATTAGGAACAGTTGTGTTAGGAACAATAATAGTATTTTTCACGGATTATATATTTTAATGGGATTCAGATCTCATGGTCATCAGAGCTCCTGGAGCAGGACATATCTGGAGAGAAGGACACGACTTCGGTGAGGTCCATTGTGCTGATTCTTGTGATGTCGTGTAATCCTTGCCATGATGAGGGGACTCTGAACATTAACTCTGTGGTCTGACCTATACATTTACATTAGAATACACGCCACACATTTTCTTCGCATACACGTCTCATATACGTTACACTTTTCTTTTAATAAATTAATCTTTAATAATTTTTAGAAGCAAGAGTTGTTGAATATGTTGCGTTGGGGGAGAATGAGAGGGGGCATAGTACGACAGTGACAGAGTGATAGGAAAAGGTGTCCTCGGGCTGAGGGAGTGAGTTGGACGGAAGCTGGTGGATTCTCCAGGATATGGATAGGGAAGAAAAATTATAATGTGGGTGTTGACTCCTGTCAGAATCTCTGTGTCTCCAACCAAGATGCAGGAACATCGTTACGCCCGCCAGGCGAATAGTCTCCAGCCGGGATGCAGTAACATCGTTACGGCCGCCAGGCGAGTACCAGTTACCTTACCACAGGTTGCTGGCTGACGCGATCGTCAGCGGTCAGGCAAGGACAAAGCAAGACGCACGCAGTCCTCGTGAAGCCAGACCACAGGGCAAGCATTGTGTGAGGAAACTTGCAGACTGCTTGGGAACTCGGACATGACAAGACGTGTGGGTTAAGAAAGGCTTCGTATAGTTTCTGTGCCCGAAAGTCGAGTGCTTGTATATCTTGTGAGATAGACTGTGATGCTGTGGGTTTTGTCTGTAAGTGTACTGATGTATTGTATATGTATAGTAATGGTCATCACATGCCAAACTAGATTGTCTTGCATGCGAATTGTAAATAAATCCATTGAACTTCGTGTCATTGTGTGTCAAGTCCAATCACGTTGTACTTGTACTTGTCTCACATATGTTAGGTCCAACGAGCCAGGTTTAAGACCCTGACAACTCTCCTCACTCCAGGGACGACACTTTAAATTAAGACACGACATTATTGGGGGCTCGTCCGGGATCTTTGGACAGCGGGATCTCTCGTAAACGGGATCTTTGGACAGCGGGATCTCTCGTAAACGTGATCTTTGGACAGCGGGATCTCTCGTAAACGGAATATTTGGACAGTGGGATCTCTCGTAAACGTGATTCTTGGACAGTGAGATCTCCTGCAAGCAGGATCCTTTGACATTGGGATCTTCTGTCAACGGGGTATTTTGACACGGGATCCTTAGTTATAAGACGGAGATATCATATTGTAGAATCCAGCCAGAGTGAATGTGGATAGGGGTTAGGACACATATCTTACCTGTTCACACGTCACACGTCTGCATAGGGCTGTGGTCCTGATTCTACTCTTGTCACTGAGTGAATGTGCTGGGTGTGGTAATATCTAGATTTATAGTACTTGGTCATATACCTGTATATTAATTTGCAGTTATTGTACTCAACCTGCTAGCTTACCTCTCTGAAATGGCCACTTCTAAACTAACCACAGCAGAATTAAAGGCAAAGGGGGAAGAAATGGGATTGTCGGGTTCTGCTCTAACGGATTACATACAGGAATTGGAGAGAGAGAGTATCGTCAAGCAGAAAGGGAAGATCGAAAGGCTGAGTTGGAATTGAGAAGGGTGGAGTTGGAACAAGAAGCTAGGAAATTGGAAGCAGAGCAGGCTGCTAAGAAACATGAAGCAGAGCAAGCTGCTAGGAAACTTGAAGCTGAACAGGCTGCTAAGAAATTAGAAGCTGAACAGGAAGCACAGAAAAGGGAGCACGAGTACCGGATGAGGGAACTCGAGTTGAAGAGTCAACCTAATGGAGAAATATAGGGGGCAGTTGGAGGTTCCTCCGTCCCAAACCCAACCCCAGCAGTTGGACATGGTTACCATGCTATGATGTTTCCTCTAGCGGTCTACGAGGAGGACAAAGAGAAGATTGACCAGTACCTTCAACCCTTCGAGGCCATGTCTGTTGCTATGGGTCTGGAGCGTGACAAATGGAATCTTAAGCTATCCCAAGGTTTACGCGGGACAGGTTACGAGGTTTATTCTCGCCTGCCACCAGGACATGAGAACAATTACGACGAATTGAAGACGGCTCTGCTGAAACGATTCGAGGTTACGTCACATACCTACCGGAAAAAATTTCGAGGGGGAGTTGTTTGCCGCCTACAGTTTGCGTCTAAAATCCTATCTCCATAAGTGGATGGATTTGGCTGGGTTCGCACATGACTATGAGAGTCTGGAAGAGCTCATGGTAGTCGACCAGCTGAAGAAGCAAATGTCTAAACCTCTCAGGACGTTCCTGGGAAAACAAGGAGCGGTACGTATTGACCTCGTGACAAAATTAGCAGAACGGTTCGTCGAGGTACACGGGAGGCAGGGGAAAACCTTTCCACCAACACCAAAAGTCAGGAAAAACATGACAAGAAGAAAGCCAACAACTCAGGAACCAAAGAGTGGGAACCTTATGTGCAAAAATCAGAGGATAGTTCAGAGAAGAAAAAGGAGGGAAACAAGAGCACTTCAAGCTCTACACTAAAACGACCGTGGTCGGAGAAGTGGTGTTCAATTTGTAAGTCACCCTCTCACAATACGAGGGACTGCAAATCGAAGGCTAAGAACCCTCACTTCGCAGCATGTCAAGTGACTTCCAAGGAGGTTGTCACGGAAAATGCCAAGGTCAACAAGGAAGCTCGCCACCAGGAGAGCTCACTCAAGTCCGGCACTAGAAAATCTAGGACAGGGAAATGGTGCAACCAAGGCAAGTCAAACACGCACAATGCTATTGACTGCAGGGGATTGTCTAAATTCGTCGTGTGCCCCGGGAAACCTAAGGTGGAGCCCACTGAACAGGTCGAGGCCGAGGAAGAGACTCCAGACCAGGAAAAACCACCTGTAGTGGAATTGGTAGAGGTTAACGGTCGTCATGTGGAGTGTTTGTACGACACAGGACTGGACGGGGAGGCCGTGATTTCTGCAGATCTGGTACATCCAGAACAATTCACAGGTGAGACCATGGAGATACAGCCTGCACAGAAGAGTGCTGTGGCCATGAAGTTGACCATTGCTAAGGTGGAGATTCGGTCAAGATATGTCACCGACACAATCAAGACTGCTGTATTGACCGATCCCATTTTTTCCAGTAATCCTAGGTTGCCGGTATGTCTTTCTGGGAATGCCCAGGGAGCCAATCCATATGGGAGCAATGCAGACTCGTTCTCAGACGAGAACGGAAGAGGCAGAAGCAATTGTGACTAACCCACTGCCAGGGGAGCTACGAACTGCCCAGAGTGAGGATGATACTTTACGTCCTTGCTACAAAAAGCTGCAGAAAAGTGCTGATCCACCAGGACGGGGGCAGTACTACATGAAGAATAGGATACTCTACAGGAGAGCAGAAAGGGGAGACAACCTATACGGTCAGTTGGTAGTCCCGAAAGCTCACCGGTCCCAGATTCTTCATATGGGGCATACCATCTCCTTTAGTGGACACATGGGTATTGCCGCCACCATGCAGCGAATTTCCTGCCATTACTTTTGGCCGGGAATGACAGATGATGTGCGTCGGTATATGAAGTCATGCCCTGAGTGCCAGAGGGTGGCACCGAAACACTGGACAGCACCGGTGGTGTTGGGTGAGATGCCCATCATGAACTCTCCTTTCAAGAGGGTAGCCATCGATATCGTGGGTCCACTTCCCAGGACTAGGAAGAGGAACATGTATATACTCACATTGGTGGATTGCTGTACAATGTGGGGGTGAGGCCATACCGTTGACCACGATTGACTCGAAAAGAGTGGCGGACGCACTGATGGAGGCCTTTACCAGATTAGGCTTTCCGGATCACATTCTGACGGACAATGGGTCCCAGTTTTGTGGAAAACTCACGGAGGAAGTATTTAGGGTGTTCCACTCTAACCATATACATACCAGCCCTTACCACCCTCAAGCCAATGGACACGTAGAGCGTTTCAGCGGCACGTTGATGACAATGCTCAGGAAACTAGCGCAGAAAAACCTGATAGGTGGGATGAATATATCCCAGCAGCCCTCTTTGCCTATCGGGAAGTTCCTCATGGCTCAACAGGACTACCACTCGCTACGTTGCTGTTTGGTCGTCCAATCAAAGGACCGTTGGAAGCCATGTTGAGGAGTTGGACTGAAGAGGGGACGTCAGAAGAAGTGATCTCTTACTATAAATACGTGGAGGAACTTAAAGGAAAACTCCACAAGGGATGGACTCTGGCGAATCAAAACTTGAAAAAGGCCAGGAAAAGACATGCGGCTTACTACAACCGTAGGTCTAAAGAAAGATCTCTAGAGGTAGGAGATAAAGTCTTGTTGCTACTCCCAACTGGAAACAACAAACTGGAGATAGGTTTGCAAGGACCATTTCCAGTGGAAAGGGTGATATCCAGAACCAACTATCAGATCCGGATCCGGGGAAAGTCGAAGATTTTCCATATCAATCTCTTGCGGAAATACGAAGAGAGACCCGGAGACAAGGCAGCTCACCTCATGGCAATGGCAGTTGCAGTGGAGACGGAAGTGGGAACCAATGAGGGCAGGGAATATCCCTTGGTACACCAGGAAACCTATAGGGATGTGCAAGTGAACCCTGATCTGACCTCCCAGGAGAGGGAAAAGATAACCCAGGTTCTCAAGTCTCATAAGGAGATACTGACTGATAAACCAGGACGAACGAGGTTGGTTGAGTTCGAGATGACTTTGACCACACAGGAGCCTGTTCGCCAAAAGGTTTACCCAGTGCCATTCTCTAAGGAAAAGGCCCTGGAGGAGGAAATACAGAAACTGTTGGAGGATGACGTGATTGCGCCATCCACATCCCCATACAACGCGGGGGTAGTTTTGTTACGCAAACCAAGTGGAGAACACCGGTTGTGTATAGATTACCGACTTCTGAACAGTCATACACAATTTCAGGTGGAACCTTTGCCGAATCCAAAGCAGTTATTCGCTAGGCTCCATAAGGCTCGGTACTTTTCAAAGGTAGATCTGAGTCGGGGGTATTATCAGATACCAGTCAAACCGGAGATTCGACCACTGTTGGCTTTCAGTACACCCAGTGGACACTACGAATTCAAGGTCATGCCCTTTGGACTCAGCAATGCACCCAGTGTGTTTACACGCATGATGAGGACTTTACTTGATCCTTTACAGGATCCGTCCATCATCTCATTCATGGATGATATTCTGATTTCCAGTGACAGCTTGGATGACCACTTGCAATCCTTAGAGAGAGTGTTTAATAGACTCAAAGAAGCAAGGCTTACCGCTCGTCCAACCAAGTGCATGATTGGTTACCAGACTCTGGAATTTCTAGGACACACCATCACTCCAGGTGTAACATAATGGCTCCAGACGTTCGCATCCCCAGTCCATTTACATTTCTCAATATTAAAACAATTAAATAACGTAAGCCGTCTTGATAACTTGGTCTAAGAATAACTTAGAAACTTCGAGATCGGGAGAAAGGGGATGAACGGTGGTGACCCATAGTGATTGGTTGATCCTTGGGCGAGTAACGCTATTATCTAGGCATAATTAATTAGCCCGCCAGTCGAAGCTTTGATTCCATCTCGATAGGATGTGTCAACGATGCAGTGATCATAACGTGCCCAAAATCCATCTTTAAGATGTAGTTTCTGCATCTCAGGTACCACAAATCATTTATATGTTATGTGTAAGCCTGATGATAAGAGAGTGAAACGAATGGCATGGTATTTTTCTTGAGAAAATGTGAGAATGAAGACCGACATTCATTCTACAGTGAAACTAAAGCTGCCGCTCTAACATGTCATGTCTGCCACAGTGAAATATTCTTACCATGTCTATTAGCTATCTGATTGATGATTTGCATGTGCTTGTGTCTGTAAACTACGCTCAATGCATATTGCAAAACCTCTGCGCGCTCTGAATATTCGTGAGTGCCTATCATGACTCATTCTAACCAAACTGTACACTGCTCTTGCTAGTTACATTTGGCAGTCTGGATTGGAATGTGTGATGCTGCATGTAATATTTCCTTTATAATGGCTGAGAATGTTTGAGTGAATGAGACGGTAATTATATAATTAACCTCTCATATTTGTAAAAGTAACGATGCTTATTATATCCATGTTTGCGGGACTGCATTGCGCTTTAGAGATTACAAAGTTCATGTAATATCTGAGGGCTATGTTACGCTCAAGAAGATTGCCAAAGCATTCATATAGATTTGCCTAGGATGCAATTTCTCTCCAACGTTATGTACTGGGTCCTTTGCAACAAAATGGTTTTGGTTCATATGAATTACACTCCGACAAGGAGCAAGAGTGTCTGGTCTGCTGAATATAAATGACGGCTCAGGATAATTGTCAAGGAAAATTCATGTCTTCTTCCATATGTGTATTCCACATTTGAAAGCATTGCTTATGCAATACTGCTTGGTACTCATTGTAGTAAATATTACCATTACTCAGTGGGACAAGAGCACATGATGATGATGATGATTGATGGCCTTGTGAGGGAGATATCACCCCGGACCACCAAATAAATTGCACATCATCACCAGTGAAAGGTGGGTGTTCGAATATCACTTCTCTCCCCCCTTCCCATTCCTCTCTGAATTTGAAATGGTATTACATCACCATGATCATGTTTAAACAGATGTAAAACACATGTTGTACCTTTGTTTATTAACAGAATGAGGAGGATGGAGAGGCCTTCAATTAACAGGACAACTCCAGGGAAGTCCTGAGCTCTAACCTTCAATATAGCTTATACTTATAAGATGGACTCTCCAAGAAAAAATAACACATAAACCCAGGTTGCACATACTCAGCCTGCATTCACATATCCTGGCAGATACAGATGGCCTGGAAGAAAAGTTTTATAAAAAAAACTATAACAGGGATACTCTCTATTCATCAATGTTCCAAGCTCTATCTTCAAGAAACATTCTGGAAGAAATCTTAGGAGTGAGAGATCACCTGAATTTCAGCATGCATCTATTGGCCAAGGGTGAACATCAATTGTGAACTTGGAGTTTACCATCATTCTTCTCAAAACCATATCTTGAGGAGTATTCCAACTTAATACTGGCTGGAAAGCTTAACAGAAGAATAAAAATTAGAGCAAATTCACAATCTGGATTGTGCATTAACTGTGGTGTAGATCAGTACCATCAGAAACCTGTGGGAGAGACTGGCAGAAGGAAGAAGGCTGGGACATATTTGTTTCTTAGCTCTTCCTCTACAGGAGGAGTAGAACAAAGTCCTAAGTGTCATCTCCATGAACAGTCTACTCGCCCTTAGGAAGTAAATGCTGTCCATTTTCATAGACTTGTTACAGCAGGAATTAGCATGAACTGGAAAAACATTGTAGGGAGAATGGCCACCTGAAACATTCCCAACACCTTCATAGGTGCTAAAAGAGGTTCAAGGATCAGTATAGCAGTGTCTCCCTATACTTGCTCCATGACTATGGCTATAAGTTATCATGTTTTCCTCAGTGACAGTTTAGGGAAGGACTTAAGCATAAAATGGTCTGTGGTGTAGGATGATTTTCTAAAGTAGTGAGATGAAGGAGGAGGGTTTGTTTTAAGTTGATGTTTTTCTTTGGGGAATTGGGTGAGGTATTTGGGTTTTTTCATAATCAATGTCAATTTTATTGCATATTACTAAAATGTTTGAAATGTGATTTTTGGCCGATTATGAATGAAGCCTGGGTCTTCACTTGACCTCATAAAACATCAATAAAGATAGTAGGAAGAACACAGTTTTGAGATAACATGTTTCTGTGATTGTCTTGTGCACTGTTGTGAAATACATTACTTTGTGATGAATTGTCCAGCTGTTGTCAAGCATCTTCATGGTGACTGTTACCTCTACTGTGGTTGTTAGTTTCAGAGATTGTGGAAGTCCTGTGTATCTGTTGTCAAGTATCTTCCATGATGTATGACTTGTCTAATCTGTTGGTGTGATCATTCCTTTGTGAATGTGTGTCCAACTGTTGTCAAGATCTTCTCAGGTTGACTTGTTCAACTGGTGTAAAGTACAGTTGGTGTTGTTTATGTTCATTACAGTGGTCCAATTGTCAATGTGGTCATTTGTCCAAGTGTCTTGTGTCACTTGAATTAATTAAAGAGATCAATCATGAGGTGGGCGACCAGAGCACAGTAAACAGGATAAGTGAAAGAACTGCTTTCATTTGTTGCTGTGGCTAACTGCCAAGATCTCTATATAACCTGTAGGAGGAATCATCTAATAATAATTCTGTGTTGATCTTAAACTTAGGTCTAATTTCTCACAGTGGGGGTATTCGATGAGCCAAATTCTGTATGGTTTCTCTACAAAGGTTCTGCGAGACTACATATCAATACCTCTAGACAAGACTTGCTGTTACAAACCTGTATCTTTTATAAAGATCTATACTTTATGGAAAGTCACTTGTTGGTGCTTCTGTAAGTATCTAAAACCCAAATACAAAACCTCACACCAGGACACATTGTCCCAGAGGAGAAGAACCTGGAGAAAATCAGAAATGCACCAAGGCCAAAAACGAAGAAGGATGTGCGATCTTTTCTCTCGTTATGTGGGTTCTACCACAAATTTATCCCACATTTTACTGAACTGGGAGCTCCGTTGACGGAAACCTTGAATAAGGGATTCCCGGACCAAATCATTTGGACACCAGAATGTGAGACTGCCTATATTCAGTTAAAGGAGGCCTTGGTCAGCAATCCTGTATTACAGCTCCCTGACCTTTCCAAACCATTTGTGTTGAGAACGGATGCGAGTGCGATTGGGATTGGGGCAGCCTTGTTACAGGAAGGAAAAGACGATGCTTCGGTTTTGAAACCTGTGGCATACGCAAGTAAGAAACGTCTCCAGGCTGAGAGGAATTATTCAACCGTCGAGAGAGAGTGCTTGTCTCTCGTATGGGCAGTGCAAAAATTCCAGCCCTAATTGTATGGAGTTAAGTTTCGTGTCCAGTCGGATCAACAGCCCCTGATGTTCCTGGCTACTTCTCAGAAGCTCAACGCCCGTTTGATGCTGTGGTCGTTGCTACTTCAACCCTATAATTTCACAGTGGGGTACATTCCTGGGAAGGAAAATGTTGGAGCGGATTTCTTGTCAAGACACCTAGCTCCCGAAGAACAGGAATGAATCATCTGGATTGAACTCACGGTGGAGAAGAGTGAGATGGACTACTCTCTTAAGAGGGGGCCTATGTCACGAAAAACACCGTGATTAACCAGTGATGACAATAAAAGGCGTTCGGATTAACGACATGTTCGAGGCCACAGGTTGTTTCAACTAATACAGAAAAAAACAGTCTAGGTTGCAGCTGCACATGTTTACATCTGGTCGGCAAAAAGAACATTCGGTGGTGAGTGAGATGAATCTATACACCACTTTGACAGGTCATAAACAGTCAGAGACAAGCGGAAGTGCCCAGCTCGGGAGAAAACAGTCCCGTCTGTCATTTAGAGTTTCCGGACATCAAGCGAAATGGCGGCTGTGATTGTCACCACTCGACAAGATTGGCGGCTTGTTATTGAAAACTGTTGTTGGGACATTATAATCATTAAAATTAACTGCCAATATACCAACTTGCGGTGTATGGCAAAGGGGGGGGGGGGGGGGGGTATTGAGCCTGAGGATATAAGGCCACCTGACTTGTGCAGTCGCCGCGAACTGTGCAGGTTAGAGTTTTCATTTTGCCCCCGACAAGACAAACAAAACAAAACCAACACCTTACCCAGGATTCGAACCGTGGTCTCCCGTAGGGAAATCCGGCGTTCTAGCCCCTCTGCCAGCCTCTCCCCAAAAGATATAACGACTTAACATTATTAAGGGACATTACCTATCTTAAAAATATTTCTAACATTTACAGTTCTGACAATTAATTTGTAAATTTTTCGTTAATTTCATTTGTAAATCAACATTTACTGCCATTACCCAATATTTCAATTTATATTGTTTCTTCTTCTTCTTCAGCGTTCCGAGCCATTGAGATTCTTTGCTGCAGAACAATCCGTCTCCATTCGTCTCTCTGGTTGACCTTCTCTTGCCAGTCGTTGATTCAAAGTGCTTGTAGGTATATATATATAATCTCTCCACCGTCTTCTTGGTCTACCTCGGGGTCTACGGTCATTTACTTCCTGAGTGTATGCGAGTTTTGTTTCCCGATTATCTTATATTCTTTCTATATGCCTCAGCCATTATAGACTATTAGCCTTCATGATACCAGTGATTAGCGGGGACTTAAACAGATCATAAATGTCTTTTTTACTTCCTCATTTACATTCTCCACTCTGTGCATCCCTAATAAGTCCAAAGATGCGTCTTAATACTTTCTTCTCGAAGGTTTGTAACAAGGCTTCATCTCCTTTCGTTGTACTCTAGGTTTCAGAGCCATACAGCAGAACTGGTCTGATCAGTGTTTTGTATATTGTGATTTTGATGTTACGAGATAGCGCATTTGATTTTAGTAGATGTTGTATTGCATAGTATATCTTATTTCCAGAATTGATTCTAGTTTGTATTTCTTCCCTTATGATGTTGGAGCAGTTGAAGATTGTACCCAGGTATTTGTATGTTTCCGTTATTTTAATGGTCATATTATCTATTTATATGTGGCCATAGTTTTTAGCCACATCTTCTCTTGAAATTACCATATATTCTGTCTTATCTTGGTTGATAACCAGCCCCATCTGTTGGGCTTTGTCCTTTAAGTGAGTCAATATTTCTAATGTCTTTTGTTCATTTTCCCCTATAATATCTATATCATCTGCATAACCAAGCAGCTTGGATGTTCCTCCAATATCACATTCCTCCTTTACCTTTCTTACAACTTTCTCTAGAGCGAGATTGAAGAGTAGCGGCGATAGTGCATCACCCTGTTTCAAGCCAGATGTTATTTGGAAAGGGTCTGATTTCCTGCTATTATATGTTACTATATTATAAGTATCTTCCATGCATAGTCTGGTCATGTTGATTAACTTCCTGGGTATTCCAATTTCTTGCATAGCATTCCATAGACTATTCCTATGGACACTATCAAAGCCTTTATTTTTAAATCCACAAAAATGTTATAGAGTTCTCTTTCATATTCTCAATTTTTCTCGGCTATTTGTCGTATGATAAATATCTGATATATTGTTGATCTGTTTCGTCTAAGACCCGCCTGGTAGTCACCTAATATGTCTTCTGAATATGGTTTTAGTCTATGTAATGCCACGGATAGTATCTTATAGCTTGTGGACAGTAGTGATATTCCTCTATAATTTTCACATTGGAACTTGTCTCCTTTCTTAAATATAGGTATCAATAATGACTCTTTTCAGTAATGGGGTAATTCTTCTGTCCTCCAGATTTTTATTATTCGTTCGTATAGCTTTAGATGTAATGCATGGCCACCTGCCTTTATAAATTCAGCAGCAATTCCATCAGCCCCAGTTGCCTTATAGTTTTTGTGGCGAAAGCCTGGCTGCACCCTCTCCTCTTGCTTATTATTCAGTGTATGTTAAAGAATTATTAGAAATGTTATAAAAATGTTACGATCACATTATATTTACGGTTTATAGAGTAATTTAGTTTGGCTGACTTATCCTGGCCAACTTCAAACCAACCGACAACTTGGCCCAGAAACAACCACTTGCGTATCCTAGTTCCATATCCGGTCTCACTATTCTGCTAGGAATCGCAGGTGACGGTCGGGGCAAATTTAGTAGTTCGGAAGGTAGACATTTTAAAAAGTATTTAATAACAGCAGTAAGTCTACCGAACTGTGGTTCAATTGAATAAACGCCCCGACCGGTAGTGAGAATCTGATTCTGGAACTAGGTAAGATCAAACGATTATTATTCCTATATATAATTTTTATGTTCATAACAGTTTTGCAATGAATGTGAGTTTACGACATGATGGTCAGCCAATTCCACAAACGGCATCGATGCCCATAGAATATATATTAATTAATAGAATATTCAATTTACAACTGAGTTCAGTTGTACAAACTCGTTCTTAATAGACCGAAACACGTCACGTTCTACAATATTCGTATAAATCCGACGTCTAAATCTTGGATAAATTCGGAGAAAATGATCGCTGGCAGACAAAGGAGACACTGCAATTGTAGTACAAAACCACGCTAGTTTTAAAGTATACTCGGGTTGAGATACTTTGTTAATATATTAAAATAAGGTTATTATTACTGTTACTGCTAAGACTAGAAGATATAGTACTGAATGGAATGGTTTAAATCAAATAGTAGGTATTTCATCAAAATGGCCTCGCTATATCTAAAACCAGCCCGACACCATGGCATGACCTAGTTATCAAGCCCACGCCGCTTGGGCGCCCATACTGTTCTTTTCTAGATTAGCTCAGTTCTTAAGTATGGATGGGATCTCTTCTCTAGTTAATACCTTCTCAAGAGGAAGACTCTTCTATATATATATAGATGGATACGTGGATGATTATAACCAACCTAGGCAGTATTCATTGGAGACTATTCTCAGGCCTCTCGGAATGAATATCAGTGGAGAGCATATTCAGACACCTTAGTATCTGGAACAATTTCCTTACTTTACAATACACCCTTGTGTCTCTTGCACACTTAGGAGCATCAGTTGTGATTGTTAGGTTTGTGATCCATGTCCTTTCCTATCACATCAACAGTACAGTCACATTTAAGGATTTGTTCGATATCTAGATCCAGAATGAAGATGTGGAGTAGTCACGGCTATTTACAGAATCAGTACTTGTCTTGAATATTTCTTTTCGCTGAAGGGAATTGGATCCATTCACTCATATATATATATATATATATATATATATATATATATATATATATATATATATATATATATATATATATATATATATATATATATATATATATATATATAATTCAGGATCAGACTGTACTCGCCTCATGAATAGAGATAGGCACTGTCACGTACGAGTTTAAATCAATCCTTTCCTTTCTACCTTGTCGGTATGTCCAGTCAGAATAACAGTTAGGAATATGTCCTAATAATTACAGCTGCCTTTGCCTTATGAGAAGACTATAGCTATAGCACAATGGTTGAATAAAGATGGAAGAGTGATTCCAGACCATAGCTTACCAGATGTCCTGTTTGACTTTATTTGCAGAGTTGTTGTGGTGCGCCCTCAAGCGGCACCCTCATCATCAACCAGCCTCAGCGAGTTCACCCAGAACTATTTGTTGCCTGAGTCAAAGTAGTACAGTTCCCTTTGCTGTCATCATCAAGTGAGAACTGATGGACTGGAGAGGAAAGCTGCAGACAACTATCGTGGGAGCAATGGATATGAGCTGAGTTCCAAACCATCGATCTGACTTCAACCCACCACCGAATGCTTTGCTGTGCTTCTATGATTTAAGAGCACATGAAACAGCTTTGTTTGCTGTATTAGCCAGAAACTAACATTAATCCATTTTACTTTTATCTCCCGAGTGGAGACAGTTTTTTTTTTCTTTTCTTTCATTTATAATTAAACTGTGCGGTCTGATTTGTAGACCATCACACAAAACTTTACCTACTGCCTTTTTCACCTCATAATAATTAATAGTAGTGTAGTGTGTAAGGATAGAAGTTGAGTGAACTAGTTGTGTCTCTCCTGTATGTTATACTTGAGGGCACTGGAGGCTTTTCTTCATCACAGGGTAGCGTGTCACTGCTAACTAAGTCAGCTATCATCTATCGGTGTATAGTGTCCAACTTTACTTGCATTTCCCTGTGCCACTGATAGGAAGGTAGACTCATCTGGGACCAGGATTCATACTATCTAGACCCAATACGAGCCTTTTTGTCTTCTTCTCCTACAGTGGACTGACCTAACCAAGGGTCAGATTTTCTATCTACATCCTTACCCGTAGGGTTTTCTTATATGGCTGTAGATCACGCGACAATTTTTAAGTCGTGTGATTACATATAGGATTTCTTCAAATGCAGGTTCTTCAAATTGTGGTTCACACGTTAGAACCTCTTCTTGTGGGAAAGTGTTACTTGGAGCTTCACAATTTAGTAATTCAACAAAATATTCGTTCCA
Organism: Cepaea nemoralis; assembly: GCA_014155875.1. Taxonomy (NCBI): domain Eukaryota; kingdom Metazoa; phylum Mollusca; class Gastropoda; order Stylommatophora; family Helicidae; genus Cepaea; species Cepaea nemoralis. Next base: position 175,892 of record JACEFZ010001227.1, read on the forward strand.
TGTGTTGCTCATTTCCTGACTGGTATTTATCATATTTCCATGTTTGTCTTTTAAACCATTTGGGTTGTGTTGGTGCCCTCGTTTCATCGACTTCAGTTCTTTAATAAAAACTTTCTGGATTCGTTTTTCTGGTGATTAGCTTCCATATTTTTGATTATATTACTACTATATTCTCGATTCTACTGTCGAACTATTTTTGTAGCCTCTTTACATTCATTTCTATATTGCTCTTTTGTTATATTTGTTAAAGAAAAATAAACAACGTATTAACACTACCAATATATTACTTAGTTACATTTTGTTTGCACATTTTTAAATGTGCTTTCCTGGCTTTTCGGGAATAATATACGTATTGTTATATTTATGCCTGGCCTTTGAACGGCCAAATAATCTTTGGTTTGTATTAATTCTCAGCCTTTTGGCTAAGATCAACATGTACTATCTGCACTTGATCTCGCTGGGCCACATGCAGAGGCGGTCATCCAAATGACACATAGGGACGTGGAACCTCATGGGGCGACTATGGCCGCTGGGGGACAGCGCGGCATTATTTTAAACATTGAGTATTTTTACACGGACATACGTAACCCATGATCACTGCCACAAAACCTACCGCTGAGCCAGCTTACAGCAGGTCTGCATTTGTTAGAAGCAGCCACATTTCTCCCTGGACCCCCCCCCCCCACCCCCCACCATAACATCCCCGTCGACGAGTGCCTCGTGTCCATTACGTTCCTCACACTTCCCGTAGGAGTGTCATATCGTTTGTCCTTTTCCTGTCGTGCGCTCAGATAACGACTTCCTGCTAGGAACACTTTATCCATCCGCTACGTGGCGAAGATTTTACGGAAGCGGTTCGTGATCCCACATTCCAATGTTCGAAACACAGCTGCGCGAGACCGCATTGCGTTGGTATTTTAAGAAATGGTATTGGTGCCGGTCGTTTAGAAATCAATGGCAAACTACTGAACGTAAACTTGCCAAGTCATCACAACAGTAAAAAATACTAGTGTTGACTGCAACATCCTGTAAAGGATATGCAACTAACATTTGTAACTTAACATGCTTTAATCGCTGGTGGTGGCTATCCCACAATAAGTTTGTGGACGTGTCATGAGAAAGGGAACACTGCTGTATGTCGTCACTACGGTAAAGCTGGAGCAGAGGAGAGGCAGGGGGAGACAAATGAACTAACTTTATTTTCAAAGGGTTAAGAATTGGGCACATAGGACCATCTAAAGAGAGACGATAGTGCGCGGTTTGGCATCATGGCATGGAGGAATATCAACATCAGAAAGGAGTGGCAGCACACCAGACACAACGCTGTGCACAGACATGATCACCTTCGCCAGACTTTGAGATATTGAATCGGAAGTTCAAGCCATAATATATAGTAAACATAACACTTGATCGATACTAATTATAATTGGTAATTTAAATATATTTAATATAACAATCTGTTTGGTATTGTTGCATTATTGTTTTGCGTTTGTTGTTGTTGTTGTTGCAGTCGCTCGGTTTGATTTCAAGCGTATTCCATAAATGCTACTTTTAGTATTAATTAACTGAATTTTGTGTGTGGATTAGCTTCTCCTTATTACCAGTGTCCCTCGCAATCCGGCTTCAGACGTATTTGTAAATTGTGTCCTTAATTCAATGGCAAGAAGTCAACATTTTAGTCCTACTCTCATGGTGTAGTGGTTGAACCTTCTCCCTCAGCATCAGCACACTGGATGTTTAAGAAAGAGCGATCTTATCCATTCGCCAATTTTTCTCCCGCGTTTCCATCCTGTTTCAGGATATTGCGGTCAACATCAGCATCTTTCAACTGTATGTTGATTCCTAGGCTAGATTACGCTCATCAGCACGCCACGACTTTCTGAGCGGCCGGCTAATACTCTCATAAGTCACTAGCGCGACTCGAACAGCTTCCAAATCTAGTGCGGTCATGTCAACCACGAGAGCATTCGGGGTTACGGAGAAAGCTGCTAACGCCTCGGCCAGGGAGACCGGCCCATTCTGACCTAATATATATATAAACACTGTTGCATGTTACTCTGTCTACATTCTCTTACTTATTTCTGCCTCTCACATTTCATCGTGTGTTGTTAATTGATATAGGTAAGAAAAACTGTTGACCTGCACCAGTGGCTTTCCATTCACATTAATTTTCAAACGTTAATTGATACTGTCAGTGTTGATAACCATTGTTTTTATTTACTTTATGTTTATTTCCAGTCATTTTGATGGCCTAATGTTTACAATCAACTCCGCTATGGTTCAGTTAATAAAACTAATACAACAATCGTCGTGTGTATCTTTTACTGTCTCCTGCTACTCCTCCAATATGGAGTTAAGAGATGTTTGTGACCTCTGGGTTAACGCGCTTGCGCTTACATTTCCGGTGCCCTGATTGCGGTTCAGTCCTTACACCGGTCAGTTGGACTTAGAAGTTGACTTCTAGTTCAGAAAATAATGGCAAAAAATAAAAATAAATTATTTGCATATCCTTTAATGGGCGTTGCTGTCAACCCCAGCGTTTTTTTGGCTGTTCGTGATGTCTTAGCAAATTTACGCTCAGAAGTTTGTCATTGCTTTCTGATTGACCGGCACTCAAACCATTGTAGGGAAACCAACGCAAGGCGATCGGTTTTCAAATCACCCGCAGCTGTGTTTCGAACGCGGTAGGTGGGATTACGAATTGCGTCTGTAACACCTTCGCCACGGAGCGGACACTGGCAAATTAATAAAGTTGCATGTCCCTTACAGGACGTTGCAGTCAACACCAACATTTTCCAGCCGCTGTTGATGTATTAGGCAAGTTTTTATGTTCAGTAGTTTGCCATTGCTTTCTAAACGACCGGCTCACATATCCACCGTAAGTCACCAGCACGGCGGGAACGGCTGCCGATTCTCGCAGCTGGTGTTTTTCCCACGTGAATATACGGGATTACGAACAATGTCGCTAACCACTTGGCCAGGGAGACGGCAAACTACTGAACGTAAAATTCCCAAAACAATCGACTTATGATGTGTGGTTGTTCACCACGTCATGCAACGCACATGCACCATTTGTAATGTGATTCCAGTCTTCTTTCTACCTGTTTAAATGTTATCACTAAATAAACATTGTGGATGGATGAAGACTGACTTGCGCGATGAATTGGATTAGAGTGAGGAAGAGTTGCGCAATTCGTCTACCACACTGTTTTGCCAGAGTCCATTTGAATCCAGTGGCAAGACAAGTCAAGACGACTGGAGACGAATACGGGAGCAGTGGGTGACCAGAGCACTCTACGTGCCTTGCCATGCCCATTAAAATAAACGTTGTACAGACCTGGGGCTGATGTAAATCCTTGTCTCGTATTTGTAAAGTAATACTTTTCGAGCTCTCAGCTGCCTTTGTCAACCCGGTACATACGACTAGACGGGTTGGCCGTTGAGTGTGTGACTTCGCTCATACTGTTCCTGATGGCGGTACAGGTGTTCTGTATTCGACAGTCGCTTACTCACAAGGTCCGAAACTCGATGGAGAGTGCGGGATAAGAAAGGAATGCATGGTTTAAAGGCGACAGGGCCGACTTCATTGCAACTTGTTTTATCCCATATGTCTCGGTGTCTTTCCATAGAGCGGCCTGCCACAAGCGTCGCACAAAGCTTGAACTCCGTATCTCCAGCGACGACCTCCATAACGTTATCAGTGGGAACACTATAAAGCTAAGCCTTACAACATTTAATTTCTAATAGATTTGTTTGTCATGATCATGTCTTGTAGATAATCATGTTCGGCCATGTTTAATCGTCTCACACGATCACCAGAGTCGTGGATCAGCGTTGTGTTCTGGACTCGATTATGTCACGTGGTCTATCCATCTAGATATCTATCTCTTTACCTTCCTTTTGTTCTTTCCACCACAATCTTGCAGGTTGTTATAAAATTGTCTAGTTCTTTTTTGTTTCCTAATTAATAACGTGTCCAAATAATCTTGACTGTCTACGTTTAATTTCTCCAATACGTTTATGGTTTTAATTTTTTCCTTGTAACTTCGGGGAAGCCACATAAACAAAAGCAAGAAACGTAAATTAAATCAAGGGAATTAACAATTTAATATATTAAGGGGCATTACCCAGTCAAAAAAATATTTCTAACACTTACAGTTTTAACAATTAGTTGTTTAATGTTCATTAGTATCATTTATAAATCAACCATGCAAGGAATTTTGCAATATTTCAAATTATATACATTAAAGAAAAATAAACATCGTTTTAACACAACTGATAAATAACTTGGTTACATTGCTTTATGTGAAGTACATTTTGATAACATTCTTTCATTGCTTTTGAAGAATAATACGTATTAATTTTCTAACTTAGAAGCACGTGTTTAAGAACGTTATATTTTTGACTGGCCTTTGAAAGGCCAAATAAACTTTGACTGTTTTATTTTATTTCTCGACCTTCTGGCTACTATCAGTTCTCGCCAGGGCCACATGCAGAGGCGTGCGGGATTGATGGAGAGGTTCTGGCCCCTGTGGAACACTGAGCCTTCATTAAAAACAAAACCACAACAATCGCTTTCAAATTATCGAGCTTTGGGCTAAGATCAAAGTGTGGTCATCTACACTTGATCTGGCCAGGGTCAATAGCAGGGTGGTCATGTGAACGACACACGGGGAAGTGGAACCTTATGGGGAGACTCTGGCCACTGTGACACATTGCACCAATATTACAAACACAGAAAAAAAATTTTTTTTTTAAACAGACAAATGTCACCCACGTTCATTGCTAGAAAACCCACTGCTGGGCGAGGTCACAGCAGGTCTGCAGTCGTCAGAAGCAGTCACACTTCACACCTACTCTCCCCCCCCCCCCCCCCCCCTCGACCAGTACCTCGCGTCGATTACGTTCCTCACACTTCCAGGGGGAGGATTTTCCCGTTTGTTCTTCTCCTGTCGTGCGCTCACACTCTGATTTCCAGCTTGGGGACACTTTAATCTCTGGTGGCGGTTATCCAACAATACGTTTGTGGACGTGTCAGAGAAAAGGAACATTGCAGTATGTCGTCACAGCAGTAAAGTTGGAGCAGAGGAGAGGCAGGGGGACACGAACGAATGAACTTTATTTTCAAAGGGTTAAGAATTAGGCACGCAGGCCCGTCTATCATTCTATAAAACTGGATATGCTGGGCGGTTTGGCATCATGGCATGGAGGAATATCAACATCAGACACCAGTGCCAGCACACCAGACACAAAGCTGTGCACAAACATGATCACCTTCACAACACATTTGGAATATTGGATCGAAAATACTAAACCATAATACATAGTATTATATCCACACAACGACAGATAATAAATAACATATTCACACCAACCCTGTGCTGCCAATGTCAAACTTTGGCATAAACTAAATCACACACGGAATCAATATCTACGAGATGAGGGGCTAGAGAAGAGCTGCCAACTTAACTTTCCGATACCGAGAAAGAAATAGTGTTATCAGACAGACAGTTTGATCAACATCTTGAGCCACATATATTGAAATGCAGAAGATCAAATGGTTCGGCCATCTCATTAGAATGCAATACCACCAGCTACCCGCTGTGTTTTATTTTTATTTTTATTCTGTGATTTATTTATCTTTTTATCTGTTTGTGGTGTCCTGTCCTTGATAAAGGTTTGTAGAATCGAAATGTCGACCGTGCTTCGCGGTCCTGTAATACTTATAGTTTTATTTTAATACTTCAGTATTATATATGTATTGATTGTTTTTTGTTTATGTTTTTTTTGATAAGTTTCACCTGTCTAAGATGGAGTTTTATGTAAGGTAAGTATATTGTGTCTGTGTCTAGTATATCTTCTCTTCGCAGGAGTTAAATATACCTTGTATTGTTTGCAACCTAAACATATGTCTAATCTTTACAGCTTTACTAATTACTTTCTAAATATGTCGTTAATTACAATTGCACATCAAACTTTGCTGTCATTTCTTAATACTTTTTATTATATATGTTAACATATTTTTTTTTGTTTAAAAGCGTATTAATACAAGTTATGCTATTATTTAGTTTCTTATTTGCATAATATATTTTTATAATCTCATTTCTTGGCTTTCCTAGAATAATATATATGTATTTCAGTATCCAATTTAATTGCAGTATCTATTATGAATAAATTCATATTTTTGGCAGGCCTTTGATAGGCCAATCAATAATCAACTTTAAATCTCTTCTCAGCCTTTTGGCTAAGATGATCACATAATGCACAGTGACGTAGGGACCCAATGGAATGGCTCTGGAGCGAGCCCTTATTTACAAAAAAAAAAAAAAAAAAAGAAAAGAATTCACTATCAAATTATCAACCTTTTGGCTAAGGTCAAAGAGTAGTCATCTGCACATGATCTGGTCAGGGTCACTAGCAGAGGTGGTCATCTGAATGACGCTCGAAGACGTGGAACCTCATGGGGCGGCTCTGTCCTCAGTGCAACCGCGAGCCCTTATAAAAAATCACAACATAAGTTCTGATACACGGGCATACGTAATCCATGTCCACTGCTAGAAAAGCTACCGCTGAGCGAGCTAACAGCAGGTCTGCAGACTTCAGAAGCAGCCACTCCCCCCCCCCTCCCCACCCTTTTTCCCTCTTTGACGAGTACCTAGCGCCCATTACGTTCCTCGCACTTCCCGGGAGAGGGTCTTCCCGTTTGTAATTTTCCTGCAGTGCGCTCACATCCTAATTTCCAACTTGGAGATACTTTAATCGCTGATAGCGGTTATCACACAATACGTTTGTGGACGTGCCATGAGAAAGGAAACAATGCAGTATGTCGTCACAGCGGTAACGTTGGAGCAGAGGAAAGCAGGGGAAGACGAACGAACGAAGGAACAAACTTTATTTTCAAAGGGATAAGAATTGGGCACGCAGACCCATCTAAGGAAAGACGATACTGCACGGTTTGGCATCACGGCATGGAGGAATATCAACATCAGAAATTAATGGCAGCACACGAGGCACAAGGCTACCACAGACACAATCAGACTTTGGGATACTGAAACGAATGTCCACACCATAATATACAGTAAACATAACACTTGATCGCTATTAATTTTAAATGTAAACAATATAAAATGACACAAAATGGAAAAATTGAAGCAATGAAGAGAAAATGAGAATTGAAAAAAATGTTAATTGAAAAGAATGTTAGTTGAAGAAAATGATGGGGTTTTGGTTAGTACCACCTTCTATTTTACACGCCTCCTACCCCGCCCCCTTCTTTCTATGTGCTCACTGAACCATAACACCCAGCACCAGATATAACAACGCACCCGAGACTCTGTTAGTTACTTACAGATCCAAACTGTGATGTGAGTATGAAGATTTTTCTCTATTAACATTTTTTCAACATTTTCTTCAACTAACATTCTTTTCAATTAACATTTTTTTCAATTCTCATTTTCTCTTCATTGCTTCCATTTTTCCATGCATTTGTTCCTCTCGTCCTGTCATCACCTTCTAATGTAGTCACAGGAGATCTCCTTGACTGTATGTTGTGTTTGTGAATGTGTTTGTTTGCTGATGAAGGCTAACCGCCGCAACGTTCCGTATGTGTCTTAACTCTGTTATGTAAAGCTGCACTACTGTGTGTCATTTTATATTGTTTACACTTTCACAGCTTTACCGCAGTTCTACTAAATTTTATTAATTTTAAGTGGTACATTAAATATATTTGATATAAGAATCTGTTTGGTATTGTTGCATGTTTGTTGTTGTTTGTTGTTGTTATTGTTGTTGTTGTTGTTGTTGTTGTTGTCGTCGTCGTTGTTGTTGTTGTTGCCCTCGCTTGAGTTGATCTTTAGCGTACCCCATAAAAGCTATTGTTTGTATCACTGGACTGAATTTTGAGCGTGGATTGGCTTTCCTTATTATCATTGTCTCTCTCCATCGAGCTAACCCACTCCGACATCAGAGGTACTTGTATTTTAAGCCCCTAAAGTCAAGGACGAGAAGTCAACATTTTTGTCCAACTGTCCGGTGTAGGGGTTAACCCCTCTACCTCAGCATCAGCACACCGGATGTTTAAAAACGAGCGCTCTTATCCATTCGCCCATAATGACCTAAACAATATCTATGTTTCTATTGATGCATGTTACATTGCCTACATTCTCTTACTTATTTCTGCCTCTCGCCTGTCAACGTCTGTTGTTAATTAATATAGGTAAGAAAACCTGTTGACCTGCACAAGTTGCTATTCGTTCACATTAATTTTCAAAGGTGGCTTGGTGCTGTCAGTGTTGATAACCATTGTTTTTGTTTACTTTATGTTTATATCCTGTCATTTTGATCGCCTAATGTTTACAATAACTCCGCTATGGTTCGGTTAATACAACAATCGTCCGTGTATCTGTTACTGTTTATTGCTACTCCTCCAATATGGAGTTAAGAGGTCTTCGTGGCCGCTGAGTTAATGTGCTTGCGCTTAAATTTCCGGTGCCCTAACGGCGGTTCAATACCTACACGGGTCACTTGCACTTGGCGGTTGACTTCTAGTTCAGAAAGTAATGGCACACTCTAAAACATAAAGTTAGTGCATATCCTTTACAGGACGTTGCAGTCAACCTTGTCAGAATCTGGAATGAGATGCAGGAACATCGTTACGCCCGCCAGGCGAATGATTCCCGACTGGGATGCAGTGACATCGTTACGCCCGCCAGGCGAGTATTAGTCACCTGCCCACAGGTTGCTGGCTGACGCAATAGCCAGCGGTCAGGCAAGGACAACGCAAGACGCACGCAGGCCTCGTGAAGCGAATCCACAGAGGGCAAGCGCGTTGCGAGAAACAGACAGACAGCTTGGGGTACTCGGACCGGACAGGACGCATAGAGAGAGAAAGGCTTGTGTAGTTCTGTGCCCGAAAGTCGAGTGCTTGTGCATCTTGTGAGAGAGACTGTAAGCTGTGGGTTGTCTGTAAGTGTATTGATGTACCATATATGTAATGTAATGATTATCACATGCCAAACTAGATCGTATTGCATGTGATCGATAAATAAATCCATTGAACTTCGTGTCGTTGTGCCTCAAGTCCAATCATGTTGTACTTGTACTTGTCTCACATGTGTTAGGGATAACGAGTCAAGTTTAAGACTCTGACATGTGTGAACGTGGGGGATCGTCCTCATTGAACGTGGTCGTCCGTATTTAAATGAACGTGAGTAACTCGTCCTCATTGAACGATTGAAATTTATTTAAGATTGGACCTAGATTTGAGAACGTGACTTTCGTCCAGAGTTAATGTACATTTAAATGTCAACGTGAAGTCTCATCCTCATATAGTATTATATTAAATTGTTTGAATATGGAGGCTAGATGTGAACGTCAAGTACATACATGTGTTTGATCTTGTAAACGTGTAAAACATCAGTGATTGTGTAACTTGTCGCCATTTTGACCTTGTCGACACTGTGAAACCGTCGCCATTGTAACCTTGTCGCCATCTTGTAAACTTGATGTCTATGTCCTTACTGAATGTCATCTTGATGTAAGTGATGTGTCATCAGTGTTATAGATTGTTGAAATATATTTAGATTGTCTTTGTGAAGTTGTTTGTGGAAAGCAAAAAGTTTGAGAAAGAAAGTGACTTGTGTTTTGTTGAGAATTGTTGATTGACGACATTACGACCTACAATTACACTCAACGCCATACAAACCTAAATAAAACTTAGTGACAAGCATACACACCTCATCAGATAGACGCTAATTTATTACCTCCAAAACAAAGCAGGTTTTCTGTGCCATCTGAAACCCTTGCCCGTAGAGGTCATTTGTGGTTTGAACTAGCGACCCTACAGTTCCTAGCCCTAGTGTGAACCGTTCTCCACCGCATCCAGTACACTTGAGTATATTTTTCTTTCCATATACTTTCGGATGCAAATTTGGGCACAAATTGTAAGTTGAACACAATTGTAAATTTCTTTCACTATACTAACTTATAACTAATTGTGTGTCGCACAACTCATTTGCATTTATTATTACCATCATGTCTTCATTACACGACTTCATCGAGATGGGTTTGAAGCTGAAGTTAACTGGTGATGAGTTAACAAAGTGGAGTGAAAGGAAATACTCTGAATACCTCCTAGTACAGGAAAAAGCTAACGAACGCGAAGAAAGAGCGGCTGAAAGAGCATTAAAGCAAGCAGAGACTGAAAGAGCTGCTAAACAGGCAGAAGCAGAAACATCATTAAAGCAGGCAGAACTAGAACTATCTGCAAAATCAAAACAGGCAGAGTTAGAGAATGAATTGAGGAAGGCAGAAATCTCAGCTCAGAGTAAAAGAGAAGAGCTTGAATTGCAACTAAAAATTAATCAGCTTGAGGCCGATACTGCCATAGACAAAGAGTCTAAGAAATCAGAGAGACTGGACAAAGAAAACCAGTATAAAAAGTATCAAGGTATTGTAAGAAATTATACCTCAGGTGACTGCATTGCAGCCTTCACCCAAAATTTTGAAACCTTAAAGGACCATTACCAGGTCCCAATGTCTGAATGAAATATTATTTACATGAGGAGTTTGTCAGGGGAACCTCTGAAAGTCATAGAGACTATCCCCAAAGACCTCAGGAAAGATTACCATTATCTAAAATCAAAGATTATGGCACATTTTATGCTAGATGAAGCAGGCTACAGAGAACAATTCAGCAAGTTGAGCCCAAAATCGACTCAAACGTTCTCTGACTACCTCTGCTTAGTCCGAGACATATTTGCAAAATGGACTTCAGCAGCCAAAATAAATAAAGATTACCAGAAATTAGAAGATCTAATTATCAGGGATAAAGTCATCTCATCCCTTCCATCAGCAATTTCAAAATTTTTGCAAGAGAATGAATGTACGAGTGTAGATCAGATTGAGAAACGTGGTTCGGCTTATTATACAGCCAATAAACATTGTTTTGCTAGTGAAGCTATTGATACAAACTTTGTAGCATCGGCTAACTATGAAAAACCCCGATCAGAACCCTATAATAGGCAAAAACCATATACGCCTATGTCTGAGAAATACAATCATTGTAGATATTGTAACTATTCACACCACCAAGGTGAGATGTGTGACAAGAACCCCGCATATCTTACATATCTACAGAACATCGTAAATAGACAAGATAAGGAACGTAAATCCTTCAGAAATTTACGTAAATGTTTCCTCTGTAAGGCGTACGGGCATTATCGTCATGATTGTAAAGGAAGGCAAATGACCAATAAAGCAAATGCCGCCTTATTTGATAGTGCATCATCAGATGAAGAACAATCAGAGAAACACCCTGTGAACTCAGCACAGCCTTTTGACATGTTTAACGCAAATAAATGTACTGTTTGTAATACCTTTTATGAAGATGGCGTGTTAACATGCGGCCACTCCATTCTTATTGCCAACGAAGAAGCTAATTTAGTAATAGACTCGAAAGGCAGAATAAACATCCATCAGGGATATGTGAATGGCAAGCCCGCTACAGTCCTTCGGGACACCGGAAGTTCACTTATTGGACTAAAGAGAAATTTCATAATGCCTACAGACTATACAGGCAGGCACGTAACATGCAGAACATTCTATGGGAATATTGAAAGTTAGTTAGTTAGTTAGTTAGTTAGTCGACAGATCATCCTCGTTGCACATCGGACCATTCAGTCCATAAGTGCTCGGATCCCCTCCTCAGCAAATCCCGCAGCGTGTATCGGCTAACGACGCCAGTTCTGTGTTGGTTTATCAATCTTCTTTGGCTTCCTGCGTAGTGTTCTTGTTTGGCCACCCCTCTTTTAATTTGCTGCTCTCGCAGTCTGGCCTTTGTTGTAGATTCACAGTCATCACTTGGTTCTTGCAAAAGTCTCACTTCTCGTAGAGCATTCAGAATGTCAGCCTGGTCCATGGCGCGTCCGCCCTCCACAGTAGCCTCACCTGCGAGCTTGTCAGCCCGCTCATTTCCTTGTACTCCCGCATGACCTGGCACGAAGATGAAACTAATCTTTGCCAGCCGAGACCGCTTCAGAGGCAGCAACCATTCTCTTCGGATCGACCCCTCCTCTATCCTCTTGATCATGTTCATTGAGTCGCTAAGGAAACAAGCCCTAGTGAATGTCTGTGTCTCGAGCCATGTCATTGCTTTACTTACTGCCATGACTTCCATGGTCAGGCTACTTGTGGTTTCAGTGAAAGCACCAGATTCCTCCTTCACAATTCTCCCTCCGGCCCGAGCTGTAAAGGCCCATGAGCTTCTCACATGTCGGACGACCGACCCATCTGTGTAGATGACCGCGTCACTGTCTAGCGAATTCTCGAAAATCAACGCTTGTACTTCAGCCTCAACAGCAGCCGGATTTTCTTGTCTGCATTTTCTATCTAGTTGGATGCAAACTGAAAAGGATGTGCAGAAGTCTGTTGGCACTTGCACCCACTCCTCGCCAGGTTCTAAGTCCTCAAGTGAACACACCTGTTGAAGAATGTCCTCGGCTTGACCCATCCACGACCGTCCTCTTTTTAACCTGCTGCCCTTAAAGTACCCATTAGCATGGGCATATATTCAGACACCTTTCCTCACTGGGAAAGTAAAATGCGCAGCATTAACTAACCCTGTGTGTGATATTATCATTGGAAATTTACCAGAGGTGAATGATATACCTCATGATATAACATCTGTTTGCATTGATGAGAACTTAACATCATCACCATCAAATATCATCATTGATAATGTTGTACCACCAAATGAATGTATGGTAGCTAATGTAGCACTAAGATCTCATGACATCATTGATCAAACTGTTTCACCACCATCTGATATCATTGAATGTGTGAACGCAGTAACTAGATCTACTGCTAGAGTGCAAGATGAAATTAATCAAACTGAGGCTATAGAAATGATTAGCCCAGTGGTACTACATCCTAAAACTATGAAGGATACTTTTGTAACAGCCCAAAAAGCTGATCCTTCATTGTCTAAATATGTTAATCTGATCGGCCAAAAGCCAAAGGTAACCAAAAATGCAAGATGGCATTTTGCTTTGAAAAATTGCATCCTCACCAGGTACTATACCAGAGGTGACAGCACAAAAGAGCAAACAGTTTTGCCGATTGAATACCGTAAGCAAGCCTTACATCTTGCCCATGATATACCTCTTGCAGGGCATATGGCATACTCTAAGACCAGATCAAGATTACTAACACAGTTTTATTGGCCCAAATTCTGCAATGACATTAAGCAATATTGCAGAAGTTGTGACATCTGCCAAAACTAGTAAAGAAAGGTAAACACCCACAGGCAAAATTACAAATCACTGACTTAGCCAGTCGACCTTTTGAGAAAATATCTGTCGACATAGTGGGCCCTCTTAATCAGATAACAGCCAGAGGGAATAAATATATTATTACCATCATTGATCTATGTAGCCGCTGGCCTGAAGCGATTCCGCTAAAAAACATAACTGCCAATGATATAATGGAAGTTTTCTTCCATATATTTTCACGGATAGGATTTCCAGACACTATCCTATCAGATAGGGGAAGTCAGTTCATTGCCGCATCTACTCAAGCTTTCACCAAAATGTTAGGGGTGAAGCAATGTTTCAATTCTCCGTACCATCCGCACTCAAGTGGAATCATAGAAAAGTTTAACGGTGATTTAAAGCATATGCTTGCTAAAGTCACGCAAGAACACCCCAACAACTGGGACGTGTATTTGCCTGCTATACTTTTTGCTTATCGCGAAGTTCCACATTCTAGTACTGGGTTCTCTCCTTTTGAACTTATCTATGGTGCCAAACCACGTGGCCCATTTACTATCTATCATCAAATGTTAACTGAAGCCACTCCATTACTTAAACCCATATCATCATACGTATACGTTACATCATTGCGTGAAAGAATCATCAAATCTTGTATAATTGCAAAAGAAGCACTTAAAGTATCTGGTGCTACATATAAACAATATGCAGACAAAGGTATCAGGACAATACGATAAGACTCTGTATCGACTATAGGAAATTAAACAAAATAACTCTTCTTGATCTAGAACCAATGTCCAACTCTGAAGATTTAATGACAGAACATATAAAGACATTACAGCAGACATTTGAACGGATCAGACAGCACGGACTGACGGTAAAGCCGACAAAAGTAGACATAGCCTATCAGGAAATATCCTTCTTGGGGTACAAAATATCTAATGGCTTTGTTCACGACAGACGATAACATCGTGTCCAAAATACTGAAACTCTCACTTCCGACTACGAAAAAGCAAGTCAGAAGTGTGTTAGGATTACTAAATTATTATAGACAGTTCATACCTGATTTTGCTGAACTGACTGAAAAATTTACTAACCTACTAACGAAAGATCAACCTGAAAATATTGTAAACAATCAATGCCTAAAATTTGCATTCCAGAAAGTTTTATCTTATTTCTCTGAGAATAGTTTAAAGAATCCCATTCTCAAATTGCCAAATTTTCTTATTCCTTTCAGATTACGCACAGACGCGAGCTCCGTAGCGATTGGAGCAGTTCTGTTACAGGAACATGATAACATCCTACATCATGTATACTACTTCTCTAGAAAATTAAAACCTAGAGAACGCTCTTGGTCGACACCGCAGTTGGAAGCCCTTGCTCTAGTTGAGGGTATAACTAAATTTTCCACATTCCTTCTGGGACGTCATTTCATTGTTGAGTCCGACAATAGTCCGTTGAAATTTATTACTTCAGGAATGCCTACCAACCAAATGATAGCGCGCTGGTCTCTTAAACTCCAAGATTACAGCTTTGAAGTTCGACATATTGCAGGCAGAACCAACACAATTGCCGATCTGTTGTCCCGTTGTCCGACCGACCCAGTAAGCACTAATGTCTGAGTGCAGTGTGTCAAATACACTCAGAACAACACAGCCATCAGTGAAGATTTTTTTTCTTCCACGAAAAGCTGTGTGTCTACCATAGTTAGTTAGTTAGTTAGTCGCAGTTCCAACTTCACAGCAACGGGTCGTCCCCATTATGCTCCGTTCCTGTGCCAGTGAATATCACACAAAACGCTCCCCACTGCCCAATGTGAAAAGTGGAAAAGACAGGAGTCTCGACAAACAACAGCCCGCACAGATACACTGTGCATAATGCCGCCGCCAGAATGTCAACACACCAGTTCCCCACGAAACACCCAATTCATCTCTGATGGAATCGGCAGTCATTTTCCTATCTGGATGTTTCCTAGATGTTCACCTACACAGTCCACGAACATACAGTTCATCACCGACGGCAGTGGCAGTCAACCAGAAGCCCAGCAGCCACGCATTTCTGCATAAGGCAAAAACTGGTCAACTCTATGACATAGCCACCTGTCATCGCTCCGAACATGCAGTCACATTCCAAAAATAAAAACTTGGGCAGATTCAAAAGCACTCCACACGAAACTCACAGCTCACAGTGTCGCGCCACGCACTCACTCAGTAGCAGGGCGACGGAACCATCAAGCCTCCTTAGTCGCCTCTTACGACATGCGTGGTTGGCTACAGTGTTGCTATTCTTTGATTCCCTTATGGGCCCCGGCAACACACGGGAGTGTGTGTCTACCATGTGATGTGATAGGGTTTATTCCCATTATATATAGTTTTCTTATTTTATTATTACTGTATTAAGTGTCTTGAATAATTGTGTAGTGTGTGGTAGAAAGCGAACAATATTAATTGTACATATACTACGAAACAAGAACAGTGCCACATTCGCTCTGAACTTACCGCAAGCGAACTATCCAATTTATCAGTGGTATCTGCGAGTGGAACATTTCCAGTGATATTTTTAATCCGTGTGTGAAAGAGTGAACTGAACTTTGACATTTACACCACTGCAGTCAACGAAATCCAGAATTTTCCAGCGAAACATCCAACACATGAACGATCAGACCAGTTACATTCCGAGTTGCTACATCAGACCGGAACAAGTGTGTTATAGAATTTTTCAACATCAGCTGTTCGTGTGTACTTCCGGATAATTTAGAAATTTAGTCCAAAATTAGCAGACGACGAACACAACCTAAAAAAGGTATGACGCTTCTAAAATGTTTAAGAATCATCAATGTCGAATACACGAATTGTGTATTAATAGTGTTTCATCTAGTGTAATCTTAGAATCATATCTTGATTAACTTATTCATACTATCGACATTTTTTCGCTAGTATGGAAAAGCATCAAGCGATGACGCTGAGAGATAGAAAAATAATTGTAAATTATTAAATTTAATATTGTTTAAAATTATGTCCCTTTCATTTAATTGTTATTACATTATTACACCAAGGGCGATAAATTGAAATGTATTTGAATATGTGTTGTATATAAATAGCCATGGTGTTGCCAGATTGTTAACACTCCAAGAAGTCAACTGGGCATGGTATAAGGTTACCGACGTTGTAGACCGACGGAAGAGCTCATGGCCAAACGAGGTCGGAACTCCAACGTTGAATACGGCTTATAAATAGGTCGTATTACGGTCTTACCAGATGTTTTTTGTTTACAAAGAGCATATTATTACTTTTTTTTCGAGGTTGCGAGGTAGTTGCTTGGAAAGCTGTTGCTACCGATCTGACTGGGTCAATATTGCAACTTAGGTAATCATCCATCGAGAGGATGTAACTTGGCAAGTGGTAAAAATTGAACACCACATGTCTTAAAATACAACTTGCATTTCTTATGTATTTCGATGCCATTATATGTATTATTACGTATTTCTATACCAATGTATATAACAACACAGGGAACGATTCTGACATGGTTAAAATATTAACCCACTATGTATATATAGTATACATGAAAGATGACATCTTTCATGAAAAGCCCCGGGGGAGCGTGTCAGAATCTGGAATGAGATGCAGTGACATCGTTACGCCCGCCAGGCGAGTATTAGTCACCTGCCCACGGGTTGCTGGCTGACGCAATAGCCAGCGGTCAGGCAAGGACAACGCAAGACGCACGCAGGCCTCGTGAAGCGAATCCACAGAGGGCAAGCGCGTTGCGAGAAACAGACAGCTTGGGGTACTCGGACCGGACAGGACGCATAGAGAGAGAAAGGCTTGTGTAGTTCTGTGCCCGAAAGTCGAGTGCTTGTGCATCTTGTGAGAGAGACTGTAAGCTGTGGGTTGTCTGTAAGTGTATTGATGTACCATATATGTAATGTAATGATTATCACATGCCAAACTAGATCGTATTGCATGTGATCGGTAAATAAATCCATTGAACTTCGTGTCGTTGTGTCTCAAGTCCAATCATGTTGTACTTGTACTTGTCTCACATGTGTTAGGGATAACGAGCCAAGTTTAAGACTCTGACACCTCAGGATGCCTTGGCTAATTTACATTCATTAGTTTGCTATTGCTTTCTGTGCGACCAGCATTAATACATTTGTATGGGAAACCAACGCAAGGCTGCCTGCTTCCACATCGCCCGCAGCTGTATTTCGAACGCGGTATGCGGGATTACGAATTACGCCTGTAGTCCCTTCGCCACAGAGCCGGCAATGTCAAACTACTGAACGTAATATTCAATAGAAAATATACCTGTGATTTGGGGTTGTTTGCGACGTCCTGCAAAGCGCATGCAACATATTTAATGTGGTTCCAGTCTCCTTTCTACCTGTTTGAATATGTTCTCTGAATAAACTTTGCACAGACCTGGAGGTGATGCATACTCTTGTCTCACATTTGTAAAGCAACCCGGCACACACGACTAGACGGGTTGGTTGTTGAGTGTACGACTTCGCTCTTACAGCTCCTCATGACGGTACAGGTGATTTTGCATTTGGCGGTCGGTTACACACAAGTTCCGAAACTCAGAGCAATCGTGCGGGATAAAACAGGAATGCATTGTTTAACGGTGAAAGTGTCAACTTCATTGCAACAGGTTTTATCCCATATGTCTTGGTGTCGTTCCATACAGCGATCTGCCACAAGCGTCGCACAAAGCATGAACTCCGTATCCCCAACGACGTCTCCCATGACGTTATGAGTGGGAACTCAATAAGTTGATTTGTTAGTCATCATCATGTGCCATATAGCTAATCATGTTCGGCCGCATTTCGCCATTTCACACCATCACCAGAGTCGTGGATCAGCTTTGTGTTCTGGTCTCTATTATGTCACGTGGTCTGTCCATCCAGATATGTATCTCTCTGTCTTCCTTTTGTTCTTTCAATCACCATCTTGTAGGTTGTTACTAAATTGTCTAGTGCTTTTTTTTTTCTTGATTAAAAAAGGTGGCCTAAATAATCGTGTTTGTCTATGTTTAATTTCTCTCATCAGTGTTTTATTTTTCATGTATTCCTTGCAGGACTTTCTCATTGTTGTGTTTTGTCTCTCCATGGTGTTCTTTGCATTTTCCTCAGAAAGTACATCTCCACTGCTAACAGACGTTTGCCAGCTTTTCTGATTATTGTACACGATTCACATCCATATAATTGTACACGATTCACATCCATATAATTGTACACGATATATGTAGCAGTTCAACAATCTTTTTTCTAGTCGCATTTGATATCTCTTTATTGGTCAGTATGTTTCCCATAATGCAAAAAGTAAAAGACTTCCACTATTTACGCTAAATTATCATAATGAACACCAAATACTATGCACATGTACTTCGCTTGTTTACTTTTTTTTAATTATTTATTTAGAGCATGACCAGGTTATCATAACAACAACAACAGGCTAGCATAATTGTTGAGTGGTGATCGAATTTATAAATAATTATGTTCTGAAAAAAACGCGTAAACAAAGGGAAGAAACAAAATTAAATTAAAGCATGGGACATATTAAGGGACTTTATCTAATCTAAAGATATTTCTAACAATTACATTCTGGCAGTTACTGTGTTAATTTTTCGTTAATTTCATTTGTAAATCAATCATTACTGCTATTCCCAAATACTTTAGGTTATAAATGTAAAGAAATTTACACAGCATATAATCACAAAAAAATATGGTACTCAATTTTTGCATAATACATTTTTATAATCTGCTTTCTTGGCTATTGTAGAATATTATATGGATAACTTTAGCATGGGTTCGCGATGACTGATTCATGTTTTAATATTATATATTTGGCAGGCCTTTGAAAGGCCAAACAATCTTCGGCTATTTTTATTTCTCGGTCTAGTGATCAATGTGTAGTATCTGCACTTCGTCTGGCCAGGGTCAGCAAAAGAGGCGGTCGTCTGGATAACACTAAGGGACGAAGAACCTCATAGAGCGTCTGTCCCCGGAGAACAGAACTCCTTTATTTTAAAACAAATACACTGACAAACAATAATCAATGTTCACTGCTAGAAAGCACTGCAGAGCGAGCTCACGACAGGTCTGCAGTCGTCAGAAGCAGACCCCACCCCCCTTCCGCCACACCCTCGACGAGTACCTAGTGTCCATTATGTACCTCACAATTCCCGGGGGAGGGTGTTCCCTTGTGTTCTTCTCCTGTCGTGTGCTCACATCCTGATTTCCAGCTTGGAGACGCTTTAATCGCTGGTGGCGGTTATCCCACAATAAATTTGTGGACGTGTCATGAGAAAGGGAACACTTTAGTATGTCCCCACTACGGGGAAGTTGAAGCAGAGGAAAGGCAGTGAGAAACGAAAGAACGAACGAACAAACTTTATTTTCAAAGGGTTAAGAATTGGGCACGCAGGCCCGTCTAAAGAGAGACTAAGCTGTGCTGTTTGGCATCATGGCGTGGTGGAATATCAACATCAAAAAGTAGTGACAGCAAACGATACTCAAGGCTATGCACAGACATGATCACCTTCGACAGATTTTGGGATATTGGATCGGAAGTCCAAACTATAATATATAGTAAATGCCCAGGATTATGAGGAACAAACCAGAACTCAATCCAATGATGATGCCCTGACTCTGAGAGGCAAAAGGAACACAACCCTGATCCCAGACTCTGGTGATCGTGTGAGAAAGCGAACCTGGTCGCTTATCTGCATATGGCACATGATGATGATGGCACAGGGATTGTGAGGAATATACCAGAAATCAATCGTGTCCTGGTTCTGAGAGAGAAACCTGAAAAAAGAAGAAGAAGAATAACAGAAACTGATTTAGTAAAGCTAACTTAAAAACAAATAACACAAGAACAAAACAGACTTTTCCCGACTATATTGTTACTTGTTAAATAAAAAGAATTATATGTTTATTAATTCCTTTATTTCTACATAACTTAACCACGGAATAGAACTGTCTCACTAATTGCGTGATGTCTTGGAAGCTGAAATATTGTGGCCATGTTAAGTGTCACGTGGTTTGGTCAGAACCGGGTTAGAAGGCGTAGTCCCTGAGAGAAGAGCCAGGAGTTGACCAACACAACATTGAACACGGGACATTGGGGACACCTTGGGCATGGACATAAATGGGGAAGGGGACCTGGCAACAGATGGTGAATCTCTGCCACAGTGGAAAATATGGAGAAATTATAATTAACAACACTGACATAATAAAATGATGGACAGACTACACAGACGATTTATTCTGGGACAACAGGGTCAATAGACCAACATTGTATAATAATCAAGATGGACCAAAAATATTAACGGCTAAAGTAGAAAATGCTATTAAAAAGATAAAAGAAGAAAAGACTGCAGATTCTGACAAGATAACAACAGAGATGATAAGATCCTTATCCAGCTTTGGCATTGAAACTATCACAGAATTATGTAATGATATATATAATACTGGGTACATCCCCGAGGATTTAAAAAACATCAATTTTTATCACACTACCGAAGAAGCCAAGAGCTGTTGAGTGTGAAGATTACATAACTATTAGCTTAATGATCCACATAACTAAGATACTACTCAAGGTCATACAAGAAAGAATTCAACATAAAATAGATGAGGAAGTAGCTGAAGAACAATTTGGGTTCCTCAAAAACAGCGGCACCAGAGAAGCAATAATCTGCTTGAGGGTGTTAAATGAACAATATATAGAAGTTCACAAAAGTATATATATATATATATGTTTTATAGACTATAAGAAAGCTTTTGATAGAGTACAACATGAACGACTAATTACGTGCCTTCGAGATATTGGAGTAGACGGAAATGACATCAGACTTATTAGTAACTTGCACTGGGAACAAGTGGCGTCTATTATATGCGGTAATAACTATTCGTCGCCTATAGAGATAAAAAGAGGAGAACGCCAGGGATGTGTACTGTCCCCAAGCCTCTTCATCCTATACACAGAAAGAATTTTTAAACAAGTTGAAATGCCTGGATTCAACATCAATGGAAGAATAATAAACAATCTTAGAAATGCTGACGATACCGTGTTACTAGCAGAAAGTGAGCAAGAGTTGCAAGACCTAGTGGAAGAAGTAAACAGACACAGTGCAGAATGTGGCTTAGATATTAACATCAAAAAAAAAAAAACTATGATAATTAGCAGTGAAAAGGAAAGGTCATCAATGAACATCACAGTAAACGGGCAGATACTAGAACAAGTAACACGTTTCTCTTATCTTGGACATATAATACCAAATGATGGCAGAAGTGAAATGGAAATCAAAAAGAGAATAGGAATTCCCAAAAATGCCTTCAACCGCATGAAATCAGTATTAACAACTAGAAGAGATTAATAACGCATTAAAAATGAGAATTGTCAAATCCTACGAATATTCAACGCTACTGTAAGGCGCGGAAGCCTGGACATTGAACAAGCAACTAGAAAGTCGCATAGAAGCCCTGGAGATGTGGATATACAGACGAATATGTCGTATTTCATTGAAACAAAAACAATCAAATGCAGAGGCCATAGAAAAACTGGGAAAGAAGAGAGGGTTGATGAAAGAAATAAAGAGGAGTCAAATGAATTATATTGGCCACGTTAAAAGTAAAATAGCAGCCAACGTTGCAAGTGGGAAGATAACATCAAGAGATGGACGAACATCAGCCTGACTGAATGTACAGTCAAGGCGAGAGACAGACAGTGATGGAGATCCATTACAGCCAACCTTCATTGCGGAGGCGGCACCTGATTGATTGATTGATTGAGCTCAAGTAATTAAATTAGTTAGTTAATTATTTATACAACACATTTTTATAATCTGCCTTTCTAGCTTTTCTAGAATAATATATATGTAATTTCAGTATCGCAATTTTTTTCCCCTTTAATTTCATATGAAATCATCTTTTGCTGTCATTTGCAAATACTTTAAGTTATATATGTAAAATATAAATATGCATATCGTATGTACGAAAATAATTATAATATACAGTTTTCTCTTTGCACAATACATTTTTATAATCTACTGTTCTAGCTTCGAAATAATAAAATATACAATTTTGTTGTTACTATAGTGCACTCTGGTGTGTCGAAGAACGTTATATTTTTGGGCAGGCCGTTGACAGGCCAATAAGTTTCATATTGTGCTACTCGGTCCTACACAATCCATTTGGACTTATAGACAATCCACCGCGGAGAAAACAGCACAGGAAATCTCTGGGCGTGAGATGCAGCCACTTCTTGGGCGAGTGCTTCGCTTCCATTACGTTTCTTACACTCCCATTCAATACGTTTTTGGGCGTGACAAGAGAAAGCGAACGCTGCAGTATCTCGTCACAGCAGGAAAGTTGAGCGGAGGAGAGGCATGTAGAGACCAAGTGAGAAGATGCCGTGTAGTTTGTCATCATCACATAGAGAAACATCCACATCAGAAATGATTGGCAGCACACGAGACAGAAGTCAGAGCACAGACATGATTACCTTCTTCACACGGCGAGGACTATAAGAAGAAATGAGATACAGGATTAAAACGTCTCTGAATGCACACTCTCTTAACTGTTGGCCATTTCATGTACAGGTATGACTGTTGCTCATCTGGACGCCATCCTGTCATTTTGCTAAGGTTATCTGTGGGATTATGTGATTGACCCTCCCCAACCCTACATCTTCCAATACTACCGTCAATTGCCATGTTCCTGTCCAGCCCGCGTGTCCACATGTTCTCTTCTGCCACCATTCGAGGTGCCTGTGTAAAACACGTGTCGTGTCCATTACAAGGCAGCTCTCCGCGACAGATAAGTAACCTCTATGTATATGTTCGGGTAGATTGTTCTTATATATATCATGCTTGGTGTTTGCGTGCTGACGAAGGTTATAACTGCCGCCTGTGATTGCATTTTACTAGAGCTTTCGCATTCTGCTCGATTTCGTTGATTCATTCTTAACTTAGGGGAAGAAAGCCTATTAAATGAATTGTGTCATTGGTTTGAGGACCTTAGCCAAAACTTAACACTTTTTTCTGTATTGA
Source organism: Cepaea nemoralis (assembly GCA_014155875.1). NCBI lineage: Eukaryota > Metazoa > Mollusca > Gastropoda > Stylommatophora > Helicidae > Cepaea > Cepaea nemoralis. Next base: position 199,213 of record JACEFZ010001227.1, read on the forward strand.
CGAAAAGAGGCGATTATTCTTCCCTCCTTATAGGCCATGCCGTCAGGCGTTGGTGACCGTTCTTGTCCAGAACCTTCTGTCGTATGTGCCACCAAACATTTATGATACTGATGATCCTGATTGTCCATCTCACGACAGTTTACAATCGTCACGTATTTTGCTGGTATATGTTTTTTTTTTTTAATTATCGAAGTCGTGGCAGTCACACAACATGCAAATCGACGAATCCTTCAAAAATATGCAATACACATAGTCCCATAGTGTTTTAAAGTGTCTACCATATTGGTAATTTTCAACGGAATAAAAAGACCTTTTGTTTACACCACAATAGTTTGAGCACACGAATTGCATCTGCTTCAGCATATGTGTTTATTTATTATCAAATCTTTGCATCACTAAAACAAAAACGATGAGAATGCAGCCAAAGACAGTTATTTATCCCCGATGACTGCTTTGATAAGGAAAGAAAACAGCACCCAGACCATTACCCAGATAAACAAAAGAAATGGGAGTCTCCGGATCGAAGCTATGAAGCTAAGCCATACCACTTTCTATGTTACTTGATTTGTTAGTCATCATCATGTGCCACGCCGATAAGCATGGGTGGTCACGTATCGCTACCTTACACTATTACCAGTCGTGAATCAGTTATGTGTTCTTGTTTCGATTATGCCATGTGATCAAGCCATCGATATATTTATCTCTCTGCCTTCCCCTTGTTCCTTTCCCTCAATCCTTCCACCTGTTGCTAATTTTATTTGATAATTTTCATTAATTACGTGCCCAAATAATATTGACTATCAACTTTTCATTTCTTTAATCAGTTTACTGTTTTCATTTGTTCCTTGTAGGATTTGTTCACTGGTTTTTCTGTCTTTTCATTATATTCTTGGCATCTTCCTCAGAAACTGCATCTCCACTGCCATCATATGTTTGCCAGCTTTTCTGTTTACTGACACGATTCACATCCATATAATTGTATACGTTATATGTAACATTTCAACACTTTTTCTCGTTGCAGCTGATATTTGTTAAAGTTTGGTCAGTATGTTTTCTACCAGGCATCTTCGTCATAGCGATGCTTGATCTAATAACCTTATTGCACCTACCCGCAGGTATTATTGCAGTTCTTAGATATTTATATCGATTTACTATTTGAAATGACTACAGATAGTTGTATCAATTCACTCTATGAATTGATGAAACATGATGTTCAGTGCATTTTTCTTTAGAAGTTTAGCACTAATGATTTTACTGCAGTTTCTTTCATTTGATTGTATCCTTGTGCAAACGCTAAACGTGATATTTTTTATTAAATGTGTCTCTAGCAGTGTTTATTAGGTACAGTACAACATTCTCCTTATATTTTCTACCGATATGACTGTTACTATAACTCTGGTTATCATAATCAAAACAGAATATTATGCACATAATAATAAATAACAAAACGGTGCTTCGCTTATTTATTTGCGTATTTTATTTTTATTTTTATTGAAAGCATGTCCAGATTATCATAACAACAAGGCAGCATAATTGTTGAGTAGACACCGAATTTATTAACAATTCTTTTCAAACAACTTGGGGAGAGACTTTATAAACAAACAAATTAAGATAAGGGACATAACGACTTAACATATTAAGGGACATTACTCAATCTAAAAATATTACACTTACAGTTCTGGCAATTACGTATTAATTTATCGTTAATTCAATTAGCATATCAACTTATTATAACAACCTTTAATATGTCAAGTTAAAAATGTTAAAGAAAGATAACGTGTCAGCACAAATAGTTATATTATTTAGTTAATTTGTCGCACAATACAGTTTCGTAATCTGCTTTTCTGGCTGTCTGTGGTAATACATATATCTTTAAGTATTGTTCTGGTAATCATTTACAGTGATGTCAACATTATATTTTTGGCAGGCCGTTGAAAGGCCAATAATCACCTTTTTCAGTGTACATCACTTCCCGACCTTTTCCCTAAGATTAAAGTGTGGATTTATCTGTACTTGATCTGACTACGGTGCAGAGACGGCTATCCAAACTTAACCCCGAGTCACGAAATCACTGTTCACTAACACTGGCATAAAAAAGTCGCTTGAAAAGTCCAATTATTTCTCTTTTTTAAATGCATTACCGTCTGATGTATTTGTGTGTTTGTTATTTGCCCTATGCTAGTTTAATATACATTTCTGAGACCTATGATGCTATGTCAATTTGTTGGATAAGAATTATGTCCATACTCAATAGTTGTGAGTTCATGGGGATTATAGACCTGGCTAATGAAGACATCTTTTTTTTCGGGATGTCTAATTGGTCATGCGTCGACAAACACATCTTACTGCAGCGCCTCGATGCAGTTTCTGAGGAAGATGCCAAGAATATAATGAAAAGACAAAAAAACCAGTGAACAAATCCTACAAGGAACAAATGAAAACAGTAAACTGATTAAAGAAATGAAAAGTTGATAGTCAATATTATTTGGGCACGTAATTAATGAAAATTATCAAATAAAATTAGCAACAATTGGAAGGATTGAGGGAAAGGAACAAGGGGAAGGCAGAGAGATAAATATATCGATGGCTTGATCACATGACAAAATCGAGACAAGAACACATAACTGATCCACGACTGGTAATAGTGTAATATAGCGAAACATGACCACCCGTGATTATCGGCATGGCACATGATGATGACTAACAAATCAAGTAACATAGAAAGTGGTAAGGCTTAGCTTCATAGCTTCGATACGGAAACTCCCATTTCTTTGCTTATCTGGGCAATGGTCTGGATGCTGTTTTCTTTCCTTATCAAAGCAGTGATCGGGGATAAATAACTGTCTTTGGCTGCATTCTCATCGTTTTTTTTTTAGTGATGCAAAGATTTGATAATAAATAAACACATATGCTGAAGCAGATGCAATTCGTGTGCTCAAACTATTGTGGTGTAAACAAAAGATCTTTTTATTCCGTTGAAAATCACCAATATGGTAGACAGTTTAAAACACTATGGGACTATGTGTATTGTATATTTTTGAAGGATTCGTCGATTTGCTTGTTGTGTGACTGCCACGACTTCGATAATAAAAAAAACAAACATATACCAGCAAAATACGTGACGATTGTAAACTGTCGTGAGATGGACAATCAGGATCATCAGTATCATAAATGTTTGGTGGCACATACGACAGAAGGTTCTGGACAAGAACGGTCACCAACGCCTGACGGCATGGCCTATAAGGAGGGAAGAATAATCGCCTCTTTTCGTCAATACAGAAAAAAGTGTTAAGTTTTGGCTAAGGTCCTCAAACCAAATACACAATTCATTTAATAGGCTTTCTTCCCCTAAGTTAAGAATGAATCAACGAAATCGAGCAGAATGCGAAAGCTCTAGTAAAATGCAATCACAGGCGGCAGTTATAACCTTCGTCAGCACGCAAACACTAAGCATGATATATATAAGAACAATCTACCCGAACATATACATAGAGGTTACTTATCTGTCGCGGAGAGCTGCCTTGTAATGGACACGACACGTGTTTTACACAGGCACCTCGAATGGTGGCAGAAGAGAACATGTGGACACGCGGGCTGGACAGGAACATGGCATTCGACGGTAGTATTGGAAGATGTAGGGTTGGGGAGGGTCAATCACATAATCCCACAGATAACCTTAGCAAAATGACAGGATGGCGTCCAGATGAGCAACAGTGATACCTGAACATGAAATGGGCAACAGTTGAGAGAGTGTCCATTCAGAGACGTTTTAATCATGTAACTCATTTCTTCTTATCTTATAGTCCTCGCCGTGTGAAGAAGGTAATCACGTCTGTGCTCGTGTGCTGCCAATCATTTCTGATGTTGATGTTTCTCTATGTGATGATGATAAACTGCACGGCATCTTCTCACTTGGTCTCCACATGCCTCTCCCCCGCTCAACTTTCCCGCTATGACGACATACTGCAGTGTTCGCTTTCTCATGTCACGCCCAAAAACGTATTGAATGGGAGTGTGAGAAACGTAATGGAAGCGAAGCACTCGCCCAAGAAATGGCTGCATCTCACGCCCAGAGATTTCCTGTGCTGTTTTCTCCGCGGTGGATTGTCTATAAGTCCAAATGGATTGTGTAGGACCGAGTAGCACAATATGAAACTTATTGGCCTGTCAACGGCCTGCCCAAAAATATAACGTTCTTCGACACACCAGAGTGCACTATAGGAACAACAAAATTGTATATTTTATTATTTCGAAGCTAGAACAGTAGATTATAAAAATGTATTGTGCAAAGAGAAAACTGTATATTATAATTATTTTCGTACATACGATATGCATATTTATATTTTACATATATAACTTAAAGTATTTGCAAATGACAGCAAAAGATGATTTCATATGAAATTAAAGGGGAAAAAAATTGCGATACTGAAGTTACATATATATTATTCTAGAAAAGCTAGAAAGGCAGATTATAAAAATGTGCTGTATAAATAATTAACTAACTAATGTAATTACTTGAGCTCAATCAATCAATCAATCAGGTGCCGTCTCCGCAATGAAGGTTGGCTGTAATGGATCTCCATCACTGTCTGTCTCTCGCCTTGACTGTACATTCAGTCAGGCTGATGTTCGTCCATCTCTTGATGTTATCTTCCCACTTGCATCGTTGGCTGCTATTTTACTTTTAACGTGGCCAATATAATTCATTTGTCTCCTCTTTATTTCTTTCATCAACCCTCTCTTCTTTCCCAGTTTTTCTATGGCCTCTGCATTTGATTGTTTTTGTTTCAATGAAATACGACATATTCGTCTGTATATCCACATCTCCAGGGCTTCTATGCGACTTTCTAGTTGCTTGTTCAATGTCCAGGCTTCCGCGCCATACAGTAGCGTTGAATATTCGTAGCATTTGACAATTCTCATTTTTAATGCGTTATTAATCTCTTCTAGTTGTTAATACTGATTTCATGCGGTTGAAGGCATTTTTGGGAATTCCTATTCTCTTTTTGATTTCCATTTCACTTCTGCCATCATTTGGTATTATATGTCCAAGATAAGAGAAACGTGTTACTTGTTCTAGTATTTGCCCGTTTACTGTGATGTTCATTGATGACCTTTCCTTTTCACTGCTAATTATCATAGTTTTTTTTTTTTTTGATGTTAATATCTAAGCCACATTCTGCACTGTGTCTGTTTACTTCTTCCACTAGGTCTTGCAACTCTTGCTCACTTTCTGCTAGTAACACGGTATCGTCAGCATTTCTAAGATTGTTTATTATTCTTCCATTGATGTTGAATCCAGGCATTTCAACTTGTTTAAAAATTCTTTCTGTGTATAGGATGAAGAGGCTTGGGGACAGTACACATCTCTGGCGTTCTCCTCTTTTTATCTCTATAGGCGACGAATAGTTATTACCGCATATAATAGACGCCACTTGTTCCCAGTACAAGTTACTAATAAGTCTGATGTCATTTCCGTCTACTCCAATATCTCGAAGGCACGTAATTAGTCGTTCATGTTGTACTCTATCAAAAGCTTTCTTATAGTCTATAAAACATATATATATATATATACTTTTGTGAACTTCTATATATTGTTCATTTAACACCCTCAAGCAGATTATTGCTTCTCTGGTGCCGCTGTTTTTGAGGAACCCAAATTGTTCTTCAGCTACTTCCTCATCTATTTTATGTTGAATTCTTTCTTGTATGACCTTGAGTAGTATCTTAGTTATGTGGATCATTAAGCTAATAGTTATGTAATCCTCACACTCAACAGCTCTTGGCTTCTTCGGTAGTGTGATAAAAATTGATGTTTTTTAAATCCTCGGGGATGTACCCAGTATTATATATATCATTACATAATTCTGTGATAGTTTCAATGCCAAAGCTGGATAAGGATCTTATCATCTCTGTTGTTATCTTGTCAGAATCTGCAGTCTTTTCTTCTTTTATCTTTTTAATAGCATTTTCTACTTTAGCCTTTAATATTTTTGGTCCATCTTGATTATTATACAATGTTGGTCTATTGACCCTGTTGTCCCAGAATAAATCGTCTGTGTAGTCTGTCCATCATTTTATTATGTCAGTGTTGTTAATTATAATTTCTCCATATTTTCCACTGTGGCAGAGATTCACCATCTGTTGCCAGGTCCCCTTCCCCATTTATGTCCATGCCCAAGGTGTCCCCAATGTCCCGTGTTCAATGTTGTGTTGGTCAACTCCTTGGCTCTTCTCTCAGGGAACTACGCCTTCCAACACGGTTCTGACCAAACCACGTGACACTTAACATGGCCACAATATTTCAGCTTCCAAGACATCACGCAATTAGTGAGACAGTTCTATTCCGTGGTTAAGTTATGTAGAAATAAAGGAATTAATAAACATATAATTCTTTTTATTTAACAAGTAACAATATAGTCGGGAAAAGTCTGTTTTGTTCTTGTGTTATTTGTTTTTAAGTTAGCTTTACTAAATCAGTTTCTGTTATTCTTACTTCTTACTTTTTTCAGGTTTCTCTCTCAGAACCAGGACACGATTGATTTCTGGTATATTCCTCACAATCCCTGTGCCATCATCATCATGTGCCATATGCAGATAAGCGACCAGGTTCGCTTTCTCACACGATCACCAGAGTCTGGGATCAGGGTTGTGTTCCTTTTGCCTCTCAGAGTCAGGGCATCATCATTGGATTGAGTTCTGGTTTGTTCCTCATAATCCTGGGCATTTACTATATATTATAGTTTGGACTTCCGATCCAATATCCCAAAATCTGTCGAAGGTGATCATGTCTGTGCATAGCCTTGTGTATCGTTTGCTGTCACTACTTTTTGATGTTGATATTCCATCCACGCCATGATGCCAAACAGCACAGCTTAGTCTCTCTTTAGACGGGCCTGCGTGCCCAATTCTTAACCCTTTGAAAATAAAGTTTGTTCGTTCGTTCTTTCGTTTCTCACTGCCTTTCCTCTGCTTCAACTTCCCCGTAGTGGGGACATACTAAAGTGTTCCCTTTCTCATGACACGTCCACAAATTTATTGTGGGATAACCGCCACCAGCGATTAAAGCGTCTCCAAGCTGGAAATCAGGATGTGAGCACACGACAGGAGAAGAACACAAGGGAACACCCTCCCCCGGGAATTGTGAGGTACATAATGGACACTAGGTACTCGTCGAGGGTGTGGCGGAAGGGGGGGGGGTCTGCTTCTGACGACTGCAGACCTGTCGTGAGCTCGCTCTGCAGTGCTTTCTAGGCAGTGAACATTGATTATTGTTTGTCAGTGTATTTGTTTTAAAATAAAGGAGTTCTGTTCTCCGGGGACAGACGCTCTATGAGGTTCTTCGTCCCTTAGTGTTATCCAGACGACCGCCTCTTTTGCTGACCCTGGCCAGACGAAGTGCAGATACTACACATTGATCACTAGACCGAGAAATAAAAATAGCCGAAGATTGTTTGGCCTTTCAAAGGCCTGCCAAATATATAATATTAAAACATGAATCAGTCATCGCGAACCCATGCTAAAGTTATCCATATAATATTCTACAATAGCCAAGAAAGCAGATTATAAAAATGTATTATGCAAAAATTGAGTACCATATTTTTTTGTGATTATATGCTGTGTAAATTTCTTTACATTTATAACCTAAAGTATTTGGGAATAGCAGTAATGATTGATTTACAAATGAAATTAACGAAAAATTAACACAGTAACTGCCAGAATGTAATTGTTAGAAATATCTTTAGATTAGATAAAGTCCCTTAATATGTCCCATGCATTAATTTAATTTTGTTTCTTCCCTTTGTTTACGCGGTTTTTTTCAGAACATAATTATTTATAAATTCGGTCACCACTCAACAATTATGCTAGCCTGTTGTTGTTGTTATGATAACCTGGTCATGCTCTAAATAAATAATTTAAAAAAAGTAAACAAGCGAAGTACATGTGCATAGTATTTGGTGTTCATTATGATAATTTAGCGTAAATAGTGGCAGTCTTTTACTTTTTGCATTATGGGAAACTTACTGACCAATAAAGAGATATCAAATGCGACTAGAAAAAAGATTGTTGAACTGCTACATATATCGTGTACAATTATATGGATGTGAATCGTGTACAATTATATGGATGTGAATCGTGTACAATAATCAGAAAAGCTGGCAAACGTCTGTTAGCAGTGGAGATGTACTTTCTGAGGAAAATGCAAAGAACACCATGGAGAGACAAAACACAACAATGAGAAAGTCCTGCAAGGAATACATTGAAAAATAAAACACTGATTGAGAGAAATTAAACATAGACAAACACGATTATTTAGGCCACCTTTTTTAATCAAGAAAAAAAAAAGCACTAGACAATTTAGTAACAACCTACAAGATGGTGATTGAAAGAACAAAAGGAAGACAGAGAGATACATATCTGGATGGACAGACCACGTGACATAATAGAGACCAGAACACAAAGCTGATCCACGACTCTGGTGATGGTGTGAAATGGCGAAATGCGGCCGAACATGATTAGCTATATGGCACATGATGATGACTAACAAATCAACTCATTGAGTTCCCACTCATAACGTCATGGGAGACGTCGTTGGGGATACGGAGTTCATGCTTTGTGCGACGCTTGTGGCAGATCGCTGTATGGAACGACACCAAGACATATGGGATAAAACCTGTTGCAATGAAGTTGACACTTTCACCGTTAAACCATGCATTCCTGTTTTATCCCGCACGATTGCTCTGAGTTTCGGAACTTGTGTGTAACCGACCGCCAAATGCAAAATCACCTGTACCGTCATGAGGAGCTGTAAGAGCGAAGTCGTACACTCAACAACCAACCCGTCTAGTCGTGTGTGCCGGGTTGCTTTACAAATGTGAGACAAGAGTATGCATCACCTCCAGGTCTGTGCAAAGTTTATTCAGAGATATTCAAACAGGTAGAAAGGAGACTGGAACCACATTAAATATGTTGCATGCGCTTTGCAGGACGTCGCAAACAACCCCAAATCACAGGTATATTTTCTATTGAATATTACGTTCAGTAGTTTGACATTGCCGGCTCTGTGGCGAAGGGACTACAGGCGTAATTCGTAATCCCGCATACCGCGTTCGAAATACAGCTGCGGGCGATGTGGAAGCAGGTAGCCTTGCGTTGGTTTCCCATACAAATGTATTAATGCTGGTCGCACAGAAAGCAATAGCAAACTAATGAATGTAAATTAGCCAAGGCATCCTGAGGTGTCAGAGTCTTAAACTTGGCTCGTTATCCCTAACACATGTGAGACAAGTACAAGTACAACATGATTGGACTTGAGACACAACGACACGAAGTTCAATGGATTTATTTACCGATCACATGCAATACGATCTAGTTTGGCATGTGATAATCATTACATTACATATATGGTACATCAATACACTTACAGACAACCCACAACTTACAGTCTCTCTCACAAGATGCCCAAGCACTCGACTTTCGGGCACAGAACTACACAAGCCTTTCTCTCTCTATGCGTCCTGTCCGGTCCGAGTACCCCAAGCTGTCTGTTTCTCGCAACGCGCTTGCCCTCTGTGGATTCGCTTCACGAGGCCTGCGTGCGTCTTGCGTTGTCCTTGCCTGACCGCTGGCTATTGCGTCAGCCAGCAACCCGTGGGCAGGTGACTAATACTCGCCTGGCGGGCGTAACGATGTCACTGCATCTCATTCCAGATTCTGACACGCTCCCCCGGGGCTTTTCATGAAAGATGTCATCTTTCATGTATACTATATATACATAGTGGGTTAATATTTTAACCATGTCAGAATCGTTCCCTGTGTTGTTATATACATTGGTATAGAAATACGTAATAATACATATAATGGCATCGAAATACATAAGAAATGCAAGTTGTATTTTAAGACATGTGGTGTTCAATTTTTACCACTTGCCAAGTTACATCCTCTCGATGGATGATTACCTAAGTTGCAATATTGACCCAGTCAGATCGGTAGCAACAGCTTTCCAAGCAACTACCTCGCAACCTCGAAAAAAAAAGTAATAATATGCTCTTTGTAAACAAAAAACATCTGGTAAGACCGTAATACGACCTATTTATAAGCCGTATTCAACGTTGGAGTTCCGACCTCGTTTGGCCATGAGCTCTTCCGTCGGTCTACAACGTCGGTAACCTTATACCATGCCCAGTTGACTTCTTGGAGTGTTAACAATCTGGCAACACCATGGCTATTTATATACAACACATATTCAAATACATTTCAATTTATCGCCCTTGGTGTAATAATGTAATAACAATTAAATGAAAGGGACATAATTTTAAACAATATTAAATTTAATAATTTACAATTATTTTTCTATCTCTCAGCGTCATCGCTTGATGCTTTTCCATACTAGCGAAAAAATGTCGATAGTATGAATAAGTTAATCAAGATATGATTCTAAGATTACACTAGATGAAACACTATTAATACACAATTCGTGTATTCGACATTGATGATTCTTAAACATTTTAGAAGCGTCATACCTTTTTTAGGTTGTGTTCGTCGTCTGCTAATTTTGGACTAAATTTCTAAATTATCCGGAAGTACACACGAACAGCTGATGTTGAAAAATTCTATAACACACTTGTTCCGGTCTGATGTAGCAACTCGGAATGTAACTGGTCTGATCGTTCATGTGTTGGATGTTTCGCTGGAAAACTTCTGGATTTCGTTGACTGCAGTGGTGTAAATGTCAAAGTTCAGTTCACTCTTTCACACACGGATTAAAAATATCACTGGAAATGTTCCACTCGCAGATACCACTGATAAATTGGATAGTTCGCTTGCGGTAAGTTCAGAGCGAATGTGGCACTGTTCTTGTTTCGTAGTATATGTACAATTAATATTGTTCGCTTTCTACCACACACTACACAATTATTCAAGACACTTAATACAGTAATAATAAAATAAGAAAACTATATATAATGGGAATAAACCCTATCACATCACATGGTAGACACACACTCCCGTGTGTTGCCGGGGCCCATAAGGGAATCAAAGAATAGCAACACTGTAGCCAACCACGCATGTCGTAAGAGGCGACTAAGGAGGCTTGATGGTTCCGTCGCCCTGCTACTGAGTGAGTGCGTGGCGCGACACTGTGAGCTGTGAGTTTCGTGTGGAGTGCTTTTGAATCTGCCCAAGTTTTTATTTTTGGAATGTGACTGCATGTTCGGAGCGATGACAGGTGGCTATGTCCCAGAGTTGACCAGTTTTTGCCTTATGCAGAAATGCGTGGCTGCTGGGCTTCTGGTTGACTGCCACTGCCGTCGGTGATGAACTGTATGTTCGTGGACTGTGTAGGTGAACATCTAGGAAACATCCAGATAGGAAAATGACTGCCGATTCCATCAGAGATGAATTGGGTGTTTCGTGGGGAACTGGTGTGTTGACATTCTGGCGGCGGCATTATGCACAGTGTATCTGTGCGGGCTGTTGTTTGTCGAGACTCCTGTCTTTTCCACTTTTCACATTGGGCAGTGGGGAGCGTTTTGTGTGATATTCACTGGCACAGGAACGGAGCATAATGGGGACGACCCGTTGCTGTGAAGTTGGAACTGCGACTAACTAACTAACTAAATATGGTAGACACACAGCTTTTCGTGGAAGAAAACAAATCTTCACTGATGGCTGTGTTGTTCTGAGTGTATTTGACACACTGCACTCAGACATTAGTGCTTACTGGGTCGGTCGGACAACGGGACAACAGATCGGCAATTGTGTTGGTTCTGCCTGCAATATGTCGAACTTCAAAGCTGTAATCTTGGAGTTTAAGAGACCAGCGCGCTATCATTTGGTTGGTAGGCATTCCTGAAGTAATAAATTTCAACGGACTATTGTCGGACTCAACAATGAAATGACGTCCCAGAAGGAATGTGGAAAATTTAGTTATACCCTCAACTAGAGCAAGGGCTTCCAACTGCGGTGTCGACCAAGAGCGTTCTCTAGGTTTTAATTTTCTAGAGAAGTAGTATACATGATGTAGGATGTTATCATGTTCCTGTAACAGAACTGCTCCAATCGCTACGGAGCTCGCGTCTGTGCGTAATCTGAACGGAATAAGAAAATTTGGCAATTTGAGAATGGGATTCTTTAAACTATTCTCAGAGAAATAAGATAAAACTTTCTGGAATGCAAATTTTAGGCATTGATTGTTTACAATATTTTCAGGTTGATCTTTCGTTAGTAGGTTAGTAAATTTTTCAGTCAGTTCAGCATAATCAGGTATGAACTGTCTATAATAATTTAGTAATCCTAACACACTTCTGACTTGCTTTTTCGTAGTCGGAAGTGAGAGTTTCAGTATTTTGGACACGATGTTATCGTCTGTCGTGAACAAAGCCATTAGATATTTTGTACCCCAAGAAGGATATTTCCTGATAGGCTATGTCTACTTTTGTCGGCTTTACCGTCAGTCCGTGCTGTCTGATCCGTTCAAATGTCTGCTATAATGTCTTTATATGTTCTGTCATTAAATCTTCAGAGTTGGACATTGGTTCTAGATCAAGAAGAGTTATTTTGTTTAATTTCCTATAGTCGATACAGAGTCTTATCGTATTGTCCTGATACCTTTGTCTGCATATTGTCTATATGTAGCACCAGATACTTTAAGTGCTTCTTTTGCAATTATACAAGATTTGATGATTCTTTCACGCAATGATGTAACGTATACGTATGATGATATGGGTTTAAGTAATGGAGTGGCTTCAGTTAACATTTGATGATAGATAGTAAATGGGCCACGTGGTTTGGCACCATAGATAAGTTCAAAAGGAGAGAACCCAGTACTAGAATGTGGAACTTCGCGATAAGCAAAAAGTATAGCAGGCAAATACACGTCCCAGTTGTTGGGGTGTTCTTGCGTGACTTTAGCAAGCATATGCTTTAAATCACCGTTAAACTTTTCTATGATTCCACTTGAGTGCGGATGGTACGGAGAATTGAAACATTGCTTCACCCCTAACATTTTGGTGAAAGCTTGAGTAGATGCGGCAATGAACTGACTTCCCCTATCTGATAGGATAGTGTCTGGAAATCCTATCCGTGAAAATATATGGAAGAAAACTTCCATTATATCATTGGCAGTTATGTTCTTTAGCGGAATCGCTTCAGGCCAGCGGCTACATAGATCAATGATGGTAATAATATATTTATTCCCTCTGGCTGTTATCTGATTAAGAGGGCCCACTATGTCGACAGATATTTTCTCAAAAGGTCGACTGGCTAAGTCAGTGATTTGTAATTTTGCCTGTGGGTGTTTACCTTTCTTTACTAGTTTTGGCAGATGTCACAACTTCTGCAATATTGCTTAATGTCATTGCAGAATTTGGGCCAATAAAACTGTGTTAGTAATCTTGATCTGGTCTTAGAGTATGCCATATGCCCTGCAAGAGGTATATCATGGGCAAGATGTAAGGCGTGCTTACGGTATTCAATCGGCAAAACTGTTTGCTCTTTTGTGCTGTCACCTCTGGTATAGTACCTGGTGAGGATGCAATTTTTCAAAGCAAAATGCCATCTTGCATTTTTGGTTACCTTTGGCTTTTGGCCGATCAGATTAACATATTTAGACAATGAAGGATCAGCTTTTTGGGCTGTTACAAAAGTATCCTTCATAGTTTTAGGATGTAGTACCACTGGGCTAATCATTTCTATAGCCTCAGTTTGATTAATTTCATCTTGCACTCTAGCAGTAGATCTAGTTACTGCGTTCACACATTCAATGATATCAGATGGTGGTGAAACAGTTTGATCAATGATGTCATGAGATCTTAGTGCTACATTAGCTACCATACATTCATTTGGTGGTACAACATTATCAATGATGATATTTGATGGTGATGATGTTAAGTTCTCATCAATGCAAACAGATGTTATATCATGAGGTATATCATTCACCTCTGGTAAATTTCCAATGATAATATCACACACAGGGTTAGTTAATGCTGCGCATTTTACTTTCCCAGTGAGGAAAGGTGTCTGAATATATGCCCATGCTAATGGGTACTTTAAGGGCAGCAGGTTAAAAAGAGGACGGTCGTGGATGGGTCAAGCCGAGGACATTCTTCAACAGGTGTGTTCACTTGAGGACTTAGAACCTGGCGAGGAGTGGGTGCAAGTGCCAACAGACTTCTGCACATCCTTTTCAGTTTGCATCCAACTAGATAGAAAATGCAGACAAGAAAATCCGGCTGCTGTTGAGGCTGAAGTACAAGCGTTGATTTTCGAGAAATCGCTAGACAGTGACGCGGTCATCTACACAGATGGGTCGGTCGTCCGACATGTGAGAAGCTCATGGGCCTTTACAGCTCGGGCCGGAGGGAGAATTGTGAAGGAGGACTCTGGTGCTTTCACTGAAACCACAAGTAGCCTGACCATGGAAGTCATGGCAGTAAGTAAAGCAATGACATGGCTCGAGACACAGACATTCACTAGGGCTTGTTTCCTTAGCGACTCAATGAACATGATCAAGAGGATAGAGGAGGGGTCGATCCGAAGAGAATGGTTGCTGCCTCTGAAGCGGTCTCGGCTGGCAAAGATTAGTTTCATCTTCGTGCCAGGTCATGCGGGAGTACAAGGAAATGAGCGGGCTGACAAGCTCGCAGGTGAGGCTACTGTGGAGGGCGGACGTGCCATAGACCAGGCTGACATTCTGAATGCTCTACGAGAAGTGAGACTTTTGCAAGAACCAAGTGATGACTGTGAATCTACAACAATGGCCAGACTGCGAGAGCAGCAAATTAAAAGAGGGGTGGCCAAACAAGAACACTACGCAGGAAGCCAAAGAAGATTGATAAACCAACACAGAACTGGCGTCGTTAGCCGCTACACGCTGCGGGATTTGCTGAGGAGGGGATCCAAGCACTTATGGACTGAATGGTCCGATGTGCAACGAGGATGATCTGTCGACTAACTAACTAACTAACTTTCAATATTCCCATAGAATGTTCTGCATGTTACGTGCCTGCCTGTATAGTCTGTAGGCATTATGAAATTTCTCTTTAGTCCAATAAGTGAACTTCCGGTGTCCCGAAGGACTGTAGCGGGCTTGCCATTCACATATCCCTGATGGATGTTTATTCTGCCTTTCGAGTCTATTACTAAATTAGCTTCTTCGTTGGCAATAAGAATGGAGTGGCCGCATATTAACACGCCATCTTCATAAAAGGTATTACAAACAGTACATTTATTTGCGTTAAACATGTCAAAAGGCTGTGCTGAGTTCACAGGGTGTTTCTCTGATTGTTCTTCATCTGATGATGCACTATCAAATAAGGCGGCATTTGCTTTATTGGTCATTTGCCTTCCTTTACAATCATGACGATAATGCCCGTACGCCTTACAGAGGAAACATTTACGTAAATTTTTGAAGGATTTACGTTCCTTATCTTGTCTATTTACGATGTTCTGTAGATATGTAAGATATGCGGGGTTCTTGTCACACATCTCACCTTGGTGGTGTGAATAGTTACAATATCTACAATGATTGTATTCCTCAGACATAGGCTTATATGGTTTTTGCCTATTATAGGGTTCTGATCGGGGTTTTTCATAGTTAGCCGATGCTACAAAGTTTGTATCAATAGCTTCACTAGCAAAACAATGTTTATTGGCTGTATAATAAGCCGAACCACGTTTCTCAATCTGATCTACACTCGTACATTCATTCTCTTGCAAAAATTTTGAAATTGCTGATGGAAGGGATGAGATGACTTTATCCCTGATAATTAGATCTTCTAATTTCTGGTAATCTTTATTTATTTTGGCTGCTGAAGTCCATTTTGCAAATATGTCTCGGACTAAGCAGAGGTAGTCAGAGAACGTTTGAGTCGATTTTGGGCTCAACTTGCTAAATTGTTCTCTGTAGCCTGCTTCATCTAGCATAAAATGTGCCATAATCTTTGATTTTAGATAATGGTAATCTTTCCAGAGGTCTTTGGGGATAGTCTCTATGACTTTCAGAGGTTCCCCTGACAAACTCCTCATGTAAATAATATTCCATTCAGACATTGGGACCTGGTAATGGTCCATTAAGGTTTCAAAATTTTGGGTGAAGGCTGCAATGCAGTCACCTGAGGTATAATTTCTTACAATACCTTGATACTTTTTATACTGGTTTTCTTTCTCCAGTCTCTCAGATTTCTTAGACTCTTTGTCTATGGCAGTATCGGCCTCAAGCTGTTTAATTTTTAGTTGCAATTCAAGCTCTTCTCTTTTACTCTGAGCTGAGATTTCTGCCTTCCTCAATTCATTCTCTAACTCTGCCTGTTTTGATTTTGCAGATAGTTCTAGTTCTGCCTGCTTTAATGATGTTTCTGCTTCTGCCTGTTTAGCAGCTCTTTCAGTCTCTGCTTGCTTTAATGCTCTTTCAGCCGCTCTTTCTTCGCGTTCGTTAGCTTTTTCCTGTACTAGGAGGTATTCAGAGTATTTCCTTTCACTCCACTTTGTTAACTCATCACCAGTTAACTTCAGCTTCAAACCCATCTCGATGAAGTCGTGTAATGAAGACATGATGGTAATAATAAATGCAAATGAGTTGTGCGACACACAATTAGTTATAAGTTAGTATAGTGAAAGAAATTTACAATTGTGTTCAACTTACAATTTGTGCCCAAATTTGCATCCGAAAGTATATGGAAAGAAAAATATACTCAAGTGTACTGGATGCGGTGGAGAACGGTTCACACTAGGGCTAGGAACTGTAGGGTCGCTAGTTCAAACCACAAATGACCTCTACGGGCAAGGGTTTCAGATGGCACAGAAAACCTGCTTTGTTTTGGAGGAAATAAATTAGCGTCTATCTGATGTGGTGTGTATGCTTGTCACTAAGTTTTGATTAGGTTTATATGGCGTTGAGTGTAATTGTAGGTCGTAATGTCGTCAATCAACAATTTTGTTTTCAAAACACAAGTCACTTTCTTTCTCAAACTTTTTGCTTTCCACAAACAACTTCACAAAGACAATCTAAATATATTTCAACAATCTATAACACTGATGACACATCACTTACATCAAGATGACATTCAGTAAGGACATAGACATCAAGTTTACAAGATGGCGACAAGGTTACAATGGCGACGGTTTCACAGTGTCGACAAGGTCAAAATGGCGACAAGTTACACAATCACTGATGTTTTACACGTTTACAAGATCAAACACATGTATGTACTTGACGTTCACATCTAGCCTTCATATTCAAACAATTTAATATAATACTATATGAGGATGAGACTTCACGTTGACATTTAAATGTACATTAACTCTGGACGAAAGTCACGTTCACAAATCTAGGTCCAATCTTAAATAAATTTCAATCGTTCAATGAGGACGAGTTACTCACGTTCATTTAAATACGGACGACCACGTTCAATGAGGACGATCCCCCACGTTCACACATGTCAGAGTCTTAAACTTGACTCGTTATCCCTAACACATGTGAGACAAGTACAAGTACAACATGATTGGACTTGAGGCACAACGACACGAAGTTCAATGGATTTATTTATCGATCACATGCAATACGATCTAGTTTGGCATGTGATAATCATTACATTACATATATGGTACATCAATACACTTACAGACAACCCACAGCTTACAGTCTCTCTCACAAGATGCACAAGCACTCGACTTTCGGGCACAGAACTACACAAGCCTTTCTCTCTCTATGCGTCCTGTCCGGTCCGAGTACCCCAAGCTGTCTGTCTGTTTCTCGCAACGCGCTTGCCCTCTGTGGATTCGCTTCACGAGGCCTGCGTGCGTCTTGCGTTGTCCTTGCCTGACCGCTGGCTATTGCGTCAGCCAGCAACCTGTGGGCAGGTGACTAATACTCGCCTGGCGGGCGTAACGATGTCACTGCATCCCAGTTGGGAATCATTCGCCTGGCGGGCGTAACGATGTTCCTGCATCTCATTCAGATTCTGACAAGGTTGACTGCAACGTCCTGTAA
>JACEFZ010001228.1:0-10704 GCA_014155875.1 Cepaea nemoralis
TTTTTTATTATTCAAAAACTGATTATAGACCGCATTAAAAGGTAACAACAACTGTCACCAAAAATGAAATTAAAGGGGACTCCAACAAAGAACTTGCTGTTTTGGACTTCCTATAACACACACTAAATCATATGCAAGACAAACTAAGCATAGGCTTCATGGAAGGTCACAATATTTAGATCTAAAAATGAACAGGGGAAAGACAATAATAATGAGATTAAACCAAGCATGTAATCTCGCTATGCCCTTTTGTGAAACTTCAACTCAAGAAGCAGAATCGTACACCTATATAAGGCATGAATAAAATTAGTGATACCACGGTAAAGCTGTGAAAATGTAAACAGTATAAAATAATACAAAGTAATGCAGCTTGCCATGTCGTAAGAATGCAACATCAGCAACTACCATCACTGGCCTTACATCAAAGATCATCTGCGACGAGACCACGAGGGCGTTATAGAAGAAAATAGATTGACGACATCAAAGACATTGTACAACCACACGGAATGACACTATCCAGTGCCGCCCACCGGGCACTGGAACGCAAATTATTCCTCCCCACGACGCTTGACGGCAGAAGTGGAAGATGATGATGATGATGATGATGATGATGATGATGATGATGCAGCTTTACAGACCACAATTACGGAAAACATAGGACGTTGCGGCGACTAGCCTTCATTAGCAAACAAATACACACACACACCGCAACATATGATCACGGGGAAGACACTACAGTGACCACAAGAGGCACGAGAACGGGATGAGAAGAATGAAAAGATGAAAAATGAGAACAACGCAAAGAAAATGAAAAAAAATTGAGGGTAAAAAGGTGCCACTTATCTCAGAATCTCAAGCTGTGTTACTAACATGAATCTTCACATTGCGGTTGGGGGGGGTGGGGGTGTCAGGGGGACCAGGATAGGGGATGGCAGCAGTACAGTGAAGATCCCAGGTAAATGGGTGGAAGTGATACATCTTAGTTTTCACTCTCGGCCCTCCATCATACCTCCATTGCTTCCATTTTCCCGCCTTACCTTCCTCCCTTTTTGCATGTCTCAACCACCCCATCACTAAGGACATCATTTCAGAAACTCAAACACAGGAGATACGACAATCACACAGCTTCAGTCACCACAGATACAGCATGGGCTATGAAAATATCACCACCGTCTGACTGTCAGACATCCACTTCAGTAAAAGCCCTTGGTTGTATCCACAAAATAGTCACTCTCCACTCGCGTAAATCCTTACATAGGCAGGACTGGTGAACTGTGTTTGCTTGTCTAGCTGAGCTCTCTTGTAACGAATGAGCTCTCTCGTAACTACTGAGTTCACTTATAACGACTGAGTTAATTTGTAACGACTGCGTTAATTTATAATGACTAAGTTAATTTGTACCTGTCTCCCTGGCGGAGGTTTTAAGGATGTTGTTCGTAATCCCGCATACTCTCGTACGAAACACAGCTGCGCGAGATTCGGTAGCGGATCGCGTCGCGGTTGGTTACTTACGGGGGTATGTGAGCAGGTCGTGCAGAAAGCAATGGCAAACTATTGTACGTAAAACGTGCCAAGACATCAACAGCAGCTGAAAAATGTGGTGTTGACTGCGCAATGCCCTGTAAAGAATATGCGGGGGGAAAAAAAGTTAATTTGTTACGACTAAGTTCACTTGTAACGACTGAGTTAATGTATAGTGACCAAGCTCATTTGTAATGACTGAGTTCACATGTAACGTCTCAGTTCAGTTGAGATCATTTGTAACGACTGATTTCATTTTGTAAGAATTGAATTCGTTTGTAACAATCGAGTTCAATTGTAATGACAACAGAGTTCAATTGTAACAACTTAGTTCAGCGTGTCCACTTGTGACGTTTCAGTTAACGTACTGGAATACGATCAGCGTTGCCAGTAGTTGGTTTTGCTCAATCTTCAAACTTTCAGAATTGTCTGGGAATTGATTTGTTATAATAGTTTGGGAATTGTGTGTTAATTGGTTGTTTATTGCCTACTTGCTAACTGTCTGTTAATGGTCTGTTAGTTGTTTGATAATTGTATGTTAATAGTCTGTTAGTTGTCTTATAATGGTCTGTTAGTTGTCTGATATTTGTCTGTTAGTTGTCTGATAATTGCCTGTTAATTGTCTGGGAGCAACGCGGTGGCCAAGAGTATATGAAAGCCCAACACTTCACACTCAAACGACAGTTTCTTCTCTTGCTATTGCCAATCACAGTCCCACAGTTTAGAACCTGTAGAAATCAGCATCACTGTCGTAAGTAATCCTTTATTACTTTAGTGTCGTCCCTGGAGTGAGGGGAATCAACACCCACAATTTTTCCCCCCAATATTATTGTCCTAAAGAAACCACCAGAATCCGTCCACAAAACTCCTTCAGTCTGTAGACACCTCTTTCTTACTCTCACTCACTCCTGGATCATGCCCCCTCTCATTCTTCCCCAACACAACATACTCAACAACTCTAGCTTTAACAAATAAATACAACAATTAATTTATTAAAACAAATAGTATTTGTGTGAGAGAGGTGTGTGTGTAATGTGTAGAATGTGTGTCGAATATTCTAATGTGTATTTAGAATCAGACCAGTGAATCAGGAGCAAAGTCTGTTACATCACTGTGCTGAGCACACAATAGCACCATCTATTCCGGACAGTGAACCTCGCCCAGAAGATGTTTCTCCGTCCACGTGACGACTTTCTTCGATAACGCTCGAACAAACAGGATGTTGGTCATCAGTTAAACACTGTTCGATCTTGGTCTTCACTCTAACAAACACGGTGAAGTTACTCTGTTTAATAATGTTTGTTGAACAGAGAATCTTTCAATTAACTTAAATGTCACTTGCGAAAATCTACTGTTCACAGTCTCTGATTATAAGATTTTCCCCTCTTTAACAAACAACCTATTAATGTTTCTATGTAGGTGTGTGTGTGTGTGTGTATATATTATATATATATATATATATATATATATATATATATATATATATATATATATATATATATATATATGTGTGTGTGTGTGTGTGTGTGTGTGTGTGTCCTTGGTATATGAGTTATGAATCTTCGATGATGAAGCTTATCACTCAGTAAACACAACACTTATGTGCATCAAGTCCGGCTCAGCAGAAGCCAGGTTTCTGCAGACCAACTAGGTTCTTAGCCCCGTGTAAAGGCCTCTCAGTAACCTCTGTCTTTATCCCGTGAGCCATCATTGTATAAAACTTTGAAAAACTACTTCTTCGTAATAAATCATCGCACACTCAAGTGGAACCTGTTGAGTAGAGAACATCATGGTGAGAGCAACTCAATCCTGACCGTAATTAGGTGAGTGTAGGCCAATAGCAGCACTCAGATCTATAACAGAGATCCGATCTCTGTCATACGGCCAAATAGCTCATCACATTGGTCTTAGACATGACAACACCAGGAAAGAATAAAGGAACGGATAGAAACCCAGCAGATGCCCTACTGGAAGATCCTACCTTTTCACATTCCCATCCTCCCTCCCAACCATCCTCAATCTCTCTAATTATTATCCCACTACATTGTCCTCAACTTCCTGAGTAAATTGATATATCACACAAGCTAGTAAAAGCCATACAATAGGACACTAGTGCCGACGCTCCTATAATACTTTCTAGCACCGCACTTATAGAACATTCTATCACCGCACCTATAATACATTATATCACCGCACAGTACTCTACTCTATTCCTAATCATACTCTAAGTTAGATATGATTAATAGACTACCATACGCCTATTCCGGTTGATGACTGAGACTATGCAATCACAGACTGGATCTATGTCCGCCGATAATTATCAACACGTTTACACTATAGTCTCTTTCAATTAACACAACTCGGAAAACTGCGCCGATCTTTAACACTTCAGAATTTTTGGTCGACTCCTCGAACTTTGTTTACCACATCTGGTTTTATACCGGGGCTTGAGTGACGTCACCAAAAAGTCTAGACGCTGATCAGTCCAGAGTCTGGTTTTCTCCGCCTGTTTGAGACTGACTGAATCAATCCGCCGTCTAGTTTGCTTTCATCTGGGAAATTCTTTGTCTCATACAACAAAGATCCTGTCTGTCTGTGAACCAGGGAATTCCCCCCCCCCCCCCCCACATCACAGAATCCCGCCGACGTGTATTCAGACATTTCGTCTACACTTCAAAGGCTAACAACCGCCTTGGCAGAAGGATGGCGCTTTTGTCCCGTCTCGAGCAACAACTTGTTAACAAAATGCCGACCGGGTGTAGACATTTGACGCGACTTATTTTGTTCCTCAGTCCCCTGCTCATCAAAGGGTTGCCTGTTTTTGCAGACGAATGTCGGGTCTTGTTTGTCATCGATCGAAACAATCAAGTTTTTCCGCGACACTCACAACGAAATTGATGTTTCGCGTATTAGTCGTTCTACTCTTCTGTTCGCTGAAGAAACCCAGACAGTACACATCTGACTTGCTAGATAACCTAATCACTTCGATCCTGGCTGTCTAAGAAAATAACTGAACAAAATAGAAGATCCAAAAAAAAAAAAAAAAAATCACACGTAGAATCCCTTTCACGGGTTGCCAAGATAAGCACCCACACCATCCTGTGCAAATCTCAGCATAGATGTATCAGACATGTAGTTCACTGGTCAAATGAGCGGCACCCATAGAAAATATGTTATGGCAACAGGCAAAGTTGCACAGATAATGCCGTTAGCCAGTTTGGGCGAGGGTTCGATGTCCGAGTTCGTCGTCCGAGTTCGTCGTCCGCTAAGTGAAAAAGAGACTGACCACCGATTCCTCCATGCATTCATGACTAAACTGTGTGACGGTTCTAGAAAATCAAGGTATATTCTATAGAAAAACAGGTTCAACATATACAGAAGTAGCGTAATGAATCCTTTCTACCACGATACACAAAACACACTGTCATATGTTTCAATGTCACCACATTCAGGACAAACCCTAGATAGTCCAATTTTGATATTATCAAACAAGATTTGTCGAGGCGTCTGCTATTCACTTGGGTAAAACACATTTATGCAAAGAGAAAGGCATGATGGTCTCTATAAAGCTACCAATGTGGCATAGAAACATGTGACGATTGGTTTTGTGTATTTCGGTTGAAAGGCTACTTCATTATATGTTGAATGTTTTTTGTGTGTAGTATGCACCCGATGAGATGTAGTGAAATATGACGGGTAATAAATTGTGCAAAATGTTGTTTATGTCCTCATTATTCAAATCAAATGTGTTGCTGTTGTTGTTGTTTATTTTTGTAACCCACTCGCATTTCCTATAAACTGACACATTAAATTTACTTAACATATCAACAGTTTGCCGCTTCTTTGCCGAAGGTGTTACAAATGCAATTCGCAATCCCGCATACCGCATTCGAAACATAGCTGCGGGCGATTTGGCAGCAGACCACCTTGCGTTGGTTTTCATTCAATGCTGTGAGTACCGGTCATTCAGAAAGCAATGGCAAACTACTGAACGTCGCTTAAAAGTTGCTTAAATGTCGACAGGGTTGAGTTCACTACACCGGTGTTTTTTTTTTTTTAATCCCATGTGGCTCGGTATCATTCCGCAGCGAGGAAAGCGTCGCACAAAGCACGAACTCCGTAGCTCTAGCGACGACCCTCAAGAGTCTCCGAAAATATTCACTCGTGAAACGAAGGACGCGGCTCGGAATCGAGCCCACAACCTTTGGAGCCCGAGTCAAACGGCTTGACCACTTCGCCACGAAGACTCCCTAAACTTGCCAAGAAATCACAAATAGCCAACAAATGCTGGGGCTGACTGCGACGTCCTGTAAAGTGTATGCAACTTTTAACCCACAGCAAAGTTTATTATTAGCCCTAATAGCCTCTGCATGTGTCAACTATGCACACCCATGAAATGTATTGTATTTCCCAGCGTCTAACGTGCAATTTAATCATGGCCATATTTGGGGCTGCAATAGGATCCGCTCAGTATGGATACAATCTTGGAGTCATCAACTCACCACAAATGGTAAGATGCTTTACTTCTCGTTTGTTTTAGCATTATTCAGACTCCAGTGCTATTGACACATGACACAGAACGAGGAAAGGCCCGGCGGACACATAATAGATTGCAGCTGGTACCATTAGTACAGGGGAGGGGGTGTGTTGAAGGTGAGGACGGAGCATGTATGTTAATTTCCTAAGTGCTGTGATAGCTGTTCTTGTCTCAACCCAGCTGGCACAGACTTGCGGCCGTGATGACGTAACACTTGGCTACGACCTGGCGTTATAGCTTAGAGGCAGTAAATGTGTTTCATAAGCACCGACATACCGTGTCCAGGGTTCGATATCCGCTGCTGGCGATTTGGAAGTAGACCACTTTGCATTGATTTCCATGGTATTAGGGGTTGGCTGTTCAGAAAGCAATGGCAAAGTACTTAACTAAGAAAGAAAGACAGACAGACAGACAGACAGACAGACAGACAGACAGACAGACAGACAGACAGACAGACCGACAGACAGGCAGGCAGGCAGGCAGGAGGCAGGCAGGCTGAAAGAAAGAAAGAAAGAAAGAAAGACAGACAGGCAAGCAGGCAGGCAGGCAAGCAGGCAGGCAGGCAGGCTGAAAGAAAGAAAGAAAGAAAGAAAGAAAGAAAGAAAGAAAGAAAGAAAGAAAGAAAGAAAGAAAGAAAGAAAGAAAGAAAGAAAGAAAGAAAGAAAGAAAGAAAGAAAGAAAGAAAGAAAAATTAATTAATGTAGGCGAAGAGAAAGAATAGGAAGGTGCAGGAGGTGGAGGATGTG
The DNA here is from genome assembly GCA_014155875.1 of Cepaea nemoralis. NCBI lineage: Eukaryota > Metazoa > Mollusca > Gastropoda > Stylommatophora > Helicidae > Cepaea > Cepaea nemoralis. The sequence continues at coordinate 6,805 of JACEFZ010001228.1, forward strand.
GAGGGAGGGAGGAGGAAAAACAGAGAAAGACGAAGGAGGACGAAGACAATGAGGTTGTTAAGAACAAGACCAAACGAACAAACGAAAATAAAACGACCAGCACAATACTGACCAGAGGTGTCTTTTGTGATGGTTGGTCACAAGAAATCTAGATATTAGACTAATGTCCACAAGATTGTTCACATATGTAAAGTCACATAAGCAATTGAGCTCTATTTGTTGCTATGTTCTTCTTCTTCTTCTTTCGTTCGCCTGAAATATGCTTATAACTGCAATGTTGTCTCTAGTATGAATCCAACAGTCTTTTTTAGTTCATTCAGCGGTCCATAGAGTTTATCTTCCACTGTTGTCTCTCTAGGCCAGAAGGTTCGCCTGGATATGTTGTAGTTTGGGCAATCCTGGTGTATGTGCTCTGCTGTCTGCGACGCCAAACCACATGTGCACATGGCTGAGTCACCTATCTTGAATTTTGTATACATGTGGTTGCGTAATCTATTGTGTCCTGTTCTGAGGCGCAGAAGAATGACCTGTTCTGGTCTGTCCATAACGTGGTAGTCGTCTTGAGTAAGGTTTGGTGACCTTCTGACTGATTTGATCATTCTTTTCTTTTGGTGGTATGTAATGGGCACATCAGGTTGTTCTTCTTTTGCTCCTTCCTTAGCCAATCGATCAGCTCTGTCGTTTCCAGGGGACTCCACAGTGGGATGGTATCCACTGTATGGTGATCTTACGCTGACTGCTAAGTTCAGAAAGTAGTGTCCTCAGAACTGGCAATTTCCCAGACAGGAGCGCCTCTATTACGGATTTTGCATCTGTCAATATCACCACAGGTTGTGTACCATGGCTGGTATTTTGTAATTTCTCTGTGGCTATCTTGATTGCCTCAATTTCAGCATCATAGTTATGGCAGTACTTTCCTGTTGGAATTCTGGCCGTGTCTCTAGTATTATTTGGGTATTCTATGTACACTCCTGCTCCTCCATTTCGAACAGCATTTTGTGCTGACCCATCTGTGTAAACTCGGATCCATAGGTCCTGTGGGTATTCATCATCAAGGAAGCTGAGAGTGGCTGTTCTGCGCTGTACACTGTTCTGTTCTTCCTTGTCAAATATTCCTCTCACTTTTGACTGGATTTGTAGCGATATTCTATGTTCATCTTTCCACGGAGTTCGCTCTGGAATAGGTTGTCAGGGGGATACCAACTGTGGGAAGATCGATGGTTTCTCTGCAGAGTTGTTTGGCCTGGTGGATGAAACTACTTCTTTTCAACCGCCCCATAGCTAAGTTTTCAAATCGGTTCTTCATAGGGTGGCCTGGCAAGCTGAGAAACTTTTCTGCTTGTATGAGTGTTTTTGTATCTCTGCGTTCTCTTAAAGCTTGTGTCCTCCCCATTTTCTCCATTGCTACTATAGGGGTTGATCTCATCCCTCCTGTGATGACTCTAAGAGCTTGATTTTGCACCTTGTCCAGCTCCTGCAATGTAGTTTTTGATGCTGAACACCACGCAGTTGACCCGTATTCCAAGTGTGGTCGTATGCTCTGTTGATAAACTTTGCTAAGTATTTTCCCACTGGCTCCCCAAGTGGTTCCAGTTAGCTTTCTCAGGATGGCATATTTTCCTTCTGGCTTTTGCTACTGCTTTTTTGATGTGTTTTCTCCATGTCAGCCTGTCGTCGAATGTTACACCAAGGTATGTTGGTTCCTTAGTCTTCTCTTAGGGGTGTTCCATTTATCTGAATGCTCCCTGCCTTTTGTTTCGGAGAAAGGGTAAATAGAGTGGTGCTGCACTTGTCAGTGTTTATGCTGATACACCATCTATCCGCCCATGCAACAAATGTATCTACAGCTCTCTGTAGCAATATGGTGGCCACTGATGCATGTTCATTTGCGCTCCACAAAACCTAGGTCATCAGCGTACATTGGCCGCTTTAATTCCATCGGGTAGATTAGCAACAAGATCATTGATGAAGATTAGAAAAAGTGTTGGGGACAGGACTCCGCCCTGGGGAACACCGTGTACGCAGTAGTACTTTCTTGCTCTTGAGACCGTCTATCTGTACTCGGGCTCTTCTGTTGTGCAAGTATGCTTTTACCCATTTGTACATTCTTCCATTGACTTTACAGTTTCTCAGTTTCTTCATCAGACCTTCTTTCCAAACTTTGTCAAAGGCTTTCTTCAGATCTATCCAAGCCGCAAGTACCAGCTTCTTCTCTTGGAATGCATCCTCAACTTCTTGGGAGAGGTAGGTTGTCTGATCTTCCGTAGAGTAGCACTGCCTGAAGGCAGCCTGTTGTGGTACAAGGATGTTTTCACTTTCAATGTACCACTGTAGTCTGTGATTAATGACGCGTTCCATTGTTTTGCAGAGACAACTGGTGAGGCTAATGGGTCTGTAGCTGGAGGTAATGGAACTGTCTTTCCCAGATGTTAGGAGGGGTATCGTGATTGCTTCTCTCCAGACCTGTGGAACACTGCCTAAGGTCCATGTGCTATTAAAGATCTGTAGCAGCTTTGTTTTGGCCTCTGTTCCTAGGTTCCTGATCATTTCATTGGAGATATCATCAGCTCCTGGTGATTTTCTCATTTTCAGTTTTGATATGGCCAGCTCCAGTTCGCTGATTGTGATGGGTGCCTCCAGAACCTCATGTGCTATTTCCTTCTGTCCTGTATTTTGCCTTTTCTCTCGAATCTCTTGTTGTTTCTCTGGACTAATTTCAATATTGTTATCTTGTGCAAATGAGTCCGCAAAATGGTCAGCTGCTTGCTTTCCTGTTAAGATTTTTCCGTCTTTATGTAGCGCAATTTTTGAGTTCCTCCCTGTGCCCTCATTGTTAAGCTGTTTTATTAGCCTCCATAACTTCCTTGTGTCTCTTTCAAAGTTCAATGTTGCTATGTTGAACTAAACGCTTGCCGAGTATTCTTCATGTCCTTGTTTGATTTCTTGACTTCATCAACTCCAGCTTATCAGGGAGTTTATAAAGGAGAGCATATACAGACGAATGGGGAGATACTTGACAGACGATACTACCAGGATAGTCATTGCTCTGACTGTCTCCGTGTTTGCCATCGGTGGCTGCTGCGGCAGACTCTTTGCAAGACGCATTGTCACCAAAGTTGGCAGGTGAGTACTGATCCAAGGGTCACTCATGCACCCTTATGTGTGAGTGAATTAGTGTGTGTGGGTGACTTAGTGTGTGTATGTGTGTCTGTATAAATATATTAAATAAGTGCCGTCTTCATAATGAAGGTTGGCTGCTATGGTTATCCTTTGTTACATGTGGGACAATTGATGTCTATGTTACATGTGGGACAGTTGATGCCTCAACTCACACATAGGCATCATCTGTCCCACATGTAACATAGGCATCATCTGTCCCACATGTAACATATGCATCTGTAGCGAAACCCCAGTGGCCCATGTCCTCATACCTATCCGCTCAATTCCTTCGGAGTGGGATTCTCTGGGTTACTTTCATAACCCGAGCATTTGACACGAATACTTTGAAATCTATCTATTCTTCGGGAAAACCCAATGGCACGCCTTGCACCAAATATGACCTAGGGTAATGGTTTGGGCGTGAAATGTCCGTTGTCAACCTTGTCGATTGTGGTCGGCACAATGTATTGAAGTTTTAAAGAATTTTACAGATAAAGTGCCGCATCCTACTGCTGGGGTATAAAAGGTAATTTTAGATTAATTGGTCCTGCCAGACCTGGGCATATTAAGCTTGGTCGTCTCAAATAATGAGACGAATTGGTGAAACGGCAGTCTGGCCAATCTGGCTAAGCGTCTAGATCTGGGCATGGCGGGGGAACAAATCGGGGCAATATCTTTTCCCAGATGATGTCGCTTATCCTTGGCGGCGGATAGACGGGGGGGGGGGGGGGGGGGGGGGGG
>JACEFZ010001229.1:0-10871 GCA_014155875.1 Cepaea nemoralis
ATCCCCCGCAGAGATATACAAGGCAGGTGGGCCGGTCCTATAACAGAGCAGCTTCACCAAGTCTTTACAAACATATGGGTGAACGAGACCATGCCACAAGATTTCAAGGACGCGTCAATAGTCCACCTTTACAAACGTAAAGGAAACCGCCAATCCTGTGACAACCACCGAGGCATCTCCTTGCTTTCAATTGCAGGGAAGATACTCGCCAGAATTCTTCTCAATCGCCTCACAGCCCATCTCGATCAAGGTCTTCTTCCTGAGAGTCAATGTGGCTTCAGAAAAGAACGTGGAACTGTTGACATGATTTTCGCTGCAAGAGAAATGTCAGGAACAGAACTGCGAAATGTTCTCCACCTTCATTGACCTTACCAAGGCTTTTGATACAGTCAGCAGAGAAGGACTGTGGAAGATCATGGCAAAATATGGCTGTCCACGAAAGTTTGTCCAAATAGTGCAGCTATTTCATGATGGCATGCAGGCAAGAGTACAGGAAAATGGTGAACTGTCTGAGCCCTTTCCTGTCACCAATGGAGTGAAGCAAGGATGTGTCCTGGCACCAACACTGTTCAGCCTCATGTTTTCAGCCATGTTGATGAATGCCTTCGAGAACGACGACATTGGAATAGACATCAACTACCGTATGGATGGAAAGTTATTCAATCTCAGAAGGCTGAAAGCTAAAACCAAAATTAACAGCGTCACCGTCAGAGTGCTCCTGTTTGCTGATGATTGCGCTCTATATGCCAACTCAGAGGCGGACATGCAACATAATGTTACAGCTTTCTCACATGCCTGTGCCAACTTTGGGCTCAATATAAACTTGGAGAAGACTGTAGTTATGTACCAGCCAGCTCCAGGGAATAATCACACTGTGCCGAATATCAAAGTGAATGGTCATAGACTAAGTGTTGTGGACAAATTCACCTATCTTGGCAGCACTGTGTCACAAACTGCCACAATTGATGACGAAGTGAATGCAAGAATCTCCAAGGCCAGTGTGGCCTTTGGCATACTGTACAAGAATGTATGGGTCAGAACTGGAATAAGCCTGCAAACAAAGCTAAGTCTACAAAGCAGTTTTATTATCCACACTGCTATATGCTTGTGAAACCTGAACTGTTTATCAGCGACACGCTAGAAAATTAAACCACTTCCACACAGTCTGCCTAAGGAAGCTACTGAAGATTAAATGGCAAGACAAGATCCCAGACACTAAAGTTCTAGAAAGAGCGTCCATGCCCAGTATCCACACTCTACTGATGAAGAATCAGATTCGCTGGGCTGGTCACTTGACTCGCATGCCAGATCACAGGCTCCCTAAACGAATTTTTTTTACAGCGAACTGCGTTGTGGTAAACGCTCCCAAGGCGGTCATCATGACACCTGGGAGACTGCAGCCAGAGACCGAAATTCGTGGCCGGCATCATTACACATGGGTGCAGTCATGTGTGAGGCAACCAGGACTGCAAGAGCTGTAAAGAAAAGACAAAGCAGAAAAACCACTGCAGGAAATCCTCCTCCAGAAACGTCAAGCATTCTTTGTTCACATTGTGAAAGAACATTTCGAGCCAAAATAGGCCTTATCAGCCATCTTAGAACCCACGACTCCATACTTTCAACCCCACTGGATGAAATGAATGGTCATCATCATTCTTGATGGACAAACAACACATTGCACTTATTACTTATTGTATCCCGTTCTAAGGATCAGCCGGAAAGCCAGTAACTACGTAGATTGCACTTATTGTATCCCGTTCTCTGGATCAGCCGGACAGCCATTAACTAAGTTACTGAGGCACTTGGAAAGGAATGGAGGTCTGCGTGGAGAAGTGGTTATGTTGTCAGCCGTGTAGTTAGAAGACCATGCGTTTGTTTCCCCCATTACAGTTTTAATTAGAAAGCAGCAGGTAATGATAAAATGCAAAAACTAGAAAGGCGCAGGTAATGATATAATGAAAAAACTAGAAAGGCGCAGGTAATGACATAATGCAAAAACTATAAAGGCGCAGGTAATGACATAATGCATAAACTATAAAGGCACAGGGAATGACAATGCAAAAACTATAAAGGCGCAGGTAATGACATAATGCAAAAACTAGAAAGGCGCAGGTAATGACATAATGCAAAAACTATAAAGGCACAGGGAATGACATAATGCAAAAACTATAAAGGTGCAGGTAATGACATAATGCAAAAACTAGTTGTCCCATGTTGAGAATTTAAAACATCAAAACAAGCAGTGCTCAAATTTTATTGTTATATTTCATTGTGAACATTATTTTGTGAGTGAATGAAGACAACCGTTAAAGAAACACCTGAACGGTACGATATCCTCAACCCATACCCTTGTAAGTGAACTGAAACATGTATCAACACAGTCTAAGGTTTGTCATTTTCTTGCAATGATTGCATCTACTTTCTTGCAATGATTGCATCTACTTTAAGTAAAGAGTAATTGTGATTTATTTCAGGTGACAGGTCAGGTAATATACTAAGGTTGCATAAAGAGATCATCTCATAGAAAGTCAATCTAGCTGACTGCTCAACTCCTAGACACAGGCGGGGATGACAACAGCGGAATGATAATCAGCAGGCTAGGGGAACAGACAGCAGGCTAGGGGAACAGACAGCAGACTAGGAGAACAGACAGACAGCAGGCTAGGGGAACAGACAGCAGTCTAGGGGAACAGATAGCAGGCTAGGGGAACATACAGCAGGCTAGGGAAACAAACAGACAGCAGGCTAAGGGAACAGACAGCAGGCTAGGGAAACAAACAGACAGCAGGCTAGGGGAACAGACAGCAGGTTAAGGGAATAGACAGCAAGGTAGGAGAACAGACAGACAGCAGGCTAGAGGAACAGATAGCAGGCTACGGGAACAGACAGTAGGCTAGGGGAACAGACAGTAGGCTAGGGGAACAGACAGCAGGCTAGGGGAACAGACAGCAGTCTAGGGGAACAGACAACAGGCTAGGGGAACAGACAGCAGGCTAGGGGAACAGACAGCAGGCTAGGGAAACAAACAGACAGCAGGCTAGGGGAACAGACAGCAGGTTAAGGGAATAGACAGCAAGGTAGGAGAAAAGACAGACAGCAGGCTAGAGAAACAGATAGCAGGCTAGGGGAACAGACAGTAGGCTAGGGGAACAGACAGCAGGCTAGGGAAACAGACAGCAGGCTAGGGGAACAGACAGCAGTCTAGGGGAACAGACAACAGGCTAGGGGAACATACAGCAGGCTAGGGGAACAGACAGCAGGCTAGGGGAACAGACAGCAGGTTAAGGGAATAGACAGCAAGGTAGGAGAACAGACAGACAGCAGGCTAGAGGAACAGATAGCAGGCTAGGGGAACAGACAGTAGGCTAGGGGAACAGACAGCAGGCTAGGGGAACAGACAGCAGGCTAGGGGAACAGACAGCAAGCTAGGGGAACAGATAGCAGGCTAGGGAAACAAACAGACATCAGGCTAGGGGAACAGACAGCAGGTTAAGGGAATAGACAGCAAGGTAGGAGAACAGACAGACAGCAGGCTAGAGGAACATATAGCAGGCTAGGGGAACAGACAGTAGGCTAGGGGAACAGACAACAGGCTAGGGGAACAGACAACAGGCTAGGGGAACAGACAGCAGGCTAGGAGAACAGAACAAACAAACTTTATTTTAAAAGGGTTAAGAATTAGGCATGCAGTCCCGTCTTACATTTTGCCCTTCTATCACTCACTTTCATACATTATTTCATTCATACATCTTTCAAGGGGCTAGAGGAACAGACAGCAGGCTAGAGGAACAGACAGCAGGTTAAGGGAATAGACAGTAAGGTAGGAGAACAAACAGACAGCAGGCTAGAGGAAAAGATAGCAGGCTAGGGGAACAGTCAGTAGGCTAGGGGAACAGACAGCAGGCTAGGGGAACAGACAGCAGGCTAGGGGAACAGATAGCAGGCTAGGGGAACAAACAGACAGCAGGCTAGGGGAACAGACAGCAGTCTAGGGAAACAGACAGCAGGCTAGGGGAACAGACAGCAGGTTAAGGGAATAGACAGCAAGGTAGGAGAACAGACAGACAGCAGGCTAGAGGAACAGATAGCAGGCTACGGGAACAGACAGTAGGCTAGGGGAACAGACAGTAGGCTAGGGGAACAGACAGCAGGCTAGGGGAACAGACAGCAGTCTAGGGGAACAGACAACAGGCTAGGGGAACAGACAGCAGGCTAGGGGAACAGACAGTAGGCTAGGGGAACAGACAGCAGGCTAGGGAAACAAACAGACAGCAGGCTAGGGGAACAGACAGCAGGTTAAGGGAATAGACAGCAAGGTAGGAGAACAGACAGACAGCAGGCTAGAGGAACAGATAGCAGGCTAGGGGAACAGACAGTAGGCTAGGGAAACAGACAGCAGGCTAGGGAAACAGACAGCAGGCTAGGGGAACAGATAGCAGTCTAGGGGAACAGACAACAGGCTAGGGGAACAGACAGCAGGCTAGGGGAACAGACAGCAGGCTAGGGGAACAGACAGCAGGTTAAGGGAATAGACAGCAAGGTAGGAGAACAGACAGACAGCAGGCTAGAGGAACAGATAGCAGGCTGGGGAACAGACAGTAGGCTAGGGGAACAGACAGCAGTCTAGGGGAACAGACAACAGGCTAGGGGAACAGACAGCTGTCTAGGGGAACAGACAACAGGCTAGGGGAACAGACAGCAGGCTAGGGGAACAGACAGCAGGCTAGGGGAACAGACAGCAGGCTAGGGAAACAAACAGACAACAGGCTAGGGGAACAGACAGCAGTCTAGGGGAACAGACAACAGGCTAGGGGAACAGACAGCAGGCTAGGAGAACAGAACGAACAAACTTTATTTTAAAAGGGTTAAGAATTAGGCATGCAGTTCCTTCTTACATTTTGCCCTTCTATCACTCACTTTCATACATTATTTCATTCATACATCTTTCAAGGGGCTAGAGGAACAGACAGCAGGCTAGGGGAACAGACAGCAACCATACACTGCCACATCTGCTGAGTCACACTTATGGTTGTGTACTGAGTTAAATGAACTTGATTCTAGTTCATCATTCAATCAATCAATAAGCTCGCAGGCATCACAAAAAGGTAAACATATTTCTGCAGCATCTTGATTTGTGGAGTCCTTCCAGACATTCCTGTAATCTTGTCATTGTGACAGAGATGCATGTCACACTTGAGTATTTACTTTACCAGTAAACATGTGTCAATACAGGTATCTCAAACAGACAATAAAAATATCATATGAATGTCAGAGAATAACAATATACAATGAATGTGAGAGAATGGACCTGTAAGAGAGGACACAAATACAAATATAATATAAGTGGCATAAATTAGATAGGAAAGAAACGATAACAAAATAAAATGTATACCAAGAGGGAGATTTGTTTGACAAGATAAAGACATAAAGTGTATGTCAGGGCAGAAATTTCAAACAGAATAACAATATAAAACATATACCAGAAAGGAGATTTGATGGACAAGACAAAAATAAAACGTGTATGTCAGGGAAGAGACCTGAGAAAGATAAGAGCAGAACACGTGTGCCAGGGTGGAGTTTTGACAGTGACCAAAGTAAAATAAAATTTGTGCCAGAGAAAAAATTTTAAAGAGAGGAAAACAAGATTCAATATGGGTAACGCTATGGCCTCATTGTTAAAGCAAAAACCCATAAAGTATACCAGGTCTCTTCAAATTTGTTTATTGCGCCTGACTGAACAGTTCATAGTTGTCGCTGTGCTTATATAATAGAACAGACACAGAGCTTTGGTCATTCACAGATACCAGACTTCTGTGCTAACTCAGGCCAGAGATTGGCGTGCCTGCTCCACTTTCTGCCGAACATGGTGACAATGAAGGGTCAGCTCTGCATGTCTCATCATCAACTGATCTAATCTACTTTGAAGCTCAGTGGTTTCATCCTTCTGTTGCTCAAAGTCTCTCAGAAGTGACTCGTTGCCAAGGAAGCCACATTTCTGGCGTAGTTTATTGTTGTCTATTTTCAACGAGTCTCTAGCTTGTTTTGTCCTGGACAAAATATCGCGGCTCTGTGGAAATATTACACAAATCTATAATGCAATCTAGCAACATTGCTTAAATAAAATCAGTTATCAGTAACCACTCACAAAGTTTGTTTTGTCCTCGACAAAATATCTCGGCTCACTATAATGCAATCTGGCAACATGGCAAATAAAGTCAGGTATCAGTAACTGTCCACCCATATCCCAAGGATAGACCAGGATTCTATGTGGTTCCTATCTCTTTATCTAGCTCATGCATGGTTCCATGAATACCGCTTGTGTACAGCGCTGGTCACACCACGGGCAACAGTCTTGGTTGACTGGCTAAACTACGTGAGTAAAGTAGGGGTGATATCCTACTAAATTGAGAATGTCCATCTCTAGTACAAAAAGACGGACAGTGAACAAGGCGGGTGAATCTACGTAGACCAACAGCTTCAAAAGCGAAATAGCAAAGTGTGTGGCACACAAGAGGCGTGTTAAGGACACAATAGTGAACATGGCTGGCCATCGTGGAAGTGACTGGAATCTCACCACGTAGTATCCCAAAGACAGCAATTTGACTTCAACAAATATAAAATGGCGTTTCGGGTAATTCCTGGCCCCCTGGAGATGAGCCTGTTGTAAATATGCTCAGAGAAGAGACAACTCATATAGTGAATAAGGAAGAGAATAATGATAAATGCATCTCACATTCTTTTGAAAGGATGCATTCTGACAATAATTACTTGGAAAGTAGAAGGAGAAGTCTGAGAATTGGTACATGGAACATATGCACTCTGTATCAAGTAGGGAAATTTGACAACCTGATTTCTGAAGCAAATAACATGAATTTAGATATTTTAGGTGTAAATAAAATAAAATAAAATAAACTTTATTTTAAAAGGGTCGCAAATTGGGCACGCAGGCCCGTCTTACATTCGGCCCTTCCAATCACTCATCTTTCGTTCATCAAGAGCATTATACATTCACATAGGAAGTAGAAAAAACATTGTGAAACGAATGTTGTAAACATAAATAAGACAAGTTACCATGTTATGAGGCCCATCTCCCACCTACCCACACATCACCCCACCCACACACCCAGGGACACATACATACCCCACCAACCAACCCATCCCTCTCCCGCACATCCCCCACCCACACACACTGCCCTCACCTGTTCCCCCAACTCAAACTCACTCGACACCCACACAAACATCCCCCACCAACCCACACATCCCGCGCCCACCCACATTCACATCCTAACACACACACCCATCCCCCACCCACACCTCCACCCACCAATCCCCCAATCACACCTCCATAGACCACATATTCCCCACCCACGCACACACATACCCCACCAACCAACACATTGCACATCCATTCACACATCACCAAACCATACACACACATCCCCACCAACTGACATCTCCCCACCCACACACACATCTTCCTAACCACCTATACATCCCCAATCCACTCACACACACACACCCCACCACCCACACATACATCCTCCACCACCCACACATGTCCTAACCCACATCCCCCACCTGCACATCACACACATCCCCTACAACACAATATTCTCAACCCATGCACCACACACACATATCCCTCACTCACACATCCCACCCCATACACATATCCCCCACCCACATACCACACAATATCCCCACCCACACATATACCCTTACCCACCCACCCCACACATACCCCCACCCACACACATATTCCCAACCAACACACCACACACCTCTCCCCACCCACACACACATTCCCCACCCATCCACCAACACACTCATTCACACATCCTCCACTACGCACCCACACCCACCCACCCCAACCAAACATCTCTCAATCACACATACCCCCCCCCCCCAACACACATCCTCCACCCACTCACGCATCCCACCCTGACACATACACATCCCTCACCCACCTACACATCCTTAAGCCACTCACAAACCCCCACACACCCCACCACCCACACATGCTTCCCCCAACCATCACACATTCCCTACTCACCCACACATATCCCCCACCCATACACACATCCCCACACCCATCACACACTATCCCTATCCCACACACATATCCTCACCCACCCACCACAAACATACCCCTACCCACACACTATGCACACACCCCCCACCAACACACCACACACATATCCCAAACCCACACACCATACACTTCTCCCCACCTGCCCTTACATCCCCAATCCACCCACACACATCCCCTACCCACACAACCCCAGCCACCTACACATACTTCCCCGAAACCATCCACACATCTCCACCCACCCACATATATCCCCCGCACCCATCCCATACACACATCCTCCACCCATACACACATCGCCCATACCCATTCCCACATCCCTACTTTCACCCCCCCCCCCCCCCAATCCATCCACACATCCCACCAACACCCACAAATCTCACTACCCACCAACACCCACACACCCAACCCATCCAAACGCATACCCCTACCCACATATATCCCCACACTCACACACATCCTCAACACACACACTCACACATCCTCACATCTAGACACACATAGTGCCTCACGTGAGCATTGAAACTAGTATGAACAAACTCCCACACTGTAGTCACACACATACACTGACAATTGTCGTGAGCAGTTTCATAAAAATGTTAAACATGGAGAAAAATGTGTACATATACAGTTTGTGACGTAAAAAATAGTGATGCTCCCACACACAGAGATACACACAGAAACAGGCGCACACACACACACACATGCACGCACGCATGCACACACACATACACACACACATTCACTCTCACGCTCACTCATTCTGTCTCTCATTCACACTCACTGACTCTCTCACTCAAACTACAGAAATGTACATAAGTTTATATTATACATGATAAAATCAAATGGTATTCAACTGATATGACAGATGAGAATACACAAACATATGGATTTGCATGTTACATGACATGCGTGTTACATGACATGCGTCTGTTCAATCTCTCTCTCTCTCTCTCTCTGTATTCTTTCTTACACACACACTCACATGATGCGCGCACACACACACACACTAACACATCAACTCTCCCACTGTCTCACACTCTCTCTCTCACTCACTCTCTCTTTCTCTCACAGACACTCACTATTTCCCTCATTCATTCACTCTCTCCATCTTCATTCACTTTATCTCTAGCTCTCTTACTCTCTCTCTATCACTCATACACAGACAGACACACACCCTCACGCTATCACTCAATGTTTCACTCACTCTCTCTTACCCTAGTGCACTCACTCACTCACTCTTTTACTCTCTCTCTCTCTCTCTCACACACACACACACGCTCTAACACTCATTCACTCACTCACACACACTCACTCTCTCACTCATTCACTCCTCACTCACTTACTCACTCTCTCTCACACAATACTTCACATACACTAACTCTCTCAATCACACTCTCTCACACATACACATATGCATGAACGCACGCACACACACACTCTGTCACTCACTCTCACACATACACGTACGCTTGCATGCACTGACACATTCCCTCACCATTTCTTGCTCACTTTCTCCACACACACGCATGCACGTGCACACACACACATTCACTCTATCACTCTCTCTGACACCCACTTTCTCTCTCTCTCTCTTTCTCTCTCTCTCTCTCTCTCTCTCTCTCTTTCCCACACGCACACACATATATAGTGAACAGTTATAGTTAAACAATTATAATGAACAATTATACCAGCAAATGAACTATGGTGGCATATAGTCGGTATGGAATAAGTATTGAAAGAGTTTTCGTTAAATGTGTAGGGACTCATTGGAGTTTTCAGATCTGGAGGAAGATCATTCCATAAGTGAGCACCAGAATAGGCGAAACATGTTTTGTATAGGTCCAATCTACGCTTTGGGACATGTAACAAATTTAGGCGCTTGCTATTCATTGCATTAGATTGAATCAGCGGTAGAAGATACTCTGGGGTATTTTGAGATAGTTTTATTCACTAATTTGGCTTTGTTAAAAAGGAAGCTTACGAATTGGTAGAAGTCTTAGATGACTGTGTAAATGATTACTTTCAACGTGCTTTATGCCAGAAACTAGACGTATAGCACGGTTTTGTAGAGAACACAGTCTTTTAAAATTAGAGTTAGGGCAACCGTCCCAAACTGTGGAACAGTAATCGACATGTGATTGGATATAGCATGTATAGAATATTTTTCGTGTGCTTTCGTCCAGGAAGTGCTGAATTTTAGCAAGTTGGTAAACTTTTTGTGCTATTTTCTTGGTAAGAATGTGACCATGAGAACTCCAGCTCAAATGGCTGTCAATTAAAAGACCTAGTGCTTTATGTTCAGGGTGTGGGAGTTTGTAATGTTCACTAATCACGATCAGTGGCTCAGCAAAAATGGTCTATATATAGGCCATCTCAACATCTTTCATCTGCTCAACAAATTACCTGAGCTCTCGGTAATACTGTCCAAACATTTCCATGTGTTTGGAATCACAGAAAGTCGTCTTAACGACAAAATAACCGACTCCGAAATCTCACTTAACGGGTGTAAAGTAATTCGGAAAGATGCAAATCAAAAATTAGAGACAGGTATTGCTGTATACATTTCCAATTCTCTCAACTGTTCCCGTAGAAGTGATCTCGAGACAGTAGAGATAGAATGTGTTTGGTTAGAGGTGAAGCCAGCCAGCCAACAGCCGTTTCTCATTGGATACCTATATAGGAATCCTTGTGCCGGGTACAGTTGGTATGACTGCTTCACTACAATGATGGATAGAGTGTTTACAGCAGGTAGAGAAGTTATGATACTAGGTGACTTAAA
>JACEFZ010001230.1:0-10000 GCA_014155875.1 Cepaea nemoralis
TAGTGTAGCTTTTTTTCGGTCAGTCCTGCCGGCGTAGCTTGAAAGCTCGTCGGTAGGCGTCCAGTGGTTTTGCATGTATCACCTTGTACCGGGAGGGCGCGCTTTAGCGATGCTACTCTTGGCTTCTGTGTGCGTGAACGTCTGTCCGGTCAGTGGCCAGATGCATTGCGAGCTGATGAGGCTCAGCCGTAAATCGGGAGATTTGTTCGCAACTTAGACGAGCAATATCTACTGTGGGTAGTTTCTCGCTAGCCGCATGTGTATGTGGTCTGTACTGGCGGTGAGTCCGTCTCGGCGATGGACATCTGGTTGATCCTATCAGTAATCATACGCTCATTCGCTTGTCTGTACGCTTGTCTTAAAACTGAAAATTAAAGGAATTGACGGAAAGGCCGTTTGCACAAGGCTCTAGGCTACCAGTTGTTTGAGAGCCAATATATACAGGGATAACTGGTCTGTGGCAGCCTAACGTCCACTGCATCTGCGTCCGTCTCCAGTCGCCTTGCCATGCTCGCCACTGGAACCAGATGGACGAGGACGAGGGAGTGAGGTCGAAGGATTTGCACAACCACTTCCTCACTTTAATCCAATCTAAAGCGCAAGTCATTCGTTCTTCATCAATAAAAGATGCAATGAATGAATGGTCCTCGCCATTCATGACGGACGAACATCGAACATTGCTTTTGCTATATTAAGTTATAAGTCGTGACTTTGACTATTCTTTTGTAATGAGGTTATTAGTTTTTCGATACCATTCTGTGATGTGGATAGTAATACTGTATCATCAGCATGTCGAATCTCTGGAATTTCATGACCACCGACATTTAGGACATCATGTTGCTCCTTTATTATAACATCTCTGACATTTCTCATTATATTTTTCGCGCACATGTTAAAAACAAGAGGGGGACAGCACACAATCTGATGTCTCGCCATCTATTCTAACTGCTGCTTAATGGTCTAGATCAGCGGTTCTCAATCTTTTTTGGCCCGTGCCCCCCTTCACCTTCATTCCCCCCTTCCAATCAAAAATTTGGCCAGTGCCCCCCTTCACCATATTTTCAGAACATCATTTCCCCCCCCCCCCCCTTTTCATATTTCTTATCTAAAAATCGCCCACCCCTACACAGTATACGTAAAAATGGAAGGTAAATGTAATAGCATATACTAAAACAAGTCTAGACATCCACATAAAAAGTGATTTGTGGGTCTACTTACTATGTAAAATGAGTTTTAGAAGGATGGGACGTAATAACTGTAATGTATAAAGGGAAATACAATATAAAGTAGTCGGCTCTTGTATTAACGCGATCTTGAAATGGTATTCATTCCCCCCTGGAAACCCTAAAATTCCCCCCTGAGGGGGGGGGGGGTGGGAATTCCCCACCGGTTGAGAACCACTGGTAGAGTATAATTGTGAATTGTACTACATGAGATGGAAAGCCCAATTCCCTCTTGATTTACCAGTGTTTCTGATGTTGTACACAGTCAAATGCCTGTTGATCATCCACAAAACATGAGAATAGACTCACATTAAATTCTCTACATTTCTATTTTATTATAGGCATGCTGAGTATGTGATCTCTTGTTCCTCTCCCTTGTCTAAATCTCCCTTGAACCACGTTAATTACTACTTCCATTTTCAAACGAAATTGAAGTGGTATTGTAATGAAGATAGTTCTCTTCCAATAATATTTTATATACTATATGTCTATATCTATGTACATAACGCCTGATACATTTGTATGCTTTCTTTTCATCCCGCTTTAATGAGTTCAGCTGGTATCTCATCCCGGTTAGCGGGGTAGGGGTATCCCCTATCAAAGGAGATGTAAGACGCCTCCTTTCCTCCGTTAGTCTACGGGACACCCTTGGGCAAGGTGGAGTACACGTTTAGCCCCCCGATCAGAGTTACGTGAAGCCATGGAAGCAGGTGGTGGATGAAGTGTGAGAGCATCCGACAGATTTTTGTTGGTTATGGTCTTGCACTCTGCGGCGATAGGTAGATGATCTCATCAGTAGAGATAATGGCTATGGCTATCGACTAGTACAGTCACTGCCCAGAAGGAAAGCAATGGCAAACTACCTTCTGCAAAATTTGCCAAGAAACCATAACAACCATGAAAGAAATCATAATAAGAAAGACATCTGGTGGCGTGACCCCCAGGCCAGGCAGATCAGATAACACTGAGGAAGAGTGTGACGTAGGGACCAGTACTAGTAATCGTGATGACAGAGTTAATCCTGACTGTGTTACCAAGGAAATCCCTTGTGTCAGGCTAAGAAACAGCGTGAGAATAGCAACGTGGAATGTGAGAAGTCTGTATGAGGGAAAGCTTAAAGTAGTATGTGATGAGATTGAGAGGTTAAACATTCAAATTTTAGGAATTAGTGAACATCGCTGGAGCGGCAAGAGACATTTTACAACTGAAAATGGAAGTCTTTTCATTTTTCTGGTAGAGACGTCGGAGGCCAGAGTGGAGTGGCATTTTGTTTAGACAAGACAACTGCAAAAGCTTTAATGGGATATAATCCAGTAAGTGATAGACTCTTCACTATTAGACTTAAAGGCCGTCCAAAAAACACAACTCTTGTACAGATATATGCACCTACTTCAACAGCAGAGGAATAAGAAATTGAAGATTTTTACAACACACTGCAAGACACATTAAATAAGATTGGTCATAATGATATTACAATAATAATGGGAGATTTTAATGCAAAAGTAGGTGCAGAAAGAGCTGATAATGAGTGACACGTTTTAGGAAAATTTGGATTGGGAAATAGAAATGATGCAGGTGACAAATTAATTGAATTTTGCACAGAAAATGAGTTCACGATAGCCAACACGCTTTATAAACAACATCCAAGAAGACTCTTCACATGGAAGTCTACGGACAGTATTATCAAAAATCAGATCATTATATTTTAATACAATGAACATGGAGATCAAGCATAACATCTGCAAAAACCCTACGAAGTGCACACTGTGATACAGATCATCAGTTATTAGAAGCAGATCTGAAATTGAAACTCAAAAAGCTTACACGAGGACCAAGGCCACTTCGTTTTGATCTCACAAACATACCGGATGCATACAACATAGGAAGGAAAGCAATGGCAAACTACCTTCTTTACAGATGCCAAGAAAATCATGTTGTGTGGACTCATTGATAATCAGAGAAACGGCGTAAATGGGTGCTCCATAGGAGCAGCCTCGCCTAGTAGGGATAGTCATGCGCACCCGGTGACTCCAGACCGTCAACAGGCTACTAGGTGCAAAAGATTAATATAATTGAAAGTAGGAACTTGGAATGGTAGAACAATGAATGCAGATGGAAAATTAGAAAACATCAAAAAAGAAATGGAGAGAGTGAAGTTTACCATATTAGGAATATCGGAAACGAGATTGAAAGGAGTAGGGATAAAGACAGGAGAGGATTGTAAGATTATTTACTCTGGGGGAGAAGAACAGCAAAGAGGTGTAGCCTTTATATTAGATAAGCAAACATCACATTCTGTCAAAAGGATATCGGGCTGTGTCAGACAGAGTTCTATTAGTAAAATTAAACGGAAGACCTTTTAAAATAAATGTCATTCAAGTATATGCCCCAACAAGTGAATGCAGTGAAGAAAGTATAAAGGAATTTTATAATGACATGGAGTCTGCTTTGAAGAACTGTAAAAAATCAGAAATAAATATCATAAGGGGAGATTTCAACGCAAATATAGGAAAGCAAAGCGATGGATGCAGTGTAGGCAACCATGGTTTGGGAGAGAGAAATGAAAGAGGATACAGACTTGTAGAATGGACAAAAGGACAAGAAATGGTTGTAGGAAACACCTGGTTTAAACAGCATCCTAGAAGATTATGGACATGGAGGAGTCCAGGCAGCAGGATTAAAAACCAGATAGATTTCATCCTAATTAGCAAAAGGTTTAGAAATGCGTTAACAGTCGCAAAATCAGTTCAAATTCAGACTGTTACAGTGATCACAGATTAATTACAGGCACATTGAGGGTAAAGTTAAAGAAAGTCAAGTATACAGCAGGAAAACCTAAATATGACTTGCGCAAATTGAAAACTGATAAAGAAATACAAAATAATTTTAACATAGTAGTAAGGAACAAATTTGATTTATTGTCTGATCTAGAGATCTATTTCAAGATGTAGATGATCAATGGGAAATGCTGAAGAATTCAATCAGTTATGCAGCAGAAAAAACTATTCCAAAAGTAAAGAAAGTGGGCCATAAGACATAGATGACTGAAGAAATTTTACAACTAATGGAAACAAGAAGACAGAACAAAAATAATCCTGCCAAATATGAAGAAATTCACAGAAAAGTCAGAACCTTATGTAAGGAGGCACAAGAAACATGGCTTGATAAAAAATTGCAGAGCAATTGAAAAACAACACAACAGTAACAATGTGAAACTAATGCACAAAAGAATTCAGGAGCTTACTAATCAAAGAACACGTACATCAGCAGGCTGCCTAAAGACAAAAGATGGAAGAGTCATAATAGAAAAAGATCAGATCTTACATGTATGGTCAGATTACGTGAAAATCCTTTATGACGATAACAGAGACGAACAGTATGATGTTCAAAATAATAATGCAGGACCAGCAATTTTGAAGACAGAGGTCTAGAATGCTCTTAACCATATGAAATCTGGCAAGACCCCGGTTCAGACAGCGTCACAACAGAAATGATTAATGCTTTAGAAGAATATGGAATAGATAAAGTTACCAGTCTGTTTAATACAATACATGATACTGAAAATATATCTCATGAGTTATGTAATTCTGTATTTATAGCAATCCCAAAGAAATCAGGAGCCTTGGAATGTGATCAACATCGAACAATTAGTTTAATGAGTCACAACACGAAGATTTGTTAAGAATTATCATTCAAAGAGTTAGGAGGAAAATACAACCTGAAATAGGATAAGAACAATGTGGGTTTGTAGAAGGCAAGGGTACAGTAAATGCTGTGTATATAATACTGAGAACCGTAATCGAACTTTCTATAGAAGTAAACAAAGATCTACACCTTTGCTTTATTGACTACACAAAGGCTTTCGATAAAGTGAGACATGTCAACATGACAAGGATGCTTAAAGATCTACAATTTTATGGAAAAGATCTTTGACTTGTTAAAAGCGTATATTGGAAACAACAAGCTGCCATAAGAGTTGATAATGAAGTAAGCCAATATCAGCCTATTAAGAAAGGTGTGAGACAGGGATGTGTAATGTCTCCAGATCTGTTTTCCCTGTACAGTGAAAATATTTTCAGAAATATTGACGATATGGAAGGAATCAACATTGGGGGACGATGCATCAATAACATTAGATATGCAGATGATACTGTCTTGATTGCAGACAATGAACAGGACCTGCAAAATTTAGTAGATGCGGTTGTTACACACAGTGAACAACTAGGGTTAGAATTAAATTGTAAAAAGGCACAGATTATGGTCGTCACTAGGAAGAACGAAATACCACAATGTAATATACAAGAAAATGGGAATATTCTTCAACAAGTGAATAGGTACAATTATCTCGGAACAGTAATAACATCTGATGGGAGATGTCATGAAGATATTAGAACAAGAAACGCCGTGGCAAAATTCGCCTTTAGCAAGATGAAAAACATACTGACCAATAAAAAGATATCAGTTGAAACGAGAAAAAGAGTGTTGAGATGCTACATAGAACCTGTGCTTGACCTTGACAGAAACACGGAGCTGATCCACGACTCTGGTGATCGAGTGAGATGGCAGACCATGACCGCCCACGCTTACCGGCATGGCACACGATGGATGGATGGATACAACATAGAAGTTAGGAATCGCTTTAGGGTCTTGATGTCTATACAAGAGGAAATGACACCTGATGAACTGGCAGTACAAGCTAAAGATATCTTGATAGCTGCAGCCAAAGATTTAATTCCGACCAAGAAAAAGCAACTTAAGCCATGTATTACTTCAGACACGTTAGAAGTAATGAAACAACGAAGGGAGCTGAAAAAGAAAGAAGATGAATCCGATAACAGCAGGATGAAGTATAAATATTTAACTCGAGAAATAAGAAAGAACACAAAAAATAACAAAAATCAATACATACAAGATTGCCGTACCAGAATAGAGCAATATCATAAGACTGGGAGTGATTATGAAATGTTCAAAGATATGAAGTTATTGACAAGACATGTTCAACCTCAATTGAATGTTATCTCTGACAAATTGGGAAATACCCTAATAGAATCTAGGCAAATTCTAGAAAGATGGCAGGAGTACTGCAGTGGAATGTATGATATGAGTGACAGTGAGGACATGAATGAGATACATGAGCCAATGACAGCAGAGACAGAACCTGAACCCTCATTAGATGAGATGAAATTGCTTGGGCTATAAAGAACCTGAAGAATGGTAAATCAACTGGATGTGATGAGTTACCAGCTGAACTGATTAAAGCGGGAGGAGAAGAAAGCATACACATATATCATGCATTATGTAAAAAGATTTGGAAATATGGTACATGACCAAAAATTAGAGGAGAACTATCTTCATTCCAATACCAAAAAAGGGCAACCTGAAATTATGCACCAACTATAGAACTGTTGCCCTGATTAGTCATGCAAGTAAAATTCTATAAAAGTCATAATGGGAAGACTTCGTAAGAAAGTGGAAAAAGTGATTAACGTGGTTCAAGCTGGATTTAGACAAAGAAGAGAAACAAGAGATCACATATTCAGCATGCGATAATAAACAGAGACGTGCAGATAATTAAATGTAAACCTATTCTCATGTTTTGTGGATTATTCAAAGGCATTTGACTGTGTCAGAAAGTCGTGGCGTGCTGATGAGCGTAATCTAGCCTAGGAATCACCATACAGCCGAAAGATGCTGGTGTTGACCGCAATATCCTGAAACAGGATGGAAACGCGGAAAAAAAAAATTTGACTGTGTACATCAGAAACTTTGGGAACTCATGAGGAATATGGGCTTTCCATCACATGTAGTACAACTCATAAAAACTCTCTAGACAAACAAGCAGCAGTTAGAATAGATGTCGAGGCATCAGATTGGTTTGACATCAAGCAAGGAGTCCGTCAGAGATGTGTGAAGTCCCTCTATTTGTTTAACCTGTACACCGAAAATATAATGATAAATGTAATAGATGATATAAACAGGGAGCTATATGATGCCCTAAATATCGGCGGTCATGACGTACCAGAGATTCGATATGCTGATGATACAGTATTACTATCCACAACACAGAATGGCATAGAAAACCTAATAGCCTCAACCTAACTGAATAGTGAAAATCACAACTTATATCTTAACATAGCAAAAACAAAGATAATGCGTACAGATAAAACTAATATGGAGAAAGAAATATACGTTAATGGGGAAAAATTGGAGGTGGTGGAAAATTTTGAATATCTTGGGTCACTGATTACCAACAATGGTGACACAATGAAAGAAATTAAACGGCGACTATCAATTGCTCTTAAAAGACTAAAACAACTGAATAAGTTACGGAGTGGGACAAACAGGACTACAAAAATTTGATTTTTAAGAGCATGAATCTTTCCCATTGGAACATACGCCTGTGAGACATGGACACTTAATAAACAAGCTGAACAGCGCATAAATGCCTTTGAATATAAATGTTATAGACGAGTTCTATGAATATCTTGGGTAAAGAAAATAACAAATGCATCCATACTTCAAGAATTGAATATTGAAGAAGGTTGGCTATTAAAGACGATAAAACAAAGAAAACTGAAATATTTTGGTCACTTGAAACGTCACGAAAGTTTGGAGAGAGCAATAATGGAAGGGTATATGCCTGGGAAGAGAGGAAGAGTAAGGCCAAAGAGAAGATGGCTGCAGGATGTGGCGGATGATCTCCAGATGGGTGTATCAGACGCGGGACATCTTGCTTATGATTGAGAGGTTTTCCGGAAGGTTGTTATGGGAGCGAGGTTCTGCAAAAGACATGCTACTGAATGAATGAATGAATGAATGGTATCTCATCAGTTTTTTGTTTTTTTTAAAGTTCATTTCTTCGTCATCCCGTTTTTTCGTATATTCATGGCTTGGTCTGTTTTGGTAAGGGCATATCTTCGTCGTCGTCGTTGTTGTTTTTCTTACACCTATGCCGTAAGGTGTCGTGGGGAGGTGTAATTGAAGTTCCGGCTACTGTGACTAGCGCCTTTCCTCCAATTTCCTCCAAGTATCTTGGGCAGAATGTTTTGGATCAAGTAAATTCCCTACCGGTTTGCTAGACCAGTGGTAGGATCCTTATCTACTTAACCCTCGTATAGTTACCCGTTACAACCATAGTAGGCATATCACGTAATATCGACATTTGATAGGTCGAACATTTGAAAGATGCGTCGTCAGCACGGAAGGCCATGCGATCACATCTTCGTCAGTTTTGGTAAGTTAGTAACTGGCATGTTGTCTGATCAAGAGTCTCTCCAATTTTCATCCTCTTTGCCGCCATTACCACACTTCGTATTGCCCATATCTTCAACTTTCCTGATTATGTTTCACCAGCTGTCACCATCGGAACTATATAAAATAATTTATCAGCTTGACGTATGGCAAATTTGCAGTGAAGTCTATATTTCTAGCTTAGGGTTGTCTCGTCATAATATGGAGGGTATTGGATAGAAAACTGAAAGGCTCTGCAGTGAGAAGATTTCTAGATAGAGGGAGAGATATGGCACATGTAACCTGTTTATTTCCAAATAGAAACTTTCTTAAATCACAAGTTTATCAAAACCTTACAGCAGCCATGAGCATAGACCACATATTAACGAACTCTAACAGTTTAGTTTAGTTTGGCTTAGTCGAAGGATCAACATCACGGCACACGGGTCTAACCCATAAGTGCTCCTTTCTTCTAATAACTCAAACCTGAGTCTGGAGAAACTCAACTCAGCGCACGAACTCCGTAGCACCGGCGAGGATCCTGAAATACTTTGGGTAGATTTTTAACTCGGAATTTTGCCCGAGCGGCGTTAGGCTACCCTTTTTAGATTTCCAACTGCCAAGGGATTGTTTTACGTGCGCAACACAACACACGGGCGTCCGAACTCACTACTCAGAGACTGGGGGGCATTTTATTACTAGAAGTCCACGTGAAAAAAAAATCCCGGTCCTAACTGGGGCTTGAACCCGGTACCTCCAGCCCTCGATGAGGACACCATACCTCGAGACCACGCTGTACCCCCTAACATAGCAGGAGATATGCTAGAAAGAGAAATGCTACCACGGTCATGTAATGAATGTGTTTCAGTTAGCACATAACTTGATATGGATGTCAGCAGTAATGAAGATGCTATGATGGATCTTCGTGGCGTCTCGGCCAGAATATATACTGTTTTCTTAAAGACAAAGAAAAACGAACCACATGAGTACGTGGATGATATCAGACAAGAAAAACACTGACATGGGCGCTGTTACAGATAACCGAACAGAAGGCATGTCATCAATTATGTTTGCAACTGTTCTTCCATCTGCAGGTGTGCCAAGGCTCTCTTGGATTTTATCTGACAGGGCATTTCAATGTGCATACATGTCAACGTCATCACCGTCCCATTTTACATTACCAAAATCATGAAGTCTATCTAAAATAACATTCTTATGTTATCCGCTTCTATGTAACTTTGGCATTTCACAAATGCTATATTGTCGAATTTCCAACCAACGGTGTCTGTTATGAAGTCGTCCTTACTTAAAACTGCGCTTGCATTATTGATATCTTGAATATCGTCAACCACATCTGCTATGCAACTGTCATCGTTTCACGGTACTTGACACTAACAATCTCTTTGATATCGCAACAATCATGATCTACAAAAGTCAAATTTCCCGCTCTAAGGGAGATAAATCGTCTAGTTGGTTAGGGTTATAATGAAAAAAGAGAGTGCTAATATGCTGTATGCCGGTCTCTCTGGCTGTGGGGTTACAACACT
>JACEFZ010001230.1:15000-27500 GCA_014155875.1 Cepaea nemoralis
CCAATACATATAATAATAACCTTCATCTGTTATTTTATTTATTAAGTAAGGAAGTAGTAACAAGTACCCCCCTCCCCCCCCCCCCCCCCCCCCCACCCCCCCCCCTTTTCCAGCTAAACACAGAAAATATGGGAGTAGTTATTTCCCCTAGCCTGGGAAATATGGAAAATGAGAAGAAAACATGAGACTTGGAGCCTTATTTCCTAGGGCACATTGACCTGGTGTACTACTAGCGGCCGGCGTCTAAGTTGTCCTCAGCTGATTTCGAATCCTCGACTCTTATGTTGTAGAACTGTGAAACGCGTTCGCTGTCTCTAAGACTCAGCGCCGGTACCGTACCAATGGCCATAAAGATATATTTTTAATATGCACTACTGCTAGAACAGTATAGACTGGGTAATTAAAGTCAAGTCAAGTCATTTGCTCCTTTGCACGCGGTTAGGAGTATTGGATATATAGTTTTAGCCCAACGTATATGTATAGGTCAATCTGCACTGAATGGCCGATGTGGTTGCTATCCCACATTTACTTCCCAGAAACATGCCCTGATACCAACTGTAGGCTGGGTTGACCTAGGAGTCCAAGTCATTTTCTTTTGGGTTTAAATACGCATTTCTCGATTTGGTTGGAAGAAACGATCACAGGCTTGGATTATGAAGGTGCTAGTCTATATGCTATTGATAACTGCAGCAAAAGATTTAATTCCGAAAAAAAGAAAAAAGAAAGCAACATAAGCCATGGATTACAACAGACACATTAGAGTTAATAAAACAACATAGGGAACTGAAACAGAAAAGAGGTGAATCCGATAACAGCAGGATAATGTACAAATCTTTAAATCGAGAAATAAGATAGAAAACAAGAAAGGACAAAAACCAATATAGACGAGATTGATGTAAAAGAATAGAGCAATATCATAAGACTGGAATACATTACGAAGTGTTCGTAGTTAGTTAGTCTTTCCTCTTGAGCCTAAGGCGGCGCATAGGGCAGAAGTCCTGTCTCTCCATGCCTGGCGGTTCGCTGCTACCTGTTGTAGATCTTGGATATTTACTTGGCCATTGAATGAGCCTTCTCTAATGATGGTTCTACGCAGGGTCTCTCTTGGTCTTCCCCGTTTTCTTTTCCTTACCTGTGACCATATGAGGGCTTGGTAGGGGAGTCTTGTCTTGTCCATTCTGAGTACATGGCCGATGTAGTTCCAACGGCGTCTTCTTATGAAATTGGATACTGTATCTTGCTTAGTCTCTTGTCTTATTTGCGAATTGGTTCTGAAGTCTGTCCAGTGGATGTTTAGAAGTCTTCTAAGACATTTGTTCTCAAAATTGTCTAATTTTTTATCTAAAGCTACCGTTGATTTCCAACTTTCACATCCATACGTTAACACTGGAATCACACAAGAGTTGAAGATTTTAAGTTTTGTGTGTTTGCTGAGTGTCTTTGACTTCCAGATGTTTGACAGTTTGTTGAAGGCACTAGATGCCAGTGCGATTCTAGTTGATATTTCTGGTGTTGAGTCCCCTGTGGATGTCATTTGCTTCCTAGGTATGTGAAGCTGTTGACTTTTTCAAGAACGTAGCTGTTCAATTTGGTCTCATCTGAACTGTTGGTAAGATCAATAGTCTTTGTTTTTGTGGTGTTAATTTGGAGACCAATTTGCCCTGAAACATTTTGGAGGTGGTTTATTTTCTCTTGAGCATCCGGATGTGTTGAACTCAAAAGCACTATGTCGTCGGCAAAGTCCAGGTCTTCTAGAATTTTGTCAACCCAATGAATACCCATATTTGTGTTGCTTGTGCATTTGCGAATGACCCAATCGATAGCTATTCCAAAAAGCATCGGTGATAAGACACAACCCTGTTTCACTCCTGTTTCGACTGAGAACCAGTGTTCGTAGAAAGGTAGTTATTGACAAGAAATGTTCAACCTCAATTAAATGTTATCTGTGACAAGTTTAGAAACACCTTAACAGAATTAATAGAATCTAAAATAAAAATTCTAGAAAGGTGGCAAGAATACTGCAGTGGAAGTATGATATGAATGACAATGATGATATGAATGAGATACACGCACTAATGACAGCAGAGACAGAACCTGAACACTGATTAGATGACATTGCATGAAAAATAAAGAATCTGAGGAATGGTCAATAACTTGGATGTGATGAAACACCAGCTGAATTGATTAAAGCGGTAGAAGAAGAAAGTATACAAATCTATCATGAGTTATGTAAACAGATGTGGAAATATAGTTTAGGGCCAAAAGTTTGGAAGAGAACTATCTTCATTCCAATACTAAAAGAGGGCAAGCTTAAATTATGCACCAACTATAGAGTCTATAGAACTGTTGCCATGATAAGTCATGCAAGTAAAATTCTACTAAAAATCATAATGGTAAGACTTCGTAAGAAAATAGTAGAAGAGATCACACACGCAAAATGTGTCTAATAATAGAGAAGTGCAGATAATTTAATGTAAATCTATTCTCATGTTTTGTTGATTATACAAAGGCATTTGACTGTGGCCAACATCAGAAACTTTGGAAAAACATGAGGTATATAAGCTTTCCATCACACGTAACACAACTAATAAAAATGCTCTATCTAGACTAGGGATCACCAAACTACGGTCAGCGGGCCGGATCCGGCCCGCGACGACATTTCATCCGACCCGCCGACGGTACTCGAACTTGCTTGATATAATGTATAGAACACAAAACATTGTGATACAATTTAAATGTAAATATTATGTTTAGAATAACAGAAGATCGTCTTCTGTGACCTCCTGGCTACTACGTGTCTTAAATTTACCACTTTTTAATTATAAATTATTGTATCTAGACTTTCTTGTTTATTGTGATGTTTGCTTATTTTGCGCCATCCCAAGTCCTTCACCGGCTCGTGGTAGCGCCGCCTACGCTCTGACGTTACCATGGTGTCCATGGCAACACACACACACACACACATACGTACGCCCGCACATCTTTCATTCTCCCAGATACGTGTGGCTGTCAATGCAGGTCCGTTGCTGCATAAATATTTACTTCTTTTTAACAGTCATCCATTTTGTAGGTATGTAACAAGAATTTCTTTGTTTGACAGTGATAGGTAAGTGAACTACAAGTGTGAATAGAGGCAATAAAGTAGCAAACGTAGCATAAAAATGCCATTGAAGCTTCGTGTTGTTACGAAAATATTATCCCCAGCTCAGAAAACTTTCCCGGTCAAGTTGTTAATCGAGCTGATCTCTAGGCCAGTGTTCTACAACCTTTCTGCTAGATCATATCCTTACGCAAATGTTTACTTTGCTCTAGGAACTATGTTCGATGATCCAAGTATCTGTCCTACTTTATGTAATAAACCATGTGGGCAGAAATGGTGCATTTAGGCGATTTCGGTCTGTTTCAGCGGAACCCGTGGCTGCCATTCGCGGAAGCCCGGTTGAAAAAAACTCTGCTCTAGGCTGTTTATTTAGGCCGACCCTATTTATTTATTTTGCAAACCTTATTATGAGATATATTCTATTACCAAAGGTATCTATAAATTGTATATTTACCCTTTGTGAGCCGTAGCTTCACCAGTGATCCCTAGTCCTCTCCATTTTTGTGTTTCAATGGGATTTGAGTTATACTTCTAATTCAATGTCTTTTTCATTATCAGATCCCGTGTACTTCACCATTCATTATGGCTACTAAGAAAAGAAAAGTGGACGAAGATTGTTGCGTTTCCAATGAAGAATGGAAAGCAAAGTACATCTTTGTGGAAACAAAGGACCAGAAAACCAGTTTCGTAATATGCAGTGAAAGTATTGCCGTTTTGTAAGCGTACAATCTTCGACGTCACTACGAAATAAAACAGCTATCAACATATTCATAGTTTTCTGGAAAGAAATATGAGTCCACAAAACGTGGTTTAGAAACACACAAAAATCTCTTCACGAGAAAGTTTGCTGAAACTAAATCTGTTACTCGTACAAGTTACAAAATAATGCATAAGAAGGCAGAACGAGGAAAATCTTTTATTGATGGCAACTTCATCAAAGATTGTATGGTGGAAGCAGCAAATGACTTGTGTCCTGAGAAAGCCGATTTGTTTGGAGCTATCAGCATTTCGGCAAGTTCAGTTTTGCGAAGAACAGAAGAACTTGGAGAGAACATAGTGCTACAGATACGCGAAAACACTAGGAACTTATTGTAGTATTCTTTGGCGCTGGGTGAGTCTACTGATCTCTCGAGTACGTCATAACTTCTCGTGTTCCTTCTTAGTGTCAATTAAGACTTTCAGATAACGGAAGAGTTGGCATCCGTGGAGCATACATGGAACAACAACTGGAAAAGACATTTTCATGGAAGTGCAACAATTTTTGGCAAGGCTGTAAACTTCAGTGGAATCAGCTTCAAGGTGTTGCAGTTGATGGGGAAAAACCATGACTGGAGTGAGGAAGGGTCTGATGGGGCAGATCAGGACCCATTTGGAAGATTTGCACATTCCGGGCGCTTTGTTCATTGGTATGGCATCAGTGTTGGAACAACTTATGTCAGTGAGCATCAATACTCCACCAAGTTTTGCCGAGCCAGCCAATCTGTCCGCCTGTTCATTCCCCAGCCCACCGACATGCCCCGGAAAAAAGATCCAGGTGATGCTTGCTACCCGTGACCTCCGAAGCGAAGCAAGCCACTCTGCATGAAGCCTGCCTGTTCTCACCCTCCTCAGCATGCTTTCTGAGTCAGTTACAATCACAATATGTGTATGTATCGCGTTCTCCATCCAGCGGAAAGCTGCACTGACCGGCTGCACCTTCATTCTTAAGCTAGATGTTGTGTCCTCATACGCCAGGCTCCCCTGCACCAAACGTCGACCATTAGCTTTTGCTAAGAATCCCCAGGCACTTCTCCTACCTCTCAACACCGACCCATCCGTGTAGATAATCACATCACCCGGGCGAGAATTATCCAGTATTAGTTGCTGAATTTCCATTTCCGAAAGGCGATACGGACATATAATCAGATTGCTACTGGAACTATCAGTGTTGGAACTCTTCGCTGGCTGCTGAGGATGGGGACGGAGCGCTTATGGGAATGTCCCGAATGCTGTGATGTCGGTTCCTATATCAATCAATCAATCAATCTGTCTGTGAGCAAACATTTCTAAAATGAAGTATGTGAAGTCAACACATCGAACGAGATTGACTGATGAACAGTTGAAAGCAATTCTTTTGATTGGATGCAGCAATTTCAAACAAAACATTGGTGATAACTTAAAAGCCAAATATCAGTTTCACAAATCTCACTAATCTTTTCTGCTGCTTACTTTGTGAGATTCGGATATATGCACACTAGGTCTGATGTATCTATCTTTTTGCTAATGTCACCTTCTTTGATAATTTTTGTTAATAAATAAATATGTTGGTTGTCTATGTT
Source organism: Cepaea nemoralis (assembly GCA_014155875.1). Taxonomy (NCBI): domain Eukaryota; kingdom Metazoa; phylum Mollusca; class Gastropoda; order Stylommatophora; family Helicidae; genus Cepaea; species Cepaea nemoralis. Next base: position 20,419 of record JACEFZ010001230.1, read on the forward strand.
TTTTGTGCATTGCATGCCACTCACCAGTGATTAATTTAGTTTTTCGTCTTTTTTCCCCAAAGTTTTCGTTCTGGTTTGCTTCAAGTCGCTTAAAAGTCGACAGGGTCGACTTCATTGCACCGAGTTATATCCCATATGGCTCGGTCTCTTTCCGCAGCGCGGAAAGCGTCTCACAAAGCACGAACTCCGTAGCTCTAGCGACGACCCATGGGAATCTCCGAAAAATTTCACTCGTGAACCAAAGGACGCAGCCCGGAATCGAACCCACAACCTTCGGAGCCCGTGTCAAACGGCTTGACCACTTCGCCACAAAGACTCTATAAGGGAGTCTCTCTTCTGGCTTGCAAGTATTATTAAAGTTAGTTGCATATCCTTTACAGGACGTTTGCCGTCAACAACATCATTTTTTGCTGTTGTTGATGTCCTGTCAAGTTGACGTTCAGTAGTTTGTCACTGCTCCCGAACGACCGGCGCCCATACCATAGTGCAACCAGCGCAACGCGGTCTGCTGCAAAATCACTCGCAGCTGTGTTTCGAACGCGGGTGTAGGGATTACGAACCGCGTCCGTAAGACCTTCACCACGGAGCAGGCGCAAGTATTGTACAGAATGAGTATGCGGCCCGCCCACGTCATTTTGTCAGTTATCCCTCCCGCCGTGAAAAAAAGTGTGTGACCCCTGATCTAGACAAGCAGCGGCTAGAATATATGGCGATACATCAGATTGGTTTGACATCAAGCAAGGATTCCATCAGGGCTTTGTGCCTTCCGTATTTGTTTACCCTGTACACCGAAAATATAATGAGAAATGTCAGAGATGATATAAACAGTGAGTAATAAGATGCCCTAAAAATCGATGGTCATGACATACCAGAGTTTCGATATGCTGATGATACAGTATTCCTATCCACAACACAATATGGTATAGAAATCCTAATAACTTCAGCCTAATTGAATAGTGAAAATCACAACATATATCTTAATATAGCAAAATCAAAGATAATGCATACATATACAACTATTATGGGGAAAGAAATATATGTTCATGAAGAAAAATTGAAGGTGGTGGAAAATTACGAATATCTTTTGTCATTGATTACCAACAATGGAGACACAATGAAAGAAATTAAAACACGAATATATATATATATATATATATATATATATAGTATATATATATATATATATATATATATATATATATATATATATATATATATGTGTGTGTGTATATTATATATATATATATATATATATATATATATATATATATATATATATATATATATATATATATATATATATATATATATATATATATATATTGCTCTTCAAAGACTAAAATAAGTGAATAAATTATGTAGTGGGACTGATAGAACTACGAAAATGAGATCTTTAAGAGCATGCATCTTTCCCTTTGAAACATACGCATGTGAGACTTGGAAACTTACTAAACAAGCTGTTAAAACAACGGCAGTCAACAAAACAAGACGGCGGGGCCAACGTCGTGGCCGCAAGCGACAAGGCATTGGTGGAGGGGTAAGACGTTTTAGACTTAAATGTGACCGTCCGGGCCTCAGGTATACTCGTATTCTATATTGGAACTGCGCCATCGTAAAACAACGAGACCCTATTTTCGAAATCCTGGTTTACAGGAATGACATTGTAGCACTCCAGGAGACGAGACTGGGCGATCAGCTACTCTAAGTGGCCGAATTCAAATGTTTCTACAACAGGCGACATCTGGGTTACGGTGATTCTCATTCGCGACAGTATGGTGGCTTCAGAGTTAGACATGTCCAGGTGGGACAATGACGACATACACATACAGGCGATTAGAGTTCAATCCGGTCTACTATTCGTGTTGGTTAATGTTTATGCCCGTAACGCGATTTTGGATTCCCAGAAGTTGCAGTGCTTAAGTGACATATTAGGTCACGAAAAAAAAAATATTTTCTGTGGCGATTTCAACGCTATATTAAGATCATTTCCTCTAACACACAGGGGGAGGAGCTCGAGACTGCACTTGAAACCATTGGCCTGGTTTGTATCAACAGTGGCTGTGTCACCAGGACAGCAAGCCGCCTAGGTGATGAGGACATTGCTATTGATCTGGCTCTGGTTTCTTCTGCACTCACTACAGTGTGTAGATGGGGTGGCCTAGGGTACCACGGCAGCGACCTCCACCCTTGCAGCATATTGATGGAGAAAGGCAGAACCAGGCAGCACGAGTCAACGGTCAAGACTTTCCAGTATGACAGTACAGGGCAAGATGTGGTGAGTAAAATAAGGCGCTAAGGGTAGTCAAGAATAAAAGCATTTCTGACTTCCAAGGTGCTGACTTCATCTGGCAGAGGACTGACGAGGACAAGGGCAAAGCCCTCTTAGAATGCTATCTAGAGCAGAGCAACCAGTCAGACATGAGAGGCTGAAATCTTGCCAAGGAGGAAAACTCAGATAGGTGTAAGGCCCAGAACATTTCGGATGAAGACACAGTGACAGTGGAAGAGATCAAGGCATTGCTTCGACGATTCAAAAAAGCGCACCAGGGCCAGATGGCATATGATATAACGACACCAATAGGTGTACTGACAACGAGCTAGAGAAACTAGCAGACATGAACAACAGTATAGGGAGTGTTAGCATCAAGGAGGAGTGGTTACACAGCTATCTGATTCCCTTGCCGAAGCCTGACAAAGACCACACACACATTCAGGGATATCGAGTAATAACCATGCAGAATACAACAGGCAAGTTGCTGGAGAAGTTAATTGCCAGAAAATATCAAGCCAACCAGAGAAGCAAGGTGTTTTCCCACCCACCCTGGGAGGTTACCGTCCCAGTAGAGAAATCTGGACCAATTCAGCAGTTGTTGCCCATGATGTTTATGAAGGTTTCCACTCAGGCATTGAAACCTTTGCTGCAGCGATTCATCTTTAGGACGCGTACAACAGAGTACTATTTTATTGTCTAATGCTTCAGCTTCTTGAACTCAAGATAAGTCCGTTCCTCCTTAGTTGGATCGCTGTAGCCCTCTTACAACGGAAAGTAGTTTTTAGATGTGGCAGTTGGACGTCGGAGCCATCAACAATATATCCTGGCCTACCACAGGGATCACCATTATCTCCGGTGCTGTTTAACGCCTACACTGTGAGAATCACCAGCGAGCAGATCACTGGACCGGGGGGAGGATATTGTCATATGCCGACGATATGTTAATGTATAGTCAGGGTAAGGATAGAGATCAGATTGATTTGGAACTGCAAACCGAACTCAAACGCATAAGTACTTGGTGTGTTGAAGCTGGGGGAATGGTGAACCCAACGAAGGTAACAGTGACATGGTTCTCTTTGAATAATCATATTGTCAACACTCCAACACCAACTGCTAATCTGTGTTCAGAGAATGTGGAAAGAACGCAGGCAATGAATTACCTGGGGATACGCTTTGATCGAAGCCTTGTTTATAATGAGTACATAGACCAGGTGATAACAAAGGCCATGCGGGGTTTGGCTGCGATGCGGGTGATGGTGGTAGCAAACTGTGAGCAGCGCCATCTATGCCTCCTATACGAGGGCCTGGTCATGTATGTTTTTGAGTATGCGATGGTGATCCTGACTCTCAGCCGAGATAGATATAAAGGATGGAAAGGATACAAAACGAAGCTATGCGCATTATTGTTGGATGTACAAGAGTTACAACATGCAGGGCGATGCGCTATCTTCTTGATTTTCCAACCATTGAAGACAGACTACAAATTTGCAGAACACGTGTCTACCTCAGAGTCAACGCAAACACACAACATCCACTGCATAGTGAAATTAGAAAGGTGAAGGACAGCAGGTTAAAAAGAGGAAGGTCGTGGATGGGTCAAGCGGAAGACATTCTTTAACAGGTGTGTTCTCTGGAGGACTTAGAACCTGGCGAGGAGTGGGTACAAGTGTCAACAGATTTCTATACGTCCTTTTCAGTTTGCATCCAACTAGACTGAAAATGCAGACAAGAAACTCCGGCTGCTGTGGAGGCGGAAGTACAAGCGTTGTTTATCGAGAATTCGTTAGATGCTGTCATTTACACAGATGGGTTGGTCGTCCGACATGTGAAAAGCTCATGGGCCTTTACGGCGCGGGCCGGCGGGAGAATTGTGAAGGAGGACTCTGGTGCTTTTGTTGAGACCACATGTATCCTGACTATGGAAGCCATGGCAGTAAGTAAAGCAATAACATGGCTCGAGACACAGACATTCACTAGAGCATGTGAACTTAGCGACTCAATGAGCATCCTCAAGAGGATAGAGATGGGGTGGATCCGAAGAGAATGGTTGCTGTCTCTGGAGCGGTCCTGGCTGGCAAAGATTAGTTTCATGTTCGTGCCAGGGCACGCGGGAGTACAAGGAAATGAACGGGCTGACAAGCTCGCAGGCATGATTCATGTGGAGGGCGGACGCGCCATGGACCAGGCTGACATTCTGAATGAGCTACGAGAAGTAAGACTTTTGTTAGAACCAAGTGATGACTGCGAATCTGTAACCATTGTCAGATTGCGAGAACAGCAAATTAAAAGATGTTTGGCCAAACAAGAACACTACCCAGGAAGCCAAAGAAGATTTATAAATCAACACAGAACAGTGTCGTTAGCCGCTACACGCTGCGGTATTTGCTGACGAGGGGATCCGAGCACTTATGGACTGAATGGTTCGATGTGCAATGAGGATGATCTGTCAACAAACTCACTAACTAATCAAACTGAACAGCGCGCACATGCTTTTGAATATAAATGTTATTGGTGAATTCTAATATCCTGCATTAAAACGAAAAACAAAGAAGGACAAATGTATCCATATTTCAAGATCTGAATATTGAAGAATGTTGGATATTAGTGACGAAAAAAACTGAGAAAAATTGAAATAATTTGGTCACTTGAAACGTCATGAAAGTTTGGAGAGAACAATAATGGAGGGCTATATGCCTTTTAAGAGAGGAAGAGAGGGGCTAATGAGAAGATGGTTGCAGGATGTGGCGAATGATCTCCAGATGGGTGTATCGGACGCCGGACATCTTGCTTATGATCGAGAGGTTTTCTGGAAAGTTGTTATGGGAGCGAGGTTCTGCAAAAGATATTGGCACCTTTCCGTCTTGACAGACGATAGTTTGGTACATTGTGCTTCAAAAAGTCTTAATAACTACGACCCATGGCGGTGGCGAGTGTGGCTGGTAAGGCCAATTCTTGCTGCACATGTTTGCCCACAGTAGATGCATGTGAAAACATGGTAATTTCCACCAAAGGATATGCAAAGAATATGCTACTGAATAAATGAGTCACTATTCTGCCACCGCTTCTATAAAGTATGTGGTAGTCTTCGTTGCTAAATGGTTAAGTAGGTTCGATTCCGGCGTACGTTTTTCAGTTCACGAGTGCAATGTCTAGGATACTTCCGGGGGTCGTTGCTTGAGATGCAGTAAAAGACCAAGACATATGGGATAAACCAGGTGCTATGAAGTCGGTCCTCTTGCCCTCTTAACACCTGTTTTTAACTATATACTGTATGTTGGACAACGTTGAAAATTTGTAGAAAATGTATCATGCATATTTCGACAGATCTTGAAAATTGTAGTCAAAGCTGCGACCCATTCACGTCTCCACTCCACTTCTGAGGAGAAACAGAACAAAACGCTTAAGGCGATCTCTGTTGCGGCGAATTTCTGTTGTGAAGAAAAATATTGTATTGTACTCTGTAAATGCATTATTATATGCTGGAACACAGGAAGAGGAATTTCATATAAGAAGAACTATTTCTTGGGACGCAGGTGGGTTTGTCTTACCAGGTCTGCTTGTATTACATTTTTAACGAATTACTGAGAAGTGAAATAATAGCAAGAGGGAAGTGAAAAAACAAAGGCAGTATAAGACCGAAGCAGAAGGCGCCAGACAGAAAAGGCAAGGGGGAGAGAGTGGTAAATGTTATATGAAAGTGTGTGACAATAAGCTGCTAACAGGGATAGTCAAAAGCATTCAAATGATATTTACATTGTAAAGTCCGAAGTGTCTCTGTTATTATGTTTATTAAATATTTGATATTTGACTTACGTGATTTTCCTCGATCGCTGCAAACGAAGTCCATTAGCTGGTAAGTGTTTTCAAAATTGTCATGATAATCTTGACAATATATTGGGGCCTGTTCCACACATTGTCTGCCAATGCGGTAGTCACTGGTGACGTACATAAAGAAGTAGGTAATATTTCGTTATGTATGGGAATGGCAATATTTAACTGAAATATTTGGATTCCGTAGAAAGTATAATTAATCCATAGTTAACTACTTGTCGTCGGCATATGTGGGTTAGGCATGGTGAACGCAGTTTCACAGTGCCGACATATCGGCGTCTTCTTCTTCTTTCATTCGCTTGAAATTTATCTATAACTGCAAAGTTGTATCTGTATGAATGTATATGTCTTTTTAAGTTCACTCATCTTATCCTCCACTGTTGTTTCTGTAGGCCTGAAGGTTTGCCTAGATATTTCGTATTTTGGGCAGTCATGGAGTGTGTGAATGGCTGTCTGCGGCGCCAGTCCACATGTGCACATGGCTGATTCGCCAATCTTGAATTATGTATACATGTGGTTTTGTAATATATTGTGTCATGGTCTGAGGAGCAGAATAATTATTTTTCTGGTCTATCTATAAGGTGGTAGTCACATTGAGCAGGTTTTTGTCGCTTTTAAATGGTTTCATCATTCTTTTCTTTTGGTGGTATGTAACGGGAATATCAGGTTATTCTTCCATTCCTTAGCTAATCTACTAGTGAGATGGTATCCACTGTATGAGGAACTTACGGTGGCTGCCAAGTTCAGAAAGTAGTGTCCGTAGTATTGGCAATGTCCCAGACAGGAGCGCCTCAAGTACTGATTTTGCCATCTGTCAATAGCACCATAGGTTGTATACCATAATTGGTATATATTAATTTCTCTGTTCTATCTTGATTGCCTGGAATTTTGCATCATATTTATGGCAGTCTTTCCTGGTGGTACTCTGGTCGTGTCCCTAGTATTATTAGAGTATTCTATGTAAACTCATTGTATTCCA
>JACEFZ010001230.1:32500-37957 GCA_014155875.1 Cepaea nemoralis
CTGTTGTTTCTTGTTGTTGGTCTAGCGTGACATTTTCCTACCCCGTATCAGGCGTCTTGAAATGTTCAGGTGACTGGTTCTTGATAGCGCTCGCAAATGCGAATGTGGTTTCCTTTGAGAAATATAGCATATTTATGCGTCCTCTGCATGTTTCAGCCAAGTTATCAACATGTTTATTCCTGTTAAATTCTTGATCCAATGTCATATCCAAAAATCGCATAGTACTAACCGTCTGTAGATTATGTCCATTCAATTTACTGTCAATAATTATATTTTTAATTAGTCTACCTTTACCGAAGACCATTCCATCGGATTTCTCTACATTTCGATTGAAAGCCCATGTTTCCATCCAAACGGGGCTTTTGTGTCTGTAATTCTGTATATATGCTTGAGAGATATGTGCCTGTTCTCCATATTGCAGCATCGTCAGCATACTGCAATTCATTGTTCATAACATCTGTAAATTCATCTCCAATGTCACTTACCATTATTGATAACATTGTGGTAGATAAATTATTGCCTTGGGGAATGCCATTAATAACTATTTATGTCTTATTTGTAAAGGTGTTATAGTTCTCCTTGTTGTGGTCCGTAACCATTATAAAGTAACATTGATTTGACTTTGGTATTATATTAAGTATAACATTGTTTTTGCTCAGATTAATTTCTTGTGACGTCCACAAATTCGTGGTGCTACAAAAGCTTCTCTTTACTTCGGTATTGTGATTCTGATATATGTATCTATGACCCTGTCTTTCTCCACATTGCTGCATACATTGGTGGATGATTTTTTATCTCGTGAAGTAAACTTTCATTAGGGAAGATCAGCTTATCAATTGCTTGGTTTATTAGCATTGTCTGCGTCTGCATTTGTAAACCTAATTGCTGTGACGGATTCCTGAAACGAATATACATTAGACTGCCAGAGTAACTTAAAATTATTGCATGGAAAACCTTAATGAAAAGAACATTATAGGCAACTATAAGAAAGCCAGAAATATCATTCTTTGGTCGATAACATCGTTACAACTTGAAAGATCAGTGGACAAAGAGACAGAGGTGGACCAAGAGAAATGATGCGGGTGGACTGAGATGGTGGAACAAATGAACACCATCAGCAGAGCTGAAACAGAGCAGCCAGGACCGAGATCTATGCCAGATGGCAAGGCACATGATGCTGATGATGATGATGAATTGATGTGACCTACCATCTTATGTTGTTTACCATTGTATCTAATGATGGTGGGCAACTTCGTCAGCGAAGTCCTGGTCATCGAGCTGATGTTTTTTTTAAATTTTATGTATAGTCAGCAAAGTTAGTCCAGGTGACAAAAGGCATTCCTGCCTGACTTATTATTTTTGTTATTATTTCAAATGCCTCTGTTGTACATTATGACGTGTAATATGTCCTTTACTGTGCTACTCTTACTAAGAATAATTTGCTTTGGTAGGCTTAATACTTTAAACAGTGCTTTGGTGAAACAGGTGACGTATATACTTACTACTGTCTATACGCGTTACAATATTAGAAAGCAAGAGAACCAACTTCACTGCATGGAGTTGTATCTCACCTAGCTCGGCCTCTCTACACGGACCAGCTAACCGCCTGCTGAAATAGTTCAACACATCAGGAACTGTGACATACCCCAGAAGACTTTTAAAACACGGTACTGGAAGAATCAAATGGCTATTCGAAAATGAACTCAACGACCCTCGGGGCATGAGGTACAAAGGTTAACCACTTCACAACGGAGACATCCCTTTCCAGTCCGGTACGACCATCTACCCAGATAACCTGCAGCCACTTTACCCATTGGTGTTGAGATTGCTTCTTAAGGTTCCTGGTATATTACGAAAACATTAACCTGATCAGACCTTCTCGTTTGAACATATTAACCTCTCCATGCATGCTCCCGTAGATACAAGGATGAAAACAAATCCTAACACGTAATATTCTGGCTACAATACCAATGTTTGAAATTTAACTTACCAGCAAACCTGGTCAATGTGAGGCGCTAGAGTGCCAAAGTTATGGCGATAATTGATATACGGCAGATTGTAGTGAATAGATAAGCAATCAGTAAAGTTCTCTGGGCAGCCATATTCGTCAACGACAATGTAATCCTGAGAATCGATATGCGGCAGATTAAAGGGAATAGATGTGCTGTCAATAATGTTCTCTGGGCAGCCATCTTCGTCAATTGAGGAACCCCTTTCTTGTCGTTTGTCAAATGTCCTGAAACATTCTAAACATATATTTTATTACAAATATGTATATATATTCTTTGAATATGCGTTGATTTCGATAAGCAAAGACAGGCCAGACAATCATGAACATGACACTCAGTACAAAATTTAAGGCAAACACATGTGTTGGACGTAAAGTCGTGTAGTGTTACGTCATTCCCTCTGACTCCATACAGCCATGAACTAATCACAAATTGTGGTAAGTAAAGTCAAAGTAAAGGGCCCATTTTCACATCAGGGGGCTTATTGGGTAAATGGTGCTCGTCATCACCTTGTGCCATGCCGAAAAGTGTGGGCGGTCATCTTTCGTTATCTCACACCAGAGTAATGGATCATCTCTGTGGTTTTCTCTTGTCCTTGGCGATTCTGCCCCCATGAAGCACCCATTTACGCCGTTTCTCTGATTTGCTATGAATTGACGAAACATGATATTCTAGGCATCCGCAAAGAAGGTAGTTTGCCATTGCTTTCCTTTTTAGCGGTGAACATATTTGTCGATGACCGCAGCCAATATCTCCATAAAGAGATCTGCCCACCGTCGTGAAATTGAAGACCATAACCAACAACTATCAGTCGACTGTCCTTTAACTTTATCCACCACCTGCAAACAAGACATCGCGTAACCTTGATTTTTTAAAGGGGCACATCACTATGTTCAAGATTGTCCCTTCGGTTAGCGGAAGGTAGGAGGCACCTTACTTTGTCATTGAAAAGGGAATACCCCTATACCGCCGCCCTAGCCCATCATGTTCAGACCGTCCGGCACTAGATAGGTAAGGTGGTCAATATCTAACCCATCGCCTTTACCTCTATAGCACAGTCCATGGTGGCCATTGTAGGGCCAGGTTAGAAGGGAACACAACTACTTGAAGGGACTTCCAGCACATTCCAACGGCCCTAAGGCAAGAATGTTAATGTTAACTACTGGGCTACAGCGGCTCGCCTGTCACGGTTGTGGATTTCTTTACAGTAAGGAAGTTGTGACATATTTACTGCACACACCCACTAATCCTTGTGATCTCTGGATAGTGGATCTGACATCTAGCCTACGTGGATAGGTCAGGAAATCTGTAAGGTCACAGACGAAAGTTGTGCAAGTTAACCAAAGCGATAAAACATAACTGGTGGTTGGATGACTGAACTCTATATTACCTGTATTTATAAACGTGGCCGTGACAATCAGGAGAATTCTTGCAGCTACTTTCATGTTTACTTGGACCATTCTTTCTGCTGCCTCTATCTGTGTAAACGAAATGCAGAGATCAGTAAAAACTTAATGTATTTGTCTTTTATTGATTTGTAAAAACTAGATTTTGTAAACAAAGCCGTTGCGTTAGCGAAGTTGAAAGAGAACTGCGCTGATAATGTTATGAGCATGGTCGGTCCCGGGAATGGGCTCTTGTCTGCGAAAGTGATGGAAAGATTGACCATCTATTCCTACGCACATTCATGCTTACCAAATGTGATAACGCTATCACATTACAGACCGAGAGAAAGAAACTATTTCGAGATCATTTTTTTAACAAAGTAAAATTTAAATATAAGGACTGTCTTCTAAAATTAATAAACTTTACGTTGTTAAAAGTCAGCCAATGTATACCACAACACACACATACACACACACACACACACACACACACACACACACACGCACAACACACACCCACACTACATACACACATATACCGAAAGCTCCCACTCTATATACAAAAATAGCATTCAACAACAACAACAACAACAACACAACAACAAACTGTGCTAGAAACTATGCAAGTATGGTTTCAGTGTGAAGAGACTACAGGCGAGCTAATGTCCATTTATACAGTCTTGAATAACCGATGCAACAAATGACTGTAATTGACAACGATTTATCTCAGTGGACAGCAAACTATTTGTGAGTGTTCAGTTTTAGACCACGCACAGACTGTTTCTATATTTGAGCGATAATGTTGTATCAACGAGTTGTAAGTGGCATCAATTTGTAATCGACATGTAACCACATTTAGCTGGACATGTATGCAATTTGCTGATTTTCATCATAGTCATCATCAGCCAATAAATCTCTGCAGAACTTTGTTCATTTAACAGTCTTTCGAGTGGGCGTGTTGTGGCAACGTTTAGGACAATACGCTGACAATGACATAAACGTGGTTGGCAAGGGTTTTATACCAACTCCCGTCGTTAGATTGAATCCATCAATCCATCCATCCATCATGTGCCATGCCGGTAAGCGTGGGCGGTCATATTCTGCCATCTCACTCGATCACCAGAGTCGTGGATCAGTTCCGTGTTTCTGTCTCGACCATGCCACAAGGCCAAGCCATACAGATACTTGCTTCTAGGTCTTCAACTTGGTCTGTTCCCCTCGATCTTACCAGTTGTCACCAAGTTCTCCAAATCATTTCTTCTCATAATATGCCCAAAAAATTTTGACTGTCTACGTCTAATGTCTCCAATCAGTTTACGATCTTCATTTGTTTCTTGAAGGACTTGTTCATTGGTCTTTCTGGCTGTCCATGGTATTCTTTGCATTTTCCTCAGAAACCACATTTCTACAGCCATCATATGTTTTTCAGCCTGACTGCTCATTGTCCAAGCTTCACATCCATATAAAAGTACAGGTTCTATGTAGCATCTCAACACTCTTTTTCTCGTTTCAAATGACATCTTTTTATTGGTCAGTATGTTTTTCATCTTGCTAAAGGCTACTTTTGCCATGGCGATTCTTGTTCTAATCTCTTCAAGGCATCTCCCATCAGATGTTATTACTGTTCCGAGATAATTGTACCTATTCACTTGTTGAAGAATATTCCCATTTACTTGTATATTATATTGTGGTATTTCGTTCTTCCTAGTGAAGACCATAATCTGTGTCTTTTTACAATTTCCTTCTAACCCTTTGTTGTTCACTGTGTGTAACAACCGCATCTACTAAATTTTGCAGGTCCTGTTCATTGTCTGCAATCAAGACTGTATCATCTGCATATCTAATGTTATTGATGCATCGTCCCCCAATGTTGATTCCTTCCATATCTACAATATTTCTGAAAATATTTTCACTGTACAGGGAAAACAGATCTGGAGATATTACACATCCCTGTCTCACACCTCTCTTAATAGGCTGATATTGGCTTACTTCATTATCAACTCTTATGGCAGCTTGTTGTTTCCAATATATATTTTTTTTAAATTTTTTTTAAGTTTTCTTTA
>JACEFZ010001231.1:0-38077 GCA_014155875.1 Cepaea nemoralis
CGGACCGTCAATGGTGTCTTAAGCTATCCCGGGGATTACGTGGGACCGGCTACGAGGTTTTTTCTCGCCTGCCACCAGGACATGAAAACAATTGTGACAAATTGAAGACGGCTCTGCTGAAACGATTCGAGGTTACGTCACATACCTACCGGAAAAAATTTCGATCAGCGAAACGAGAACCGGGGGAGGTGTTTGCCGCCTACAGTTTGCGTCTAAAATCCTATCTCCATAAGTGGATGGATTTGGCTGGGTTCGCACATGACTATGAGAGTCTGGAAGAGCTCATGGTGGTCGACCAGCTGAAGAAGCAAATGTCGAAACCTCTCAGGACGTTCCTGGGAGAACAAGGAGCGGAACGTATGGACCTCGTGACTAAATTAGCAGAACGGTTCGTCGAGGTACATGGGGAGACAGGGGAAAACCTTTCCACTAACACCAAAGGTCAGGAGAAATATGACAAGAAGAAAGCCAAAAACTCGGGAACCAAAAAGGGGGAACCTTATGTGCAAAAATCAGAGGATAGTTCAGAGAAGAAGGAGGAGGGAAGCAAGAGCACTTCAAGCTCTACACCAAAACGACCGTGGTCGGAGAAGTGGTGTTCAATTTGTAAGTCACCCTCTCACAATACGAGGGACTGCAAATCGAAGGCCAAGAGCCCTCACTTCGCAGCATGTCAAGTGACTTCCAAGGAGGTTGTCACTGAAAATGCCAAGTTCAACAAGGAAGCTCGCCACCAGGAGAGCTCACTCAAGTCCGGCACTAGAACATCTAGGACAGGGAAATGGTGCAACCACTGCAGGTCGAATACGCACAATGCTATTGACTGCAGGGGAAAGTCAGGAGACACTCAATTCATCGTGTGCCCCGGGAAACCTAAGGTGGAGCCCACCGAACAGGTCGAGGCCGAGGAAGAGACTCCAGACCAGGAAAAACCACCTGTAGTGGAATTGGTAGAGGTTAAGGGTCGTCAAGTGGAGTGTTTGTACGACACAGGACTGGACGGGGAGGCCGTAATTTCTGCGGATCTGGTACATTCAGAACAATTCACATGTGAGACCATGGAGATACAGCCTGCACAGAAGAGTGCTGTGGCCATGAAGTTGCCCATTGCTAATGTGGAGATTCGGTCAAGGTATGTCATCGGCACCATCAAGGCCGCTGTATTGACCGATCCCATTTTTCCAGTAATCCTCGGTTGCCGGTATGTCTTTCTGGGAATGCCCAGGGAGCCAATCCACATGGGAGCAATACAGACTCACTCTCAGACGAGAACAGAAGAGGCAGAAGCAATTGTGACTAACCCACTGCCGGGGGAGCTACGAACTGCCCAGAGTGAGGATGATACTTTACGTCCTTACTACAAAAAGCTGCAGAGAAGTGCTGATCCACCAGGACGGGGGCAGTACTACATGAAGAATAGGATACTCTACAGGAGAGCAGGAAGGGGAGACAACCTATACGGTCAGTTGGTCGTTCCGAAAGCTCACCGGTCTCAGATTCTTCATATGGGGTATACCATCTCCTTTAGTGGACATATGGGTATTGCCGCCACCATGCAGCGAATTTCCTGCCATTACTATTGGCCGGGAATGACAGAAGATGTGCGTCGGTATGTGAAGTCATGCCCTGAGTGCCAGAGGGTGGCACCGAAACACTGGACAGCACCGGTGGTGTTGGGTGAGATGCCCATCATGAACTCTCCTTTCGAGAGGGTAGCCATCGATATCGTGGGTCCACTTCCCAGGACTAGAAAGAGGAACATGTATATACTCACAATGGTGGATTGCTGTACAATGTGGGGTGAAGCCATACCGTTGACCACAATTGACTCGAAACGAGTGTCGGACGCACTGATGGAAGCCTTTACCAGATTAGGCTTTCCGGATCAAATTCTGACGGACAATGGGTCCCAGTTTTGTAGAAAACTCATGGAGGAGGTATTTAGGGTGTTTCACTCTAACCACATACATACCAGCCCTTACCATTCTCAAGCCAATGGACAAGTAGAGCGTTTCAACGGCACGTTGATGACAATGCTCAGGAAACTGGTACAGGAAAAACCTGATAGGTGGGATGAATATATCCCAGCAGCACTCTTTGCCTATAGGGAAGTTCCTCATGGCTCAACAGGACTACCACCCGCTACGTTGCTGTTTGGTCGTCCAATCAAAGGACCGTTGGAAGCCATGTTGAGGAGTTGGACTGAAGAGGGGACGTCAGAAGAAGTGATCTCTTCCTATAAATATGTGGAGGGACTGAAAGAAAAACTCCACAAGGGATGGACTCTGGCAAATCAAAACTTGAAAAAGGCCAGAAAAAGACATGCGGCTTACTACAACCGGAGGTCTAAAGAAAGATCTCTAGAGGTGGGAGACAAAGTCGTGTTGCTACTCTCAACGGGAAACAACAAACTGGAGACAGGTTGGCAAGGACGCTTTCCCGTGGAAAGGGTGATATCCAGAACCAACTATCAGATCCGGATCCGGGGAAAGTCGAAGATTTTCCATATCAATCTCTTGCGGAAATACGAAGAGAGACCGGGAGACAAGGCAGCGCACCTCATGGCAATAGCGGTTGCAGTGGAGACGGAAGTGGGAACCAGCGAGGGCAGGGAATATCCCTTGGTACACCAGGAAACCTATAGGGATGTGCAAGTGAACCCTGATCTGACCTCCCAGGAGAGGGAAAAGATAACCCAGGTTCTCAAGTCTCATAAGGAGATACTGACTGATAAACCAGGACGAACAAGGTTGGTTGAGTTCGAGATGACTTTGACCACACAGGAGCCGGTTCGCCAGAAGGTTTACCCAGTGCCATTCTCTAAAGAAAAAGCCCTGGAGGAGGAAATACAAAAACTGCTGGAGGATGACGTGATTGCACCCTCCACATCCCCATACAATGCAGGGGTAGTTTTGTTACGGAAACCTAGTGGAGAACACCGGTTGTGTATAGACTACCGACTTCTGAACAGTCATACACAATTTCAGGTGGAACCTTTGCCGAATCCAACGCAGTTATTCGCTAGGCTCCATAAGGATCGGTACTTTTCAAAGGTGGATCTGAGTCGGGGTTACTATCAGTTAACAGTCAAACCGGAGATTCGACCACTGTTGGCTTTCAGTACACCCAGTGGACATTACGAATTCAAGGTCATGCCCTTTGGACTCAGCAATGCACCCAGTGTGTTTACACGCATGATGAGGACTTTACTAGATCCTTTACAGGATCCGGCCATCATCTCATTCATGGATGATATTCTGATTTCCAGTGACAGCTTGGATGACCATTTGCAATCCTTGGAGAGAGTGTTTAATAGACTCGAGGAAGCAGGGCTTACCGCTCGTCCAACCAAGTGCATGATTGGTTACCAGACTCTGGAATTTCTAGGTCACACCATCACTCGAGGACACATTGTCCCCGAAGAGAAGAACCTGGAAAAAATCAGAAATGCACCAAGGCCAAAAACGAAGAAGGATGTGCGATCTTTTCTCTCGTTGTGTGGGTTCTACCACAAATTTATCCCACATTTCACTGAACTGGGAGCTCCATTGACGTAAACCTTGTAATAGGGATTCCCGAACCAAATCATTTGGACACCAGAATTTGAGACAGCCTATAGCCAGTTAAAGGAGGCCTTGGTCAGCAAACCTGTATTACAGCTCCCTGACCTTTCCAAACCATTTGTGTTGAGAACGGATGCGAGTGCGATTGGGATTGGGGCAGCCTTGTTACAGGAAGGAAAAGACGATGCTTCGGTTTTGAAACCTGTGGCATACGCAAGTAAGAAACTTCTCCAGGCTGAGAGGAATTATTCATCCGTCGAGAGAGAGTGCTTGTCTCTCGTATGGGCAGTGCAAAAATTCCAGCCCTATTTGTATGGAGTTAAGTTTCGGGTCCAGTCGGATCATCAGCCCCTGATGTTCCTGGCTACTTCTCAGAAGCTCAACGCCCGTTTGATGCGGTGGTCGTTGTTACTTCAACCTTACAATTTCACAGTGGAGTATATTCCTGGGAGGGAAAATGTTGGAGCGGACTTCTTGTCAAGACACCCAGCTCCTGAGGAAGAGGAATGAATCATCTGGATTGAACGGTTCCAAATTGCTGTATGTAGCCGGGGCGCAGTGTTGGGGTGAGCGCCCAACATTGCTTAAATACCCCAATGGCTCGTGAATACATAACCTCTGCAGCAAAAGTCCAACTCCTGGCCTTCACGTGGTGGAACTGTTTTAACTAACAGGAGAAGGGGCGACGGCGAGTATCTGGCGCCGGAAAATAACCAGTGTGCTCTAGATGTGTATACACATACATGCATGTGCAGACACATGTGTGCGTGTGTACACATCTAAACTCGAGTGAGACCACAGTCTGCTCTAGCAAAGGAAAGGTGCTGAAGACGGAGGCAACCAGCCAGGAGGCGCACCACAGAAATCAGGATGCCACGCAATTACGCAAAATGGAATATGTCGACTGCTGCTAAACGTTATGGTGCTCGCCCTGCTTTGGACCCCCGGGCAGGTGCAGTGCCGGGCCCTATGTCTCGAAAGGGTCCAACCCCAACTACTGGAGGTCCTTCTCAGATGTCCTGTGGAGCCAGGGGACATGAGAATAGAACAGCTAGCCATACTAAACTAAGACTTAAAATAATGCACTGGAATGCGGAGGGAGTCAGCAACAAAAAAGTAGAATTAGAAAACATCCTGGACAAAGAAAAAGTAAGCATATGTTGCTTGCAAGAAACTCACCTCAACGAAAATATAGCCTTCAAAATCAGAGGCTACCAGTGTTACCGATCTGACCGAAAGGACAGGCGAAAATGTGGGATACTTACCCTTGTAAAAAATAACATCACTGCTTCCCAAATCGAAGTCTATATGGAAGGGGCTGAGTATCAGACACTTAAACTTAAAACAGGCTACACAGACCTACATCTGGTCAATTACTACTGTCCAAGTGACCGTCCACAGGCACTGGACACACTACCATTAACAAAAAAAATGATTTCAACAGCCACTCGCAGAGTTGGGGCTATGATCACATGGACCAGAGAGGAGAGAGACTGGAAGACTGGCAGGATGAGAATAGATTCATCTTGGTTAACAAGCCGTCCGACCCACATACTTTCTACTCGAGATCATGGCACTCTACAACTACACCTGACCTGGCTTTTCATTCACCAGACCTGGAGTGGAACATTACACGAATTGTTGGGAAACAACTAGGTGGCAGTGACCATCGACCAGCCTTTCTAACTGTAGAAAATGAGCTTGTAAGTGAAAGCAGCACCCTCTCGAGGTGGAACTACAAGAAAGCAGACTGGGCAGTGTACAAGCATCGCACCAGCATACTGGTTAGAAACCTGAACACTGAGAAAGACATAAATAAAGTAGTTGAAGAGTTTGGGAAATGCATACTACAGGCAGCGCAAGAAACAGTACCAAGAGGAGCCCGTAAACAATATAAACCCTACTGGAGTAGTGAACTGGAACAGTTGCATAATGATGTGGAAGTATGTAGAAAGCAAGCAGAGGCCACACCCAGCCAAGAGCACCAATATAAATTCCAGCATGCAAAAGCCAAATTTCAAAGGGCCAAGCTGCAGGCTAGACGGAAAAGCTGGCAGGAGAAAACAGAGTCTCTTAACTTTGAAAGAGGCACAAGGAAATTGTGGAAGCTAATAAAACAACTCAACGATGAGGGCACAGGGAGAAACTCAAAAATTGCACTACATAAAGATGGAAACATCTTAACAAGAAAGCAAGCAGCTGACCATTTTGTGGACTCATTCGCACAAGATAGCAATATCAAAATCAGTCCAGAGAAACAACAAAAGATTCAAGAGAAACAGCAACATACAGGACAGAAGGAAATAGTACATGAGGTTCTGGAGGCACCCATCACAATCAGCGAACTGGAGCTAGCCATATCAAAACTGAAAATGAGAAAGTCACCAGGAGCTGATGGTATCTCCAATGAAATGATCAGGAACCTAGGAACAGAGGCCAAAGCAAAGCTGTTGCAGATCTTCAATAACAGCTTGGACCTTAGGCAGTGTTCCACAAGCCTGGAGATAAGCAATCATGATACCCCTCCTAAAATCAGGGAAAGATAGTTCCATTGCCTCTAGCTACAGACCAATTAGCCTCACCAGCTGTCTCTGCAAAACACTGGAGCGCATCATCAATCACAGACTGCAGTGGTACATTGAAAGTAAAAACATCCTTGTGCCACAGCAGGCTGGCTTTAGGCGGTGCTACTCTACGGAAGATCAGACAACCTACCTCTCTCAAGAAATTGAGGATGCATTACAAGAGAAGAAGCTGGTGCTTGCGGCATGGATAGATTTGAAGAAAGCCTTTGACAAAGTCTGGAAAGAAGGTCTGATGAATAAACTGAGAAACTGCAAAGTCAATGGAAGAATGTACAAATGGGTGAAAGCATACTTGCACAACAGAAGAGCCCGAGTACAGATAGACGGACTAAAGAGCAAGAAAGTACTACTGCGTCACGGAATTCCCCAGAGCGGAGTATTGTCCCCCAAACTCTTTCTAATCTTCATCAATGATCTCGTTGCTAATCTACCGCATGGAATTAAAGCCGCAATGTATGCCGATGACCTGGTTCTATGGAGCACAAATGAACATGCATCAGTGGCCACCAGATTACTACAAAGAGCTGTAGATACATTTGTTGCATTGGCAAATAGATGGTGTGTCAGCATAAACACTGACAAGTGCAGCACCACCCTATTTACCCTCTCTCCAAAACAAACGGCAGGGACCATCCAGATAAATGGAACACCCCTACGAGAAGATAAAGAACCAACATACCTTGGAGTAACATTTGATGGCAGGCTGACATGGAGAAAGCACATCAACAAAGCAGTAGCAAAAGCCAGAAGGAAAATAGCCATCCTGAGAAAGCTAAGTGGAACCACATGGGGAGCCAGTGGGAAAATACTTAGCAAAGTTTATCAACAGAGCATACGACCACACCTGGAATACGGGTCAACTGCATGGTGTTCGGCAGCAAAAACCACACTACAAGAGCTGGACAAAGTGCAAAATCAAGCACTTAGAGTCACCACAGGAGGGATCAGATCAACCCCTATAGTGGAAATGGAGAAGATGGGGATGACACAAGCACTGAGTGAGCGCAGAGATACGAAAACGCTAATACAAGCAGAAAAGTTCCTCAGCTTGCCAGGCCACCCTATGAAGAACAGATTTGAAAACCTAGCTATGGGGCGGTTGAAAAGAAGTAGTTTTATCCACCAGGCCAAACGACTCTGAAGAGAAACCACCGATCTGCCCACAGTTGGTATCCCCCTAACAACTATTCCAGAGCGAACTCCATGGAAAGATGAGCATAGACTATCATTACAAATCCAGACAAAAGTGAGAGGAATATTTGACAAGGAAGATCAGAACAATGTGCAGCGCAGAACAGCCACTCTCAGCTTCCTTGATGAAGAATACCCACAGGACCTCTGGATCCGAGTCTACCCAGATGGGTCAGCACAAAATGTTGTTCGAAATGGAGGAGCGGGAGTGTACATAGAATTACCCAAATAATACCAGGGACACCGCTAGAGTACCGCTAGGAAAGTACTGCCATAACTACGATGCTGAAATTGAGGCAATCAAGATAGCAACAGAGAAATTACTAAATACCAGCAATGGTACACAACCTGTGGTGCTATTGACAGATGCAAAATCAGTACTCGAGTCGCTCCTGTCTGGGAAATTGCCAGTACTAAGGACACTACTTTCTTAACTTAGCAGTCAGCATAAGGTCACCATACAGTGGATACCATCCCACTGTGGAGTACCCGGAAACGACAGAGCTGATCAATTGGCTAAGGAATGAGCCAAAGAAGAACAGCCTGATGTGCCTGTAACATACCACCAAAAGAAAAGAATGATCAAATCAGTCAGAAAGCCACCAAAACCTGCTCAAGATGACTACCACGTTATGGATAGACCAGAACAAGTCATTATTCTGCGCCTCAGAACAGGGCACAATAGATTACGCAACCACATGTATACAAAATTCAAGATTGGTGAAACAGTCATGTGTACATGTGGATTGGCGTCGCAGACAGCAGAGCACATACTCCAAGACTGCCCAAAATATAACATATCTAGGCAAACCTTCTGGCCTAGAGAGACGACAGTGGAAGATAAGCTCTATGGACCGCTGTGTGAACTGAAGAAGACAGTTCAATTCATACAAGAGACAGCACTGCAGTTATAGACATATTTCTAGCGAACGAAAGAAGAAGAAAAATCTGGATTGAACTCACTGTGGAGAAGAGTGAGATGGACTACTCTGTTAAGAGGGGGCCTATGTCACGAAAAAACACCGTGATTAACCAGTTGATGATAATAAAGGCATTCTGATTAACGGGATGTTTTCACAGCCACAACTATTTTAACTAACAGAAAAAACAAATCGGATGTCAAAAATCCCAGGACGATCAAAAGTAACAGCTGCAGATGTTTACTGGGGAGGGGGTGAGTGAGATGAATCAATACGCCGCCCTTGACAGTTCAAAAACAGGTCGGATTCAAGCGGAAGTGCCCGGCTCGGGAGAAAACAGTCGTCTGTCATTTAGAATTTCCCGACATCAAACGGAATGGCGGTTTTGCTTGTCACCACATGACAGAAAGTTGTGGGTTTGTTATTGGAAACATTGGGACACCTGCAGGACATCAACAACGTCACGTGAACAATTCAAGGCTGTTTGAAAAACCATGATTGGGGGAGACAGTGTAACTCAAACAGTTGATTTAGGCGGGCGTGCTTTGGCACTGCAGTTCTGAGTGGAAATATGTCTACCGTGTGCGAATTAAGTTAATTTAATTTTACACGTGCCTGTCATGGCAAATGTAGATGTGATTTGATCGAACTGCGGTGTTGCCTAAGGTAGTTGCCATGAGTCAGATTACTTAAGACCTGGTTAACAGCAACATAGATTGTTGGAACATTAATAGTGATAAATAAGCACGGAGAGTGATAAGGAAAAAGACACCGGTAACGGGCTAAAGATAGTGGCCAATAGAATTGCGAGGAGGAGGCCACGTGATTAGGAGGGTCGAGCAGGGCGCACGGACAAAGGGAGTCAGTCGGAGTTGGGAAGCCATGACAGACAGATCACGAAAGCAGAGAATTGAGTCTGTCGGGAACACCGCCATGTACATTTCATAGAACGTACTAAACCATTGTTCTAGTATGAAGATGTCCGACTATGTCAAGCAACCAGCGCTTGACAACAGGGAGAAAGAACGACATAGTTCCTGATACCAGTTGCACAGAAGGCGAGATGTGTAGTAAATCCGCCATGCCGGTGAAGACATGTTTACACGGAGGGAGGCTAGTGGTGTAGCTGAACGGGTCGGTAGTGACCCCGTCCTACGAGTTGTAAGTAGGTTAGTTATGCACGTATATAACTGTATGAACTGCTTGTGAAGAAATAAAGCTAATTATTCAGCGTGTTTTTCACTCATGGAAAGCCGTGGTGGTTCTGTGTATTCTAGTATGAGTTCGAGCGTAGTTTGCCAGTGTAGCGTCAGCATACCCCTAACAGCGCATTGGCATACATGGGGGCCAAGCCGGTAACTGAACTGGGCAAAGGAGGACCGTGGAACGGTAATTAACAGAAAAAGTAAACTGCTTGAAAAGTTGCAGATCAAAGTTAAGAACAAACACTAGAATACGGCTAGTGAAAAGCCAGGAACACGGCAAAGCTACAAATGTACCAGTGCATTGATTGTAAACTCTGCAAAGTTAACGCCATATAAACAATAAAGTAATTCGCAGTGGGCATTAATCAACAGCTAATTAAAATGGGTACGAGGATCAAAGAACATTGAAAGTTAACGTTTTAACTGTGATTAGACCTGTAATTGGGGTCAAATAACATTGAATGTGGATATAGGAAATAGATGTGCCGCTGTGATTCATGTGATGTTATGAGAGATGGTAAAGTATATACTAGTATTGAACAATATTGGATGTAAAGTTGAACAATACGAAGACAACGATATTAAAGTACTCAATAAGGGGGTGTTTAACGACGGAGAACATTGTATGAATACGGCAGACGTTATCTGGTCTCTTTAAGAACAGTGCCGATAGTGAAAATAGACAGTGGTGATGAAAGGGAACACTTTTCAAAAGGAGTATCAGCAAACAAGCATGGCTATCAACCACAGCAATGGTTGGCTAATGGTGCAGGGTGCCTATAAAGCACAATAATTCAAGTTCTCCAAAAGTTCAAAATAAGGGCGCGCAGCCACATACACTACATGTGCTCCAGACATTATAGTGTTTTCAAGAACTAATCGCGGTATCAGCATTGAGTATTCGTTCCAGATTTGTCCACATGGTTATGTAGCGGGAGCATAGAGGGTATCTACACCACATTTGGGGAGCCACCAGGGCACCTGACGACCCAGTTGAGCAAGTCCATGCCAGTTGAACCGAGGTGGAGCCAGGCTGATCCTTACCAAGTCCTGAAACAAGCGGAGCTGGAGCCGAGCAGTTGGACCAAGTCACCAGGGACACCAGCGCTAGAGATACACAGGTCAAGTCTTCCTTATTGATTACTGTGTATATTCTGCTTATTGGTTTAGGGTCATTTGGGCACATTTCATGACTATATATACATGTACCATCATTATTAGGGTTGCTCACTCCACAGGTATTCAGTTTGTCAAACGGTGGTGGATAAGTGCCGTTGGATGTCCGGCAAAGGATTATTGGTTTGAACAGTGTTACAGCAGGGTCAACACTGTGTCGATGTTATCATAACAAGACAAGCAGCAACACTTGAGTGGTCTGCGTGTACAGATAGTAATAGATATACCACGCAGTAGTGACATCATATAACCATGCCTACATGGTCGGACGTCATAGATTTAGGTGTGAGGTGTGGGTTGACAGTGACAGAGCTCAAGACAGAACTGCAGAAACGGAATAATAACCAAGGTAGAGACCAGCAGAATAAACCCAAGAGTGGAGAACACCCAACTACTCAATATAGACCGGCTCGACAGAGACCAGCTAAGGTAGCTCGATCAGAGCCAGTAAGTGAATGTACATATTGTGGTCGCCAACAAGAGTCTCTTAAAATAGGCGACAGAAACCCTAAGCACGACGCAGACATCAGAAACCGTCCTTCCAATAGAGTTGATAGGTACACAGACTACATAAGCAGTCGAAAATGTTGGGTCTGTAACAGCTTGGACCACGTAGCCAGAGAGTGTAGACTGAGACGAGTGACTAAACAAGAACATGACCAAAAGACAAACTTAGGATACATAGCAACAGACAGACATAAAAGACAACGGATCGGTAACCCTGCGTGTAGTCAAATAGTGCCTACACGGAAGTCGAGTGCGAGCAGTATTCATAGCGGGACTTTAAAATCCCACAAAGCACTCGTGAACGGGAAGTTGACCACCTGCGTTAGGAATACAGGGTCGTCAATAGCTGGTGTAGATCATAGCCTGGTAAGGAGTAGCGACTACACGGGAGAGAGCGTGACGTGCAGTACCTTCGGTGGTACAAAGGAAAAGTATGCTATAGCATGGGTGCATATATCCTGCCCGTACTATGAAGGGAGAATACGAGTAGCAGTGTTGCCTAGTCCACTTGCAGGACTAATGATAGGTAACATACCGGGAGTGACAGAGTGTGCAAAAGATGAAGCCCAAAGATGGAATGGTAAAATGACACGGGAGAATACAGACTCCAGACAATATATTAAGAAAGACAAGAAAGAAGATAACGTGGTCATACCTCGGGCTGACCAGACAGACACTAGACGGGTACCAGACATCCAAACTGAAGACCGTGCAAAGCAACAAAGAGACGACAAGACACTGCGAACTTGTTTTCAGCGGGCAAACTGCCCACCTAAACAATCGAAATTAGGCAAGTGGTCATTTGTAATGATGAATGAAATTCTCATGAGAGAATACACGAAAGATGCAACATGTATCTTACAAAGGGTGCTGACAGTGCGAGAGCGCAGTAACGCTCTGGAACGGGCACACATCGCCCGAGTGCAGACCATATCAGTTTGGCCAAGACTAGAAAGAGATTATTATCCAGGTTCTACTGGCCAGGCTGTGAGAAGGACATCAGAAGCCATGTCCGATCATGTAAATTGTGCAAACGAACAGAGGTAAGAGCCTCAGACATACAAATAGAAAAAAGCAACAAACAACAGATAGAAAACACTTGTGAGAAACACTGTCAACAAGATGACAAGAAATCAGAAACTCACCACATAGAACAGGTCACTGACAAAGAGACAGACAAACCACAGACACATGAACAGCCAACAGTCACACCGATAGCATGTGGCTTATTAGAGTGGCAGCGTCGTCAGAAATGTGCAGAATGCATCAAACTTAGGGTTACAATATTCTTAACTCTGATGAATACTATAGTTATGGGAAAGGAAATACGTCATCGGATGCTGAAAACAGTAAATACAAGAAAAACACATACAGTTAGAAAACAACAGTATACCCCAAGATACACAAAATACTCAAGACTCACCGCTTACACTATACCACCAGGCAAATCACATCAAAAACTGGTAACAGCATATACTTACTGGGTTCGGCAGGCAGTGTCAAAACTATTAGCATCAAACAGAAATTGCAAATTTAAGAATAATAAAACATCAATATTACCACTCACAAGATAACATCACATGTCTCAATTTCAAACACTATTATCTTGTGATATATATATGTGTATATTGTAGATACTTTATAGAGGATATAAAAGCTATATGGATGTGATTGGTGTAGATAGAATTGTTGTAGTAGAATGAATGCATTGATAGATATAAGGTTGATTGAAGTAACATGATGATGTGGTAAAGTCATCAGAGAAAAAAAAAATACAAACAGTACAGAGGTGTAATAGTGTGGTTAAAATATATACATGAAGTCTGTGAATGCTAGCAATAACATGGCCTAAGAAATGTTACACCGACTATATGACAAAATGATCTGGTCAGATTAGGGACAAAATCCCGATAGTACAATAGGGCATACGGTAAGACTATCATCTAGGAAACCATGCGTTCATACAAGGTGACTGGTCCAGTGGTTAGCACGTTGTGGTACTGACCAGGAGAACAGGTCAATGTAGGAAATGTGATAGGATTGCGGTAATATAATATGCAATTGTGAATGTAAATATGTATGTAAGGATATATATACACCCAAGGCTGTTGTTAATTTCAGATAGTTAAGGTGTGTAAATGACTGAGCAGAAGAGATAATGTCGAAGGTACCTCAAAGATGCTACCTCACTAACTGACTGAAGAGGCTGAGACCGACAGACGCAAGGAAGATTGGGAATCGGATGGGTAGAAGATACAGTTAGCGAAGACAGATACCAGCCAGAACCAACCAAGGGAGTAATAGTTAATAACATTCACAATCATTCAATAAACAAAACTCATAATATACGTAGATAGAGATAAATATAATTTTAATGGCTTTAAGTACATCCATAAACATCAGTACGTTCTTATGATCATGATCATCATGCCATGTATATTTGTAATCAGTATGCATGTAATTTTAACAAGAATTGTAACAGTGTTGATTGTACTATTACCTGAGTGTAACACATAACGTATAAAATGAGATGTTGGTGCTAGAGATGCTAGAAACTGATGAATGATCATAACTGAAAAAAAGAAGGATCAACATCTACCAGAGCAGGAAGGTTGACAGTGGGTCTAAAACCACGATATATCACAGATGACACCCATAACATAAAAAGAAAAGAAGAAGAAGGTAACTGAGACATTACTACCAGTGATACATATTGATGTCACAAATATGATAATGATAGGCGAGTGAAAGTTTGAATAGTGCTTGAAATATTACATTTGAGTCCAATTTTATATACTATTCAGATTTTATGACAATATTGTAAATTGGAAAGACAGACATGTACAATTGGTAGGAGAAACTTATGTGATTGTGGTAACAGATACATAACATGAGAACATGAGGAGTGACAGCTAAGTGAGAAAAAGGGGACGAGAAGACTGAGAGTAGGAATTTGTGCCAATGAGAATTAATTTGAACACAACCGGGATGCAACGGGATATTTGCACACCAGTATACAGGAAGCATAAAGGCTTAGACGGAACATTTGAGGTTCTAGTATGTGTGTTGTAAGACAAAGTACAAAAAAAAAAAAAAAAAAAAAACGATGAAAGGATGAAGAGAGGAAATGAGAGAGAGAGAACAGAGTGCAAGTGAAATTGAAAGAAAGGATACAAGGATAGTGTAGTAGGATTATTGGTAGTACCATTGATAATAGTACCAAGTGGTAGTACTGTGTACATATAAGATTTCAACAGGTAGCTCTTCAGCATGGCAGTAGATGTATATAAAGGTATATAAGGGTCATGGTATTAGGAACACTACAAGGAAAAAGTTGGTAGTAAGAACACCAGGCATAAACATAAGGCAAATGAAGGGAATAGATAGCCATAGAGCACAAGTACCTAATGGCAGCCGACCACGCACACACGTTGACAAGACAAATACAAGAGTCATAGGTACTCACACCAAAGAGATCCACAGTCGTAGCATAGACTACTCAGGAGCAAGATAGAGCTTAAACAAAATATGGGTGAAATTGATATGTCTGCAATACACACGTTCCTGCACCCAGGGCTTAAGGGCTGGGGAGGGTGTCAGTTGCTTGTACCGAGGTATAAATGAGGAACCTTATGGGAATGTCCGGGGTGGGACATTGGGACTCATAGTAGGTTGGTCCTCAACTTGCCGAATACAAAGGGGGTTGAGGCCACACGAGGTCTATTTGGGAATAGACGGATATTCGTGTCCGACATTATAATTTGTGTGAAGGTATGGCAGAATATCAACGTAACACAGAGGGAAGTTAAAGGGAACTGAGAAGCAAGCTCAAAGGCATGAGGCAGTAGACAGATATGTGCGACCAGGGACAGGCATGTGCGACCAAGCTGACTCATGTCAAGTGTAGAGATAAGGAAGAACCCAAAAATGTAGAACATTTTTGAAATTGCGGGGGGCATATGCCATGAGTCAGATTACTTAAGACCTGGTTAACAGCAACATAGATTGTTGGAACATTAATAGTGATAAATAAGCACGGAGAGTGATAAGGAAAAAGACACCGGTAACGGGCTAAAGATAGTGGCCAATAGAATTGCGAGGAGGAGGCCACGTGATTAGGAGGGTCGAGCAGGGCGCACGGACAAAGGGAGTCAGTCGGAGTTGGGAAGCCATGACAGACAGATCACGAAAGCAGAGAATTGAGTCTGTCGGGAACACCGCCATGTACATTTCATAGAACGTACTAAACCATTGTTCTAGTATGAAGATGTCCGACTATGTCAAGCAACCAGCGCTTGACAACAGGGAGAAAGAACGACATAGTTCCTGATACCAGTTGCACAGAAGGCGAGATGTGTAGTAAATCCGCCATGCCGGTGAAGACATGTTTACACGGAGGGAGGCTAGTGGTGTAGCTGAACGGGTCGGTAGTGACCCCGTCCTACGAGTTGTAAGTAGGTTAGTTATGCACGTATATAACTGTATGAACTGCTTGTGAAGAAATAAAGCTAATTATTCAGCGTGTTTTTCACTCATGGAAAGCCGTGGTGGTTCTGTGTATTCTAGTATGAGTTCGAGCGTAGTTTGCCAGTGTAGCGTCAGCATACCCCTAACAGCGCATTGGCAGTAGTTTATATAGTATAATTAGTCCTGATTAATTTAGGCAGTAGCATGGTTGAAACTAGTTAGAGTAGTGAAGTGATAATTGGCTCTGCTAGGATGAATAGGATAGCGGGGTGATATTTGGAGAGATTTAAGATGGGTTGGGAGATGGGGAAAGTGTCCAATGGGGGGATCTTTCGGTGGTTTGCCCACTGAAGTTTTGCACTCTGTTTATGGGTCTTCCCTTGTCATAACCTGATTCGGACGTAGGTGAGGAGCTAATAGGCTCTATGACAGAGTTTAGTTAGCTGAGAAATAACAGAGCAAAGCAATAGGCTTACACTCAGCCGGTAGGATCAGTGACTAGTACTATCACCAGATGTGTTGTTTCTCTAACAGGTTCCCTGCCAGTTACGAGGAAGTTCAACACTGGTTTTGAAGAAGTGCAACTCCAATTCGAAAGAACACCAGTGGGACACTCAAATGCTTTGTTAGGGAAAACGAATAACACCCGAGAAGAAAGGGGGTATAATGTTTACGCTGGACTCATACTCAAGAGGGTTTACCATAACATGGCTCAGAAGAGGCAGCCAATATAACGACTCCTGCGTGTTAAGGTTCACCTAGGATGGGTGATGATTTTTGATATGTCACACATCATACAAACATTGTTAAAGGAACGAGAACATTAAAATGTAAGTCACATCGTGTGATAGATTCCAGTGAAATATTACAAAAGACATCATACTTGAGACTTTATAGACACTAGTTAAGATCAAGTATATTAACAATAACAGTGATACCTAAGTACACACAACAAAGGATTCGTACAGTTTTTAGGACCGATAGGAACTTATAATGTGTAGTGTGCAACCGGTCCATGATCAGCTGTAATTTACAAACAGTATCTATTTCGGATGATCAGGAAGTTGGATTACCAGGTAGCTACAGATGACAGTCGGTGTCCGGCAGGAGAGATACAGTACTGGGTGAGATGGACTTGTTCTGACTTAACGTGCTGTGGTGTGTCCTTGCAAGGATGAACTTACTATGCTATTATCTGAGGGTCCGATCCTACACACATTATAGAACACATCACACATTTTCTTCGCATACACGTCTCACGTACATTACACTTTTCTTTTAATAAATTAATCTTTATTAATTTTTAGAAGCAAGAGTTATTGAATATGTTGCTTGGGGAAGAATGAGAGGGGGCATAGTACGACAGTGATAGAGAGAGGAAAAGGTGTCCAGAGGCTGATGGAGTGTGTTGGACGGAAGCTGGTGGATTCTCCAGGATATTGATAGGAAAAAAAATATTATAATGTGGGTGTTGGCTCCCCTCACTCCAGGGACGACACTTTAAAGGAAGACACGACACTATGTCCAGAGAATTTTGGCTGTCTACGTCTAATTTTAATGCAAAAGTAATTTTAATGCAAAAGTAGGAAAGGGGAAAATGGAGGATGCAGTGGGGAATGATGGTTTAGGTACAAGAAATGACAGAGGGGAAAAGCTAATAGAATGGGCAAATATCAATGATATGATAATTGGAAACACGTGGTTTAAACACCATAAAAGACGACTATACACATGGAAAAGCCCTGATCAGAAAATACGCTACCAAATTGACTACATACTAATTAATAAAAGATTTAAACATGCTCTAATTAATGTAAAAACAATGCCTGGCGCCGACTGTAATAGTGATCATGTACCACTAAGTGGACAAATAAAAGTAAGATTAAAGAAAGGAAAACAAATAGTTAGGAACATGAGACTTAATAAAGAGGTTCTGAAAGTAGATAAAGAAATTCAAGAACAATACATAGTGACTGAAAAATAGGTACAATGCAATAGTAATAATAGCTAAAATACAGAGTATAACTGAACAATGGGAAATGTTAAGGGACTCCATTTATCAAACTAGCTAAGAAATATTACCGGAGAGAAGTCAAATAGCTAAGAAAAAATGGATGAATGAAGAAATCTTAATGCTGATGGACAAAAGAAAACAGAGTAAAAATGGCAAACAAGAATATGCTAAGATAAATAAAGAAATAAAAGATAAATGTGAGAAGGCAAAAGAAAGTTGGTTAAATGAGCAGTGCAAACAAAATTGAATTAAATGCCATTAAAGATACAAAAAATATGCACAGACAAATCAATGAGCTCACGGGAAGAAAAATAAGAATAAATACAGGGTGTTTGAAATCAAAAACAGGAAAGATATTATTTGAGGAAGATGACATAATGAAGAGGTGGAATGAGTATATAAAGGAATTATATGATGGGGAAAGGGAAGAATTAACAGAAGAAAGTAACTTAGAAGGTCCACCTATTCTAAAAGAAGAAGTCGCTGACGCTGTGAAATATATGAAGAAGGGAAAAACAGCTGGACCAGATTAAATCACAATAAAAGAATTAGAAGTATTGGGAGAATTTGGAGTAAATGATATTTACAGCAATGGATATCTACCCAGTGATATGCTGAAATCTGTATTTATAGCTATACTAAAAAGACCAGGAGCAATTGAATGGAAGATTTTGGCACAATTAACGTCATAAACCATATCACTAAACTTCTGCTTAGAATCATAATGAGAAGAACCAGAAAGAAAATAAAAATGGAAATTAGTGAAGAACAGTATGGATTTGTGGAGGGAAAGGGCACAAACAATGCAATATATACATTATGGACACTAATAGAAAGGTCTATAGAGAAACAGAAAGACAAATTTATGCTTCATAGATTATACTAAGGCATTTGATGAAGTAAAACATGATGAGCTGATTAAAATGTTGGAAGATATCAACATTGATGGGAAAGATTTAAAAATAAGGCACTCTTCCGAATTGCGGTCCCAAATAGTTCCGCAGTAAATGTAGTGATTTGGTATATCTTACAGAGCCTCAATGGGTCAAAGGTAATGGGTCAAAGGCAATGGTTCAAAGGCAAGTCTATGTGATGTAATCGGGACTAACTACATGACATATTTTTGTTAAATTTTCGTCGTGTTCTCAGTGGCCTAGCGGTAAGTATCTCCGCCTGTAACGCAGTAGACCGTGGTTCGATTCCCCACCGGCGAAATGTGGTAATTTTTTTTTTTTCAATTTTCATAAATTAATTAAGCGAAAGCGACAAGATAAGTATGTACAAAGACAGTTATTCGGCATATTGACAAAATTAGCTCACTTTTGATTGCCTTTTTTGTAATCAATTTTATTTTGTATTGTTAGAAGATTTTACTCAATGAAGAGATCCTTTGTATCGTTTTGTTTACGTTACTTTATATTTTTGTCTCTGTGGGAGTCTCTGTGGCGAAGTGATCAAGCCGTTTGACTCGTGCTTCGAAGGTTGTGGGTTCGATTCCGGGCCGCGCCCTTCGGTTTACGAGCTAAATGATTCATATATTGTGATTGTAACTGACTCAGAAAGCATGCTGAGAAGGGTGAGAACAGGCAAGCTTCGTGCAGAGTGGCTTGCTTCGCTTCGGAGGTCACGGGTAGCAAGCATCACCTGGATCTTTTCTCCTGGGCATGCCGGTGTGCTGGGGAATGAACAGGCGGATAGATTGGCTGGCTCGGCAAAACTTGGTGGAGTATTGATGCATGACAAGGCAGACGTGGTTGCGGCCTTGTGGGAGCACGTGTACACCTCGGAGGAGCAAATGGATCACCATAGTCTGGTTAGAATGAGACAGCGAGGAGTGACGAGGTGATCTGGCCGACGCTCGATGCTCAGAGGAAAGGCGAGACGGACATATAATCAGATTGCTACTGGAACTATTAGTGTTGGAACTCTTCGCTGGTTGCTGAGGATGGAGACGGAGCGCTTATGGGAATGTCCCGAATGCTGTGATGTCGGTTCCTAGATCAATCAATCAATCAATGATTCAGAGACTCCTGTGGGTCGTCACTAAAAAAAGCTACGGCGTTCGTGCTTTGTGCGACGCTTTCCGCGCTGCGGGAAGAGACCGAGCCATATGGGATAAACCCGGTGCAATGAAGTCGACCTTGTCGACTTTTAAGCGACATTTTTTTAAAGCCTTTTAAACGGTAATTTTGCTGATGATATTCGCTCGACACCACCGCACCAGTCCATCCAACATCATTTCTGTTAGCCTCGATCGTTGGGCGGCGCTTACCAAACCCGACACCCCACATTGTGCCAACGGCTTCGGGCGGAAGAGCGCAATTGGGAGGGTACAAGCCTTACCCTGGTGCGAGGAAATGCAAGCTAAAGACAAAATGTCATGGCAGGGCAGACCAGGCCCTAAGCCTTGGTTGGCAGCTGGTCTAGGATCGTAGCTCCGACAGGCGGACAGTTAGAGCATTGCTTTGCTGATCCGGCAGCTTCTGCAGCTTGTCTTGTTCCAGATGTAGGGGTGTTACCTTTCCTCTGGAGTGAACTAGGCAGGCCGAGAGATGGATCATGCTGCATGGGCAACACATGATCTCTATATTTTAGCCCAGGCGTTGTGCTATGGAACGTGTTCACATGCACCCACTGTGAACGGACATTTGCAGCGCAAATTGTCCTTATCAGTCACATGCGATACAGCCTTAGGTAAAAGTTATTATGCCTTTTTAAAGCACAAACTATCGTCTGTCAAGACGGAAAGGTGCCAATGATATATATATATATCATATATACATGGAGTTCAACTATCAGAAATGAAATAAAGACAAAGGAGAAAATGATTGCAGATAAAGCACACACAGAGCGTGAGAGACGTAAGATGGTGCAAAATGGTGGAAATGACCATGTTTTCACATGCACCTACTGTGGGCAAACATTTGCAGCAAGAATTGGCCTTACCAGCCACACTCGCCACCGCCATGGATCGTAGTTATTGCCATATGACAGTTATTAAGCTTTTTTGAAGCATAATGTACCATATATGTATATACATATATGGTACATTATGCTTCAAAAAGGCTTAATAACTGTCATATGGCAATAACTACGATCCATGGCGGTGGCGAGTGTGGCTGGTAAGGCCAATTCTTGCTGCAAATGTTTGCCCACAGTAGGTGCATGTGAAAACATGGTCATTTCCACCATTTTGCACCATCTTACGTCTCTCACGCTCTGTGTGTGCTTTATCTGCAATCATTTTCTCCTTTGTCTTTATTTCATTTCTGATAGTTGCACTCCATGCAACACGTTCAGCGGCGACGTGCTCCCATTGTGCATTATCAATGCCTGTATCAATCATGTCCCGCTTACACACATCTTTGTATCGTAGTAGAGGCCGACCCTGAGATCTCCTACCCGTCTGTAATTCACCAAAAAAGATGTCCTTTGGTATTCTACCATCATCCATCCTCCTAACGTGTCCTATCCATCTAAGTCTACGAAGACTGAGCATGGAATACACCATCACACAACCTGATCTTTCCAATACTTTAGTATTTGTGATTTTGTCTTGCCACTTAATACCAAGTATTCTTCGCAGACACCGCATATGAAAGCTGTTTAAACGTTTCTCTTGGCGTGAGTAAGTTGTCCAGGTTTCACTGCCATAAAGAAGAGTACTAAGGACACAGGCTTGGTAGACGAGGACTTTTGTTTTGGCAGTAAGCTTCCTGTTCTCCCAGACTCTTTTTGCTAACATGTTCATTGTTGTTGCTGCCTTGCCAATCCTGATGTTGATTTCCTGATCGAGGGATAATTTGCTATTTACCTCTGATCCAAGATATGTAAAATGGTCTACTATCTCCAGTTCGGCGTCGTCAATAAAGATTGATGGTACACCATGTGCACCTTGTGACATAATCTGTGTCTTCTTTTTGTTAATTGTTAAACCAAATTCAGAACAAGCATTGGAGAATGCAGATAGTAGATGTTGTAATTCTTCCTCAGAGTGGGTCGTAATCGCAGCATCATCCGCAAAAAGCAACTCTCTGATTAGTACCCTGCTAATTTTGGTCTTGGCCTTCAATCTCTGAGCATTATAGAGGCCACCATCTGAGCGTGAGTGAATGTATATACCGTCATCCTGATCACGAAAGGCATATTTCAGTAGAAGTGAAAAGTATATCCCAAAGAGGGTGGGGGATAGTACACAACCTTGCTTAACTCCACTCTTGATTTCAAACTCTTCTGAAGTTGAGCCATCAAACTTGATTATACCCTTCATGCCTGTGTGGAACGATTCCACAATGGACAGAAGAGTTGGTGGACAGCCAATCTTCTTTAGTGCTTTGAACAGACCCTCACGACTGACCAAATCGAATGCCTTTGTGAGGTCGATGAAGGCAATAAACAGTGGCTGATTTTGTTCCCGGAATTTTTCTTGCATCTGTCGCAATGAGAATATCATATCAATGGTAGACCGGTTCTGACGGAAGCCGCACTGTGATTCGGGGTAGACTTGATCTCCCAGGACTTGAAGTCTGCGCAGGACAATTCTGGCAAATACTTTCCCAACAATACACAGAAGTGAGATACCCCTATAGTTGTTGCAGTCGCTCCGATCTCCCTTGTTCTTGTACAGCGTTATGATGTTTGAATCTTTGAAATCCTGTGAGACTTGTCCTTCTCGCCAGCATAGCTCTATTAGCTGGTGGATCTGTAGAGCGAGGGTGTCTTGCCCACTCGTGATCACCTCTATTGGAATCCCATCCTTACCTGGAGCCTTGCCAGATGCAAGCTCATTTATAGCACACTTAACTTCTGTTATAGTGGGAAGTGTGTCCAGGTGGTCAAGAGTTGGCAGGGCCTCTATGGCGTTGAGGGCATCATCCGCTAGCTTGGTCTCACTTGAGTAAAGCTCTAAATAGTGCTCGACCCATCTATCCATCTGCTGTTTCTTATCAGTGATGATTTCTCCAGTCAAGGTTTTCAGCGGTGCACTTCTTTTGATCATTGGACCACAGGCTTTCTTTATCCCTTCATACATGCTTCTGATGTTTCCCTTATCACTTGCGATTTGAATGGACTCACATAACTTGATCCAATAGTCATTCGCACACTGCCTGGCAGCCTTTTGCACATCCTTCCTAGCTTGCTTCAGCTCACTGAGTGTGTTACGCGTTATTCTCTCCTTGTTTCTTAAGAGAGCTATCTCCTTTTTATCAATCAAGGGCTGAAGTGTCTGGCTGTTTGCCGCAAAGCAGTCCTGCCTCTTATGATCCACAGTGCCGTAAACCCCTACCGCTGTTTTATAAATAGTTTCCTTAAGTTTACTCCATTTATCATTTACTATACAATTTTCTGATGTATCATTGAAAGCGTCTTCAAGTTGCTGTTGAAATTCAAAGCACTTTCCAGGATCGTAAGTGTTAGTAATATGAATCCTGGGGCTAGACTTGTGTTTAGCTGTGTAGATTCTCTTTGGTCTCAGTCTAACCCTTGCAACAACCAAAGAATGATCTGTATCACAGTCAGCACTGTGGTAACTTCGAGTTAATGATGTATGGTTCAGATGTTGTCTCCGTGTGATAATGAAGTCCAGCTGATGCCAATGGCCGGATCTTCGATGTTTCCATGTGATCTTATGCATCTCTTTTGTTTTAAAAAAGGAGTTTGTAATACATAGGTCATTTCTAGTGCAATGTTCCAGCAGCCTTTGCCC
This sequence comes from Cepaea nemoralis, assembly GCA_014155875.1. Classification (NCBI taxonomy): domain Eukaryota; kingdom Metazoa; phylum Mollusca; class Gastropoda; order Stylommatophora; family Helicidae; genus Cepaea; species Cepaea nemoralis. The sequence goes on from JACEFZ010001231.1 coordinate 23,336, forward strand.
ATTATCATTCAGGCGACCGATGTTGTATTTTCCAAGGCACACTGGCCACGAACTCGAGTCCTTGCCCACAAGAGCATTGAAATCACTGAGCATATAAATGTAGTCGGATTTTGGAACTGCCTTGATCGCAGAGACTAGCTGCTCATAGAACATATCCTTCACATCATCAGAGGAAGCGAGTGTCGGTGCATATGCAGTGAGAATGGTGGCAAATCCACAGGAGGTTGCCAAGCGCAGTGATAATAATCTTTCATTACCTCCAGCTGGGATATCAATCATTCCCAGTAGCGAATTCTTCACTGCAAAGCCCACACCATGTTGCCTTTTTTCTGCCTGCCCTCTTCCCTTCCAAAAAAAGGTGTAAGACCAGGGATGGAGTTCTCTCCATAGCACAAAGCCTGGGCTAAAATAATGAAACCATGTGTTGCCCATGCAGCATGATCCCTCTCTCGGCCTGCCTAGTTCACTCCAGAGGAAAGTTAACACCTATACATCTGGAACAAGACAAGCTGCAGAAGCTGCCGGATCAGCAAAGCAATGCTCTAACTGTCCGCCTGTCGGAGCTTCGATCCTAGACCAGCTGCCAACCAAGGCTTAGGACCTGGTCTGCCCTGCCATGACTTATTTTGTCTTTGGGTTGCATTTCCTCGCACCAGGATAAGGCTAGTACTCTCCCAATTGCGCTCTTCCGCCCGAAGCCGTTGGCACAATGTGGGGTGTCGGGTTTGGTAAGCGCCGCCCAACATTCGGCGCTGACAGAAAGCAGGTAGTACCGTCTACTGTCATACGGTAGCTCAGTCATATCTGACTAAGACCTGACGCCTATATATATATATATATATATATATATATATATATATATATATATATATATATATATATATATATATATATACTAGCTGACCCGGCCCGGCTTCGCCCAGAACCTGGCGGAGATATGTCTGTCTGTCTGTCTGTCTGACCCGGCCCGGCTTCTCCCAGACCCTGGTGGGGAGCATCTCATTTAATTCATATAAGTAGTCATATAAGTTCCCGTTCCCGACTATCTATCTGTCTGTCTGTCTGTCTGTCTGTCTGTCTGTCTGACCCGGCCCAGCTTCGCCCAGCCCCTGATGGGGAGCATCTCATTTAAGTCTTATAAGTAGTCATATAAGTTCCCGTTCCCGACTATCTATCTGTCTGTCTGTCTGTCTGTCTGTCTGTCTGTCTGTCTGTCTGTCGGTCTGTCGGTCTGCCTGTCTGTCTAATCATTTATTGGTTGCAGTTAGAACAACCTTAGGTAAACGAAGACCAACTTACAAAAAGTATTAGAAAGAGCACTTGAAAGATCTTTACATCTTCCCCCAACAATTAACTTGGGTAAATGGAGCGGCGGCAGCAGCAGCAGTAGAAGAAGAAAAAGGAGGAGTAGAGGAAGAGGGAGGTGGAGGAGGGAGGAGGAGGGAAGAAGAGGGAGGCGGAGGGAGGAGGAGGAGACAGGAGTAGGAGGGAGGAGGAGGGATTAGGAGGAGGAGGGAGGAGGGGGAGGGAGGAGGAGGGATTAGGAGGAGGAGGGAGAAGGGGGAGGGAGGACGATGAGGGAGGAGGAACGAACGAACGAACAAACAAACTTTATTTTAAAAGGGTAACAAATTGGGCACGCAGGCCCGTCTTACATTCGGCCCTTTCAATCACTCATCTTTCATTCATCAAATGTGCATGTTACATTAACATAGGGGAAAAAACATTGTCAAATGGAGTTTGTAAGCATAAACAATGCATATTACGCATGATACATTCACATGAGAAAAAAAAACATTATCAAATGAAAGTTGTAACCATAAACAGTGCATATTGCCATGTTGTGAGACACATCCCCCATCCACCCTCATATCCCGCAGCCACCAACACATCCCCGACCCACAAAACCTCCCCCACCTACCCACACATACCTCCACACACTCACACAGAACCAGGCGAACATACATGCCGCCACACATCCACTGATAACCCACCCACACACATTTCCCCAAGAAGAAGAAGAAGAAGAAGAAGAAGAAGAAGAAGAAGAAGAAGAAGAAGAAGAAGAAGAAGAAGAAGAAGAAGAAGAAGAAGAAGAAGAAGAAGAAGAAGAAGAAGAAGAGGAAGACGAAGAAGAGAGGAGAGAAGAAGAAGAAGAAGAAGAAGAAGAAGAAGAAGAAGAAGAAGAAGAAGAAGAAGAAGAAGAAGAAGAAGAAGAAGAAGAAGAAGAAGAAGAAGAAGAAACCACACACACATACCCACACATCCTGCACCTATCCACACACATATCCCGCACTCTCACAATTTTCCCCACCCACCCACCCACACACACATCAGCCAACCTACACCCCACCCAATATTTGCCATCTCTCAACTACACATCCCCACCTATACACACATCCCCACCCATAAACACATCTCCCCACCTGCCCACACATATCCCCCACCCATAACCCAAAATCACACACCTCCCACCCACACACACCCCGCCACCCACATATACCCCACAAACACACATCCGCCGCTCACACACATCTTCTCACAATTACACACCTCCCCCACCCATACACTCATCTCTCACACACATCCACCCACTCACGTACACATCCATCAACCACTCACACACACACATCACCCACGTGCCCATCAACACATGCATCTCTCGTCTACCCTCCCACCCACAAAAACCCCAACAACCCAGCCAAACACACATCCCCCATCCTCGCATTCATCCTTCAATCACCTGCACATCCCACATATCCCCCACATCTCCCCTCCCACACAAAACTCCACCCATAAACACATTCCCCCCACACACCCATCCCCCACATACATTCCCCATACACATCTCCGCCCACACATCTCCCCAACCACTCACACATCCTCCACCTACAAACATCCTCACCACCCACACATACATCCTGCACCTACTCACATTTACCCCATCCACACTCACACACTCCCACCCACACAGACATATCCCATTCACAGACACCCCTCACACCGATTACACACCCATCCCTCAACCCACACAATCTCCTACACACCCATTCACCCACCCAAACACACACTCCCTACCCACACCCCTCCCAACCCACCAACACCCACATACTTCCAACTATCCTCTCAAATATCCCTCCCCCCCCCCCACACACACACACATATATCCCTCACATACACATACATCCAACACCGACTACAAATCCCTTCACACATCCACACATCACCCATTAACCCATACACATCCCCCACATACAACCCCTCCACACATACATTCCCCACATCCCCACACACACCCATATCCCTCACATACACACTCATACACACATCCTCACATCTAGACACATACATGATGCCCCACATGATCACTGAAACTAATAAGAACAAACTCCCACACTTTACACACAATTGAGACAATGACGATTGTCGTGAGAATTCTCGCAATTGCAAGAAGTGGAGAAATAATGTTACATATACATTATGTAGCATAAACTTTAGTGATGCAATTGAACTCTCTCTCTCTCTCTCTCTCTCTCTCTCTCTCTCTCTCTCTCTCTCTCTCTCTCTCTCTCTCTCTCTCTCTCTCTCTCTCTCTCTCTCTCTCTCTCTCTCTCTCTCTCTCTCTCACTCACTCTCTCACACATGTACATACACACATTCACATACAAAATACACACGCAAATACACACATATACCCACGCACATACACACACCTACACACATCCATATACTTACGCACACGTACTCACATAACACCCGAAGATACACTTCCTCGCATACACTGCATGCATGCACACTTACACACACAATGTGGTGGATGGGTGGAGGCATGTATGTGTATCTGGGTTGTGTGTGTGGTTGGGTGGGGGAGTTGGGGTGAATGGGGGATGTGTGGGTGGGTGGTGGATGTGTCTCATAACATGGTAATATGTATCGTTTATGTTTACAAAATTCATTTGACAATGTTTTCTAGTTATATTTGGTCTCTGACTCAGATCCCTGGGTTCAACTCCATACTTGTAGGTCAGCATGGCCGAATGGATAAGAACACGTGTTCTTAAACATTCGGTGTGCTGATGCCGAGGTAAGGGGCTCAACCCCTACACCGGGCAGTTTGACCAAAATGCTGACCTATCGTCCTTGCTTGGAGATGTAAATTACAAGTACCTCTGAAGTCGAAGTGCATTCACTTGATGGCAAGGGACACTGTTAATAGGGGAAGCTAATCCACATGCAAAGTTCATTCCAGCATTACTTGAAATAGTGTGTATGGACTACACTTGAGTTCAAAGTTCAGTCCAATGCATGAATATGTATTGTGTATGGACTACACTTGAGTTCAAAGTTCAGTCCAATGCATGAATATGTATTGTGTATGGACTACACTTGAGTTCAAAGCAAGGGAGCGCAAATAAAAATCATGCTTCAGAGAATGTTCAATCAGACCCACAGCAGCCTGGTGACAATGATAATGATCAATCAGACCCACAGCAGCCAGGTGACAATGCTAATGATCAATCAAACCTACAGCAGCCTGCATCAATATATGAAATTATATCTCGAAATTGAGGCACAAAAGTTGTAAATATTGTCCGAAAACATGTACTTTGTGAATGTGGCGCCACTGAAATTCTGCTAAATAAGTGTTAAACACTGTACGACTAGTGCCACCTTGGTATCTTTGTTTCCTTTTTACTTGCATCCACAACCCTTCAATTGTTTGGGTGTGAATGCCACTGTGTACAGGGTCAACAAAGTTATTGGCATGAACAACAACTGCATGATCGTAGATGCCATGGTTTAGTTGACCTACGTTGTTGTAGCCTCGCCAGGCATCGGTGACAATGGTCGTTCCTGGTAAGACGTGATCACTTATAATGCGTTCCAGTGTTGTCGCATCTCGCCTTTCCACAACTTCCAACCAGCAACGACCACTACCACGTTCAACCAGGCCAACTACCCATTGACCACGACGAAAGTGACCACGGTGGTACTTTCGGTGGAAAAAGTAGCTCTCGTCAGCTTCAACGACCACTGACTGTCCCTGAGCATCAAATCCTCCCAACAATGGATTGTTACGCAACATCCAGTTGTAACACTCTACCCGAGCTGATGGTCTGCCTGGCATTATAATATTTCTTTACATCAAGTAGAAACAAGTGTATTGAAAGCCTCTGTATCAGTATCGGTATCTCCGTATTTATTTATATGTAACTAAGGAAGTAGTCAAAACGGAAGTAATCACACAATGAGGTCCTGTAAGGGATTCTTATTCACTACATTCACTGCGGAACTATTTGGGACCGGAATTCGGAACAGTGCCAAAAATAATAAAGAATATTTACTGGAACCAAGTAGCAGCAATTAAAATTGGAAATAAAGAGGGTAGTTACGAACACTTAAAGCTAGGAGTACGACAGGGATGTGTCTTGTCACCAGATCTCTTCTCCCTATATAGCGAAGTAATAATGAGAGAGATCAAAGAGATGCCAGGAATACTAGTTGGAGGTTATAATATAAACAATATACGCTATGCAGATGACACAGTATTGGTGGCAGATAAATAACAGACCTACAACAATTGTTGGACACTGTAGTAACAGAGAGTGCAAGGAAAGGACTCTCCTTGAATATCAAGAAAACAGTAACAATGGTGATATCAAAGAAAATGATGACACCAAAATGTGACATAGAAATAGAAGGAAAAATTCTTAACCAAGTGGATAATTTTAGATACCTAGGGACATTTATAACATCAGATGGAAGATGTACAACAGAGATTAAGAGCAGAATAGGGCAGGCAAAGGCCGCATTTCAAAAAATGAAGAGTATCTTGTGCAATAGGTCACTATCACTGAGTGTAAGAAAGAGAGTGCTGAAATGCTATGTAGAACCAGTTTTGCTGTATGGCAGTGAATCTTGGAATGTAAATGAACAAATTAAGAAGAAATTAGAAGCAACAGAGATGTGGTTCCTGAGACGAATGTTGCGAATTCCTTGGACTGCCAGAGTAACTAACGACGACTGCCTGAAACAGGCTAATGAAACTAGAACACTATATACAACAATAAGACAGAGACAAACATCTTTCTTTGGTCACGTGATGAGAAGAGAGGCACTGGAGAACATCGTGACAACTGGAAAGATCGAGGGGAAGAGAGGCAGAGACAGACCAAGAGAAATGATGCTGGATGGATTGAGACGGTGGCACGGAGGAATATCATCAGCAGAGTTGATCCATGGACGTCTAAGCCAGCTGCCAGGGCACTTGATGATGATGATGACGTCTAATTTCTCTAATCAATTTACGATTTTCATTTGTTTCTTGTAGTACTTGGTCATTGGTGTTTCTATCTTTCCGTAGTATTCTTTGCATTCTCCTCAGAAACCACATTTCCACAGCCATCAGATTTTTTTTTTTTTTTCCAGATTGACTGCTCATTGTGCAAGCTTCACTCTCATCTCATCTCATCATGTTCCTCTTGTACCTTGCGGTGTCGAGGTGAAGTATAAACATCGTGAGAGTGCCCGATTATGGGCTTCATATATCGATATTCCCATGGACTCTGCTATTCCCTCCGTCCAACGTTTACGTGGTCGGCCTCTTCCTCAGCTTCCCTCTGGTCTGTACATCATTGCTTGTTGTGGTATGCTGTTGACTGGTAACCTACTTGCATGGCCAAACCATTTGACTTGCTGCTTTCTAATAAAATCTAGTGCTGCTTTAACCCCCACTTTACTCCTGATTTCTTCATTTCTGATCTTATCTCTTCTTGATACGTTAAGTATTCTTCTCAGGAACCTCATTTCTGTTGTTGTGATTTTTCTTTTATCTTTTTCTGTCATTGTCCAGGTTTGGCATTGGTAGCATAGAGTTGGTAGGAAGATTGTGTTGTAGAGTGCTTTCTTAGTACTTATTGATACATGTTTGTTCTTTAGTATTGGTGCCATTTGTCCAATGAGTTGATTTGCCTTATTGCACCTATTTTCGATCTCGTCTTCTGATCTGCCATTTGATGATATTATACTTCCTAGGTACTTGAAACTCTTTACTTGTTTCAAGGGATGTTCGTTTAGGTAAATTTGTGTTGTTTGTTCTTCTTTAGTTCTTCTGTTTTGCTTGTGCTAATTTTCATGTTATGTTCCCTACACATTTCGTTTAGACTATTCATGTGATCTTGTAATTCAGCTTCTGATTTCGCTATTAGTGCTTCGTCGTCCGCAAACAGGAGTTCTCTAATGGTTAGATTTGCAGATGGTTCTTCTTCTGTGTTCTCGTCATGCGGTATTCTTGCTGTCTCTGTTTGACTGGTTTCTTTACATATGTTGTCTATATATGTTATGAACAAGAGAGGGGACAGGACACAACCTTGTCGTACTCCAGATCTTATGGTAAAGGGTTCTGAGTGTCCTCCAGTTGCTCTCACTATGCATTCACTGTTGTTGTATAAACTTCTACATAGGTTTGTTAGATGTGTACTCACTCCATATTGTTTAAGGATTTCCCACAGCTTGTTTCTATCTACTCTATCGAATGCCTTTTCTTGGTCGACAAAGGCTAAGTAGAGTGTTTCATTGAATTCAATTGATTTTTCTATAAGTTGTCTAAGAGCAAAAATGGCATCTGTGCATCCTTTGTTTTTCCTAAATCCAAGTTGTGTTTCACTTAGCTGGGGTTCTAAAGTAGTTCGTAATCTTTTTTCAAGAATTTTGCAAAATATTTTCCCAGTATGACTCAACAGTGAAATGCCTCTGTATTGTGTGCAGTCTCTTTTGCTGCCTTTGTTTTTCCAAATTGGGATAATTATGGCGTTTCCCCAGTCTCGTGGTGTCTGTTGTTCTACCCAAACATGGTTGAATAGTCTGTGTAGCCAAGCTGTTCCTACTTCTCTTGCTGCTTTAATTAGTTCATTTGGTATTTCATCCTGTCCCGGTGATTTGTTCAATGGGGCTAATCTGATGGCTTCTATAATTTCTTCTTTTAGTATGTCTGGTTCTAGTTCTTCGGTGACATCTGTGTAGGTCTCTTGAATTCCTGTGACATCTGATGGGATGTTGAGAAGTTGTTCGAAATACTGCTTCCATCTTATTAGGATTTGTTTTTGTTCACTTATTGGTTCTCCATATTCGCTGTTAATTATTTCAGTTAGATCAAAGGGTTCTCCTCTGGTTCGCATTGCACTTATCTTTTTGTAGAAGTTTCTAGTTGCCTCCTTGTAGTTTTTATTTAGGGTTTCTCCATACTCTTCCCAGTCTTTTTGTTTTTCCCTCTTTACTATTCTACTCGCATGTCTTCTCGCTATTCTATATTCTATGTAATCACATTCCTGTTTGTTCTTCAACCTCTTTTTATATTTTTCCTTTTTGTCTTTTACCGCTTTCTTTACGTCTGCATTCCACCAACTTGTTATTTTCTTTATCCGTGTATTGCGTTTTTTCGTGGTTCCACATGTTATTTTTGCAGTATTTAAAATGCTTGATTTGAACATCTCCCATCCTTCTTCCGCTGTTTTTCTTTGTGTAGGTAATTTTACAAAGAGTTCAGTTAGTTCTTTCTCATAATTTTCCCTTACTGCCTCGTCTTTAAGGTTTTTTAAGTTTACTGACTCGCATGGCATGTGTTTTCCTGCTCTTTGTTTTCTTCTTCTGATGGTTCTTATTGTGGCAACGACTGCTTTATGATCTGTGTTTATACTGAAATTGGGCACTGCCCTTGCATCTAATATATTTCACTTTCTGTTATTTCTTGTTAATATAAAATCAATTTGGCTTTTAGTATCTAGATCGTTCCATTTATACCAAGTGTATACTTGTGAATCTTTATGTTTATAGAATGTGTTTGTTATATAGAGGTCGTGTTGGCTGCAAAGCTCTATCAGTCTACTTCCGTTATCATTCCTTTCATTATGCTGATCTCCAAATGCTCCCAGATATTTTTCTATGCCCACTCTGTTATGTCCTAGTCTTGCATTGAATTCTCCCATAACTATGATGTTGTTCTGTTTGTCTATTTTATTTAGCACGTCATGTATGTCTTCGTAGAAGTCCTCGCATTCTTGCTCATTATTGTTTGCATTACATGGTGCGTATATTTGTACATATGTTGTAATTGCTTGTTCTTTTATTCTCACTGTTATGATTCTTTCTGATATATATTTTATTTCTAGTATTTCTTTCTGATATATATTTTATTTCTAGTATTCCTCTTGCTAGCTCATTGTGCAAGCTTCACATCCATGTAAAGTACAGGTCCTATGTAGCACTTCAACGCTCTTTTTCTCGTTACAACTGACATCTTTTTATTACATTATAATACTCGTTCATCTGATTGTGCACCATGTTTGGTCCAAACCTTCTTGTGGATTGGCACTGGATCAGTTAATAATGGAGTAAAAGTAGTATGTCATAGTCGGCATCTGTAACTCAGGAGTTAGCCTTAGCAGAATGCACAAAAGAGTTAATAATGGACTTAAAGTATTATTTCTTTTCCTCGTCTGCAACTCAGGGGCTAGCCTTAGCAGAATACATAAAAGAGTTAATAATGGAGTGAAAGTCTGTTTTTTTTTGTTTGTCTTAAAAGTCGAGAGGATCGACTTAATTGCACCGGGGATAAAACCCGATTGTATCCCATATGGCTCGGTCTCCTTCCAAAGTTCGGCCTGCGGAAAGCGTCGCACAAAGCACGAACTTCGTAGCTCCAGCGACGACCCCCATGAGTCTTCGAGAAAGTTGCGCTCGTGAACCGAAAGACGTAGCCCGGAATCGAACCCACGACCTTCGGAGCGCGAAGAAGTCGGCTTGACCACTTCGCCACGGAGACTCCCTACGAGTGAAAATAGTATTTCATAGCCGGCGTCTGTAATTCAGGGGTTAGGGAAACATAGTTTCACAATTCCCCTACATACCGAGTCTACTTCTGCTTCTGCCCTGTATCCCCCATTGGGGCATAGTCCCTCGACCAAACCACTCCAAGTTGTCCAATGTTTTACTATCTCCTGCAGCTACCTCCGCGTCATACCAATATTATTCCGCTCTGTCTGTAATTCTCTTCTCCGTGTGTTTTCAGGTTGATCGCTGTTTCGTTTGTCTTATGGATTCCAGACAAGATATTCTAGTTTTATTACTCTAAGTTTTCCCATAGTGTGTCCTAGTCAGCGTCAGTGCTTTCCCTCATCGAGTCGAGTGTTCATAACTTGAAGGTAGAACGCTTTGCGTTGTTTTGATGGTGTGATGCGTCGTCGTCCGATATAAAACTGACTTTTCTTAGTATTTCATTGGAGTGACAGCTGCTCAACGTGAAGTTAATCGACGCCACTTCAGTTAGCTGAAACTTTTACCTGCCGTTGGGTGATGATTTTCCATTTAAACACAGATGTAAAGGATCCTGTTGCACAGTGATTAGGGATTAGTGGTATCATCATTCTCACACTCCAGACAGGTTTATAGGTATTTCATACCCTCTTTAACATCTCCGCCAGTGTGTATCGACTGATGGCGCCAGTTCTGTGTTGGTCAACCAAATGTCGCGTCCTCTTAACAAAATGTTAATGTCTGACGGTTGCCCGCTTCACTCCCATTTCCCTCACTCTGGACGAGGAAGCAGGTTCTCAAGTTTTCGTTAAGTCTTCTCTTCGTCCAGTGTCAGGTATGGCGCTGCTGGTGTTACACATCTGGCGGCGTGTGAGGCCTACAGCCCTAGATACATATTTAGTACACCAGCTGCCACGTCATGTGTCACTTGGTCAATATCACGCCAGTCGCTTTTATTTCCCTGAAGATTTCCTGGTATTTAACATAATTAGGGGCTAATGAAACGCAGTCCCGCAATTCCCCTACGCACCGTGTCGAGAGTTCGATGTCTGCCGCCGGCGTTTTGGAAGCAGATATCTTTTTTTTTTTTTTTGATTTTGATGGTATGAGGCATCGGCAATTCAAAAAAGCAATGGCAACTATTGAATGTAAAATCGCCTAGTAGGTGACAAACTGTGAGACCTGGACACTTCCCAAACAAGCTGAACAGCGTGCAAATGCCTTTGAATATAAATGTTATAGACGGGTTATAAGAATATCTTGGATACAGAAAAGAACAAATACATCCATACTTCAAGCGCTAAATATTGAAGAATGTTGACTACTAAAGACAATAAAACAAAGAAAATTGAAATATTTTGGTCGCTTGAAAAATCTCAAAAGTTTGAAGAGAACAATAATGGAGAGATTTATGCCCGGGAAGAGAGGAAGAGGATGGCCAAAGAGAAGATGGGTGCAGGATGTAGCGGATGATCTCCAGATGGGTGTATCGGACGCGGGACATCTTGCTTATTACCGAGTTTTTTGGAAGGTTGTTATGGGAGCGAGGTTCTGCAAAGGACATGCTACTGAATGAATGAGTGAAGTCACAAACAGCCAATAAATGCTGGGGTTGATTGAGTGTCCAAAATACGTGCAACTATCTTTTCTTAAATATGCTTTGATTTCATGTTTGGTAATTTAAATATGTTTGCTAAAGACGTGAGAGTTTGTTTTCGTTCATTATATCAGTACTATTGTCGGTATGTGTGTGTAAGAGTGTATTTGTTGTGCTCCGCTCCGCGTGTGCCCTACTTCCTAAGACATTTCCTTGTATTTATTGTGTTTGTTATGTAATGATGTAAAGATGGATGGCAAAGACCTGAGCTTCTTTTTTTTTTTAATTGAGCTGGGCTTAGTTAAGAGCCGACATTACAGCACTTGGGATATCCCCCTTAGTGCTCCGACCCCAACGTCAACAGCCAGCGAAGAGACCCAATACTAATTGTATCAGCTACTGTCTGAATATGTGTCCTCTCGTCACTCACTGCAGCAGCATTCTCTCCAAGCATTGCCGAATTATTTGTTCTTCCACAATATTTATGTTGGGGGAAGGGGGTGTTGATTGCTGGGGACAATGCGTTTCGTGTGTTGTTTGACATACAATATGATTAAATTTTAAACCTGGCAGAGGTATTTGCCATTCATTTACAAAAACCAACTTTGTGCAAACAAAAAGACATGATAATCAGTTTCAAATTACCGTGGCAGACAATTCAATTACTGTGCGAGTATGTGTGTTGTATATTTGAAGGATTATCGTATTGCTTTAGTTTACGTTATTTGATACATGCAGCATGTGCCTGAAGAGATGCAGCGAAATATGCCAGGCAATAAATCGTGCAATCTATTGTATGTGTCTTCGTTATTCAAATTCACCACAAGAAAACATTGATTTAAAAATGTCATAAAGTTATTTATTACGACATCAGTACTATTAATGATGTGTGTCATAACACGAGTTGTTTATTTTTTCCCTGCCAGAATTAATTGCAGCTTGCTCCCACAGTGGGAGGCAGCGTGATTGCTGGTTGACTACGCTTACGATTAAACTTCCTGTATGCTGACGGCGGTGTATTGGGGTTGTTCCCTACACCGGTCAGCTGGACTTAAACGTTGATTTCTCAGTTCAGAAAGCGGTGGCAAACTACTGAACGTAAGGTTGTCTTAAAAATCTAGTTGGAGATCCCCGGGAAGGTTAACCCGGTCAACAAATGCCCGCAGAAGTCGGATGTGTCGGCCTAACGGCGCAAGAAGGCAGCTCTGCTGTAAACAGGCACAACGCAGTCACATCCGAAAAAAAAAATCCGGATGAACGAAGAAGAAGAAGAGTTGGAGATCGTAATGTCTTTTATAGGATACTAGCTGACCTGGCCCGGCTTCGCCCAGTCCCTGGAGGGGATCTATCTATCTATCAGTCTGTCTGTCTGCTTGTTTGTTTGTCTGTCTGTCTGTCCGGCTGACCCGGCCCGGCTTCACCCAGTCCCTGGTGGGGAGCATCTCATTTAATTCATATAAGTAATCATATAAGCTCCCGTTCCCAACTATCTGTCTGTCTGTCTGTCTGACCCGGCCCGGCTTCACCCAGTCCCTGGTGGGGAGCATCTCATTTAATTCATATACGTAGTCATATAAGCTCCCGTTCCCGACTATCTGTCTGTCTGTCTGTCTATCTGTTTGTCTGTCTGACCCGGCCCGGCTTCACCCAGTCCCTGGTGGGGAGCATCTCATTTAATTCATATACGTAGTCATATAAGCTCCCGTTCCCGACTATCTGTCTGTCTGTCTGTCTGTCTGTCTGTCTGTATGAGCCGGCCCGGCTTCACCCAGTCCCTGGTGGGGAGCATCTCATTTAATTCATATAAGTAGTCATATAAGCTCCCGTTCCCGACTATTTGTCTGTCTGTCTGTCTGTCTGTCTGTCTGTCTGTCTGTCTGTCTATCTGTCTGTCTGCCTGTCTGTCTATCTATCTGACCCGGCGTGGCTTCGCCCAGCTCCTAGCGCACAGTAACTTAAAAGAATGTCCTTCTACACACCATCCATTATTTTCAATGAAAACTGTTTTTAATCACCTACATGTCTATAGATAACTTCTTTAAGCATAAAAAGATGAGTTACAATGTTATGCATTATGCATTATTTTTATGAAAACTTTGGAAATGCCTTAAAGATTATATCATTATTTATTATAACTCATATGCCTGTAAATAACTATAGACAAAGAGTTTATAAATCTTTGAAAACGATGCAACATTATGACTATAAAGTATATAGAAATGTTATTAAAATTTATGCCCCTTGAAATAACTTTTCTAGAGTTAAATCCCCTTGCTATATAGAAATTATAATGAACAAATGAAATATTAAAGTTTAGTAAGTAAGTAGCCGAAAAAAAACTAAAAAACTATGACAGAAAGTTGCACAGGAATGAAAAGAAAACGTGTAGAAAATTTCATCTCAATCGGATGGGCCGTTCGCGAACGCATAAAGAACGGACATACATACTTTGCCTGTTATAGATATAGATGCAACATTTTATTTTTCTCAAACAGTTGTCTGATATTGTGCAAGCTAGGATTTTTTACTAAATAGCAGGGGTCCTACTGAGGATCGAACACAAGTCCTTCGATGTGTGAGGCGAAAAAGCTGATCTCTCGACCATTCGCTTCGGGGACTTCAGAGTTGTTTTATATATATATATATATATATATATATATATATATATATATATATATATATATATATATATATATATATATATATATATATAATATATATATATACAATAAAGAGTAGCCCATTAGAATTGACAATCAAATAAAATTGCATCAACAAACACTGCAGGGCGTCAGCTGGAATGAAAGGGTTAAAGGCAATAGGATCCACTTCACAGCACCCGGTTTTATCCCGCATGGCTCGGTGTCTATCAGCAGAGCTGCAGGCAAGTGCCCAAAGTGTCTCAAAGAGCACGAACTCCAGCGACGACAACCGGAGGTATCCGAAAAAAATGGAAATACAGAGCCGAATGTCGATGTCCGAAACAAATCCAGCACTTTCTGAACATGTGACTTAAGATGTCAAATGCAAGAATATTCTATGGAACAAAATATAGAATTCCACAAGAACAGATAAAAAGAGTAATTAAATTTTCTGGACGGAAACCAACTAAAGAAGAGAAATGGTTACCTCACGAGATTTGTGTGTGTGTGTGTTAAAAACATGGGAGGGGAAGACAGGATGGGAATCTTCACGCAGAAAACATGTTGACATGTGAGAATGCAAAAAGTTGTCACTAGTACATGATTAGAAATATGTGAGACAGGAAGCTGTGGATATTGTCGCAGAAATTTCTAAAATTTTACCCCTATAGGCTCTCAATCGTAAAAAAGCTG
>JACEFZ010001232.1:0-37108 GCA_014155875.1 Cepaea nemoralis
CTAAGACTAGGGTTTGTAATGGTGGATGAAAAAAGGGTAGAGAGATAAATATGGTAAATTTTAGAGATTTGGGTAGGATAGGGTTGGGGGGTTTGGTTGGGGGTTGGGGGTAAAGATGGGTAGTAGTAGTAGTGTAGTAGTAGAAAATGAGAAAGTAATAGTAGTGGGTATTTGTAGTAGTATTTTTGGTGTGGTTTTTTGGGGGTTGGTGGGTGTGGGGGTGGTAGAAGAAAGTAGTAGTAGTAGTTTAGTATTGAGTAGTATAGTAGTAGAAAGTTTTGGTGGTGTGTTTTTGGTGGGGGTTTTGGGGTTGGTGGTGTAAGAATAGTAGGAGTATTTAATATAGTAGTGTTTTAAAATAGTAGTAGTAGTAGTAGTTTTGGTGGGGGTGTTGGTGTTGGGTGGTAGAAGTAGTGGGAAGAAAGGGTAGTAGTGGGTATAGTGGGAGTATAGAGAAAGTAGTAGTAGTAGTGGGGTATTTTGGTGGGGGGGGGGTGGGGGGGGTAGAAGTATAGTATTTAGTAGTAGTAGTAGTAGTAGTAGTAGAAGTAGTAGTAGTAGTAGTGGGGTTTGGGGGTGGGGGTTGTGTTTTTGGTGTAGATGTAGTGGTAATTTAGTAGTAGTGGGGTAGTTATTTTGGGGGGGGTTTGGGGGGTTAAGGTGGGGTTATTAGTATAGTAGTTAAGAAGTAAAGTAGTAGTAAAGGGTTTAGTAGTAGTAGTAGTAGTAGTAGTAGTAGAGTAGGGGGTATAGTATAGTAGTAGTGAATAGTAGTAGTAAAATATAGTAGTATAGTTTTATATTTGCGGGTTAAAGCGTTGAAAGAATTGGTATATGTTATGGTTTTTGCCCAAATTTTGTTCTATTTAAAAAAAAAAAAAAAAAAAAAAAAAAAATAGCACTCTCAGTATTAGTTTGGGTGTCGTAGTAAGAATGTCTCATACCTTCATAACTCCCTCCTACGTCTACATACCTTGACCACTTTCTCCTGTGTCTACATATCTTGACCACTTTCTCCTGTGTCTACTTATCTTGACCACTCTTTCATGTGTCTACATACCATGACCACTTTCTCCTGTGCCTACATACCTTGACCATTTTCTCCTGTGTCTAGATACTCTAACCACCAATACCCGTGACTAATACCCTGACAGCTAATACCCGTGTCCAAATACCTTGACCATTCACACCCGTGTCTACATACCCCGACCATTCCCACCCGTGTCTACATATCTGATTATCCCCCACATGTGTCCACATACCCTGACCATTCCCACCCGTATCTACACACCCTGATCATACACAAGCCTGTACTGACAGCCGGCAAACTTGAGGAGAAAAGAGCGAGGGGAATACAGAGAGATAAATATCTGGATGTCTTGGCTACATGGTATGGTCGAGACAAGAACACAGAGCTGATCCACGACTCTGGTGATCGTGTGAGATGGCAAACCATGATATGTCTGCACGGCACATGATCACTATAATTATAATTACGATACAACTGTATTTCGTTCGTTAGATATGAACTCAAGCGTAGTTCACATACGTGCTACTATTACTCCTAGTTAATACGACTAAGGAGTGTACTGGATTTTTGCGTGTAGGTTAGCTTTCCCTCTTACCAGTTTTCCCCAACCAACAGGCGAACCCACTCCGACTTTTGAGGTATTTGTAATTTACATTCCAAAATCAAAGGCGAGAAATTAACAAGTCTATAATATGTTTTGTTTTGAACACAAGCGTAAAACATACACGCTACTTCTAGTAAAACGGGACTGAATTTTGAGTGTGGATTAGCTATCTCTTTTATCAGTATCCCTCGTCATAAGGCGAACCTACTCCAACTTCAGAGGTACTTTTAATTTACGTCCACAAGTCAAGGACGAGAAGTCAACAATTTAGTCCAACTGCGCGATGTAGGGGTTGAAACTCCTTCTCAGCATCGGCACGCTGGGTGCTTAAGAAGGAGAGTGCTTATCCATTCGTCCATAATATGATTATAATAACAATAACAGTACAATAATGATGATGATGATTATGATAATCATGATTGTTGCATTTCATTCCACAGCTGGGGAGTGAAATGGGGGATGAAAGGATACATCTTGATGAGGAGAAATCATAAGAACATGTGTGGGATCGCCAGTATAGCCAGTTTTCCGGTCACCGCCCTGCCATAGGCCAAATAAACGTGGCTGTGTATCTCAGAACTAGGGCAAGCTGGCAATGTGCTGTCGTGTATTGTCGTGTGTACAGTACAAGAATGGTGAGATTTGATGCAGAAATAACGAGCTGGGTCGTTGCTAAAGTTGGAAATTATATTGATGGGGATAGACAGATTCGTTGATTGGTTGGTTGGTTGTTTGATTGATTTGTTCATTGATTGATTGATTCGTTGATTGATTTATTGAGTGATTCGTTGATAGATTTATTGATTGATTCGTTGAATGATTTCTTGATTGATTCATTGAATGATTTATTAATTGATTCGTTGAATGATTTATTGATTGGTTCGTTGATTGATTGATTCGTTGATTGGTTGTTTGATTGATTTGTTCATTGACTGATTGATTCTTTAATTGATTTATTGAGTGATTCGTTGATCGATTTATTGATTGATTCGTTGAATGATTTCTTGATTGATTCGTTGAATGATTTATTGATTGATTCGTTGACTGATCTATTGATTGATTGATTTCCTGATTGATTTGCTGATAGATTTCTTGATTGATTCGTTGATTTATAGATTCATCGATTTATTGATTGTTTAATTAGTTGATTGATTGATTGCTGTGCGTATTTGCTGTTAATTATTATTACCAGTGTCATTAATATGTCTGGCAATTTTTAGGTATATTCTTCATTTGTACACTCTTTGTAACGTGTGTGAATTATTGATGCAATAAATTTCCTTCAAGCTCCAGCAGTGTGTTTATGTCGTTAATTTCTCTCCCTTGTGATATATCACTTTGAATAAATGTGAGAAAGATAGCGTTGAAATGCTATATAGAAAATGGTTTGCTGTGTGGCAGCGGATTATGAGACTATAATAAAGAAATTATGAAAAGCTCGGATGCAACAGAGATGTGGTTTCTGAGACGAATGTTGCGAATTCCTTGGACTGCCAAAGTAACTAACAACGATTGCCTGAAAGAGGCTAATGAAACTAGAACATTATATACAACAATAAGAAAGAGACAAACAAGCTTTCTATGGATCGTGTGATGAGAAGAGAGGCATTGGAGAATATCGTGACAACTGGAAAGATCAGTGGACAAGAGGCAGAGGCTGACCAAGAGAAATGATGCTAGATTGACAGAGATGGTGGCATGGAGCAAGATCATCAACAGAGCTGATCCAGAACACCGAGGACCGAGATCTGCGGAGAGACATGAACGCCTACGCCAGCTGGCAGGGCTCTTGATGATGCCGCGATCCCCAACATTCGACAGCACATTCGCTTTTCATCATCATCATGTGCCATGCTAATAGGCGTGGACTGTCATGTTTCGCTATCATACACGATCACCAGAGTCGTGGATCAGGTCGGTGTTCTTGTCTTGACCATACCACGTGGCAAAGCCATCCAGATATTTAATTCTCTGCCTTCCCCATGTTCTTTTCCCCTCAATCTTGCCAGTTGTCACTAAGTTTCTCCAATTTACTTCTTTTCATTAGTTAGTTGCATATCCTTTACATGACGTTGCAGTCAACCCCAGCATTTCTGGCTGTTCGTGATTCCTGGGCAAGTTTATGTTCAATAGTTTGCCATTGCTTTCTGAACGACCGGCACCCATACCATTTCATAAAAACCAGCGTAAGACGGTCTACTGCCAAACGCCCACAGCTGTGTTTCGAACGCGGGTATGCGGGATTACAAACTGCGTCCGTAACATCTTCACCATGGTGCCAGCTTTCTCCTCATTCATCCATCATGTGCCATGCCGATAAGCGTGGGTGGTCATGTTCTGCCATCTCACTCGATCACCAGAGTCGTGGATCAGCTCCGTGTTTCTGTCTCGACCATGCTACATGGCCAAGCCATCCAGGTATTTACTTCTCGGTCTTCCCCTTGGTCTCTTCCCTTCGATCTTGCCAGTTGTCACTAAGTTCTCCAATCCATTTCTTCTCATAACATGTCCAAATAATTTTGACTGTCTACGTCTAATTTCTCTACTCAATTTACGGTTTCTATTTACCTCTTGTAAGATTTACTCATTGGTTTTTCTGTCTGCCCATAGTATTTTTGTTATTTTCTTAGAAACCAAATTTCCACAAACATTAGATTTTCTTCAGCTCGCTTATTTAGACAGGCGGAAATCGTCGAAATGCGGAACCTAGTCTATTTTTGTCTCTACCTTGCATTGAATTATCGTCTCTGTGGCGAAGGGCTTGCAGACGCAATTCATAATCCCGCATAACGCGTTCGAAACACAGCTGCGGGCGATTTGGCAGCAGACCGCCTTGTTTTGAGTGTTTATAAAATGGTATGAGTGCCGGTCTTTCAGAAACCAATGGCAAATTACCGACGTAACGCTTAAAAGTGCGTTCGTTTACGTTCGCTTGTCAAGAAATCACAAACAGCAAAACACGTTGGGTTGACTGCGACGTCCTGTAATAGACATGCAACTAACTAACCTTGCATTAAACTTCCTCGCAAGTGGCTGCTAGCCGGCCAGCCTGTCAGCCCGATAGTACTGTGTTCAAATCCCCCCAGGGGGGGGGGGGGGTAAATGTCAACTGGCTCGAGTTTCCTGTACATCCCGGTCTAAAATGGGTGTCGCGTGCAACTCTCGTGTAGGTCGTTGTCACGCCGCCCGTCTTTGCGTCCCCACAACCTTTCCTGGTACTCATTTAAGACCTGTCGACCTCGCAGCCATGTCAGTAGGAGTAAGAAACCCCCGGCTTGACGGTGATTCGAACACAAGACCCGTTGTGCCAGCAGGCGAGTATGCTACTCACGGCGCTACCACACCTCTCGGAAATGTGTAGTCATGTAGGTAAATGGATCCGTCCTCGCTGTAGTAGTTTGCGAAAGGTCAGCAATAATAACAACAGAAAACGATAACAACTACAACAATATAACAATCATAACAATGGCGATCGCCATCATCATTATCATCTTCCACTTTTGCCGTCAAGCGATAATAATAATAATAATAATAATAATAATAATAATAATAATAATAATAATAATAATAATAATAGCAGTAACAACAAGGTAACGAGGGACTGACTTCTATGACGAAGAGGCAGCGATCGCAAATCCGCATACCACTTTAGAAATCAGCTGCATGCGATTTGGAATCAGGCCGACTTGTGTTGTTTTTTAACAATGGTATCAGCGTCGGTCGTTCAGAAAACAATGGCAAACTACTGAACGAAAACGTGCCCAGTAAATCTCAAATAGCCAACAAATGCTGAGTTGATTTCGATGCCATGAAAGGGCGTGTAACTAACTTTAAAAATAGCACATTGGCGAACGGGCGGGAAAGAAGCTGACTTCTCACGGTCGAAAGTGTTAGAATATGTGAAACGGCACGAAGCACCGGTGCACGATGTTACCCTCCCCGAAGGGGGGGGGGGGGAGGGGGGTCGCTTAGGAGCAGGTACACTGCGCATGTGTGGGACAACTGGACAAATGTCTCGAAGCAGGGTAGGAATTTACAGCAAGAGAAAGACACCCGGAGTCATGACCCGGATGGGTTAACTCCAGAGAGTGTCTGGAAGGTAAGGGACTGAAACATTCCGGCAAGGGGTAACAACTTCTGAGGATCAGAAGCCTTCTATCGTGCTTGCTCCACTATATATCCTCAATCAATACCGGCTCTGTAGCGAATGAGTTACGGGCGCGTTCGAAACACAGTTGCAGGCTATTTGGCAGTAGATTACCTTGCGTTGGTTTTAATAGATGGTATGAGTGCTGTTCATTCAGAAGCCAATGGCAAAATAGTGAACGTAAACTGCCAATAAATAACACAAAGCAATACTACGGTTGATACTGCTGTAATGACTTGAATGTTCATATTTTCACATATACTAGATTAAATTGTTAGGAAGTGGGGGTGACAGGCTATTATGCTACTAGAATGTGCCTTCCGGTGTGTCGGAGCGATTCAATAATGTGATGCTAAGGCCAATATAGACACTCATGCAGACAGGCGGAAAGACAGATAGACAGGGGATAAATATAGACAATAGAAGACTGATGGATGGGCGGCCGGATCGGACGGACAGTTAAAAGGGAGGAGAGTTGAGTTGAGTTGAGCTAAAAACCTATATCACTGCACTGAAGACATTCTCATATGCATTCCACCCCCTCGTTCAACAGCCAACGAAGAGTCACACTACTAATCGTTCCCACCGCTATCTGATTGAAAGTTCTCCTGGTCTTCCCTCTCAGTTGTGAGATTCTACCAGAACCCCTGCTAATCTCCCGCAATCTCATCCTTTCCACATACAGGTTCTCAATCTGTTCCTCCACCTGGTCCAATAGGCGCACGGCCACATTTAAATAGACAGACGAGCGGAAGGACAGAAAAACTGGCGGGAAAACAGCATGAACAGATAACATAAACGGGAGGAGAGATACACATAATGACAATAGGACGGACAGGCAGATAGACGGGCCAGTGGACATATAGAGTGATCCCGAACAAACAGATGGGAGGTCGGACAGAGTGATGGACAGACGGAAAAAAAAAATACTGACTGATCGACAGATTGAATGACAGAGATAGAGGCATTTAGCTAGAACGCTTAGTGGTAGTAACAGTAGATAGGAAGGTAGGCTGGAACGTATTTAGATAGGTAGGTTGGTAGTTAGGTAGGTAGGCGGGTAGGTAAGTATGTATGTAGGTAGGTAGGTAGTCAGAAAGGTATTTAGATAGGTAGGTACGTACTTAGGTAGGTAGGTGGGTAGGTAAGTATGTAGGTAGATAGGTAGGTAGGTAGGTATGTTGGTTGGTTGGTAGGTAGGACGGTATGTAGGTATTTAAGTTGGTAGGTAGGACGGTATGTAGGTATTTAAGTCGGTAGGTATTTGTAATAGTAGTAGTAGTAGTAGTAGTAGTAGTAGTAGTAGTAGTAGTAGTAGTAGTAGTAGTAGTAGTAGTAGTAGTAGTAGTAGTAGTAGTAGTAGTAGTAGTAGTAGTAATAGTAGTAGTAGTAGTAGTTGTAGTTGTAGTAGTAGTAGTAATACTAGTAGTAGTAGTAGTAGTAGTAGTAGCAGCAGCAGCAGCAGCAGCAGCAGCAGCAGCAGCAGCAGCAGCAGCAGTAGCAGCAGTTGCTGTTGTTGGCTATTGTAGCATTTGCAATTATTGTTGTGCTTGTCGACCACATTTGGTCTTATTTGAGAAGCAGCACTGTCAGTATTATTTGGGTTTAACTGTAAAAAATATCTCATACTCTTACCACTCCCCCTTTATATACATACCTTGACCATTCTCGGCTGTCTACATACCTTTACCACTCTCTCCTGTGACTACATACCCTTGACCCCTCCCACTTGTATCAAGATATCTAAGCTATTGTAACAATGCGTGTATATAGTGGAGCAACGAGTTCTGTTGGGTTATTTCAAAAACAGGTCTTTATTTACATAGGATGGTTGATACAAAATCTCAGTACAAATCAAGTAAGATGTTGTCTTCTCTTCCCTCGTCCTTGGTGGTAACTAACTACCCAACAACAAGCCACGTCACGACTTAGGCATCCTTCTTACCGTTCTATATCGATGCTCAAGAGTGCTGTAGTCTTGCACCCCTAAACTAATACTAATAAGATATTCATTCTGCTACACCTCCCTGTGTTTTTAAAAGACTTTTCTTCTTCAAAAGTCTTTATTCCTAACCCCTTTCATCCTACATCTTCTCTCCTTACCTCCCATAATTTCTCTAAGCCGCCCCAAACTAACTCTATTTTAGGTGAATATTTCTTTCCAATTGTACCACATAGCAAACCACTATGAAGTCACACTTCTTCTTCGTTTCTGGCTCTTCAAAGTTCTTTACAATATATATAATATATATATATATATATATATATATATATATATATATATATATATAATATATATATATATATATATATATATCATAAGAATGGTTCGTATCAATCGTTATCGTACACTTGACATTATGAAATTTCTCATTCACACGACACAGGATAGACAGAAAAAAAAGTAAAGAAGGGGTGCGCACCCAAATTTATGAAAAGTATAAAGGAATGAATAGTCACAACAAATCACATTTACCTCTCTTGCCAACGAAAAAACTTTTGTAAAACTTTTTTTTTTTTTTTAATATATCTTATGAAATACATCTCTGTTCACTATAAATTAAGTTGATCTAGTTTTCTCAACATTTATATACTCAACATTTATATTGCCATCCACAACCTTGTCTATATTTTACTTATCTCACCTTCAACCACGAACCAATGTTCATATTCCATGAACATTTTAAATTAATTAACTCTGTTTTTTCACAGCTCCTATATCTTGCCCCCTCACATCCCCTGATACGGTTCCTTGTTTATCTATTCTATATACCCAACCTTATATGCTGCCATTTACAGCCCCCTTTTTATCTATTCTCTATTAACCAACTACCATATTGTTACTCATAATATGGTATCCAATCCATATATCTTCAATTAATGCTGACTTTAACGCAGCTCCTATTTTAACTTTCCCATGCCCATCCCCGGCATATGTTTCTAATACTTCATGGCCATATCAACCTCTTTATGCTGATTATCACAGCAACAGAATATACTCATGAACATATTATTCACAAAGATAATGTGTCTCTCTACTAGTCCTCAGTAGTTTATTACTATTTTCTGAACGAAGTCCCGTGTATACTGGACAAAATCATAATTTAAACTCAACTTAACCGATTTCTAACATATTTATAAATAAGGTAATTTAACAAACAAGACAATTCACTTAAATTATAAGTTAAGCGAAATAAAATCACAACAGGACATCAACCCCCCCCCCCCCCCCAAGTTTTTATACATCATTTATGTTTCCCCTCATATCAATTAAAGGTAAGGAGAGAAGATGTAGGATAAAAGGGGTTAGGAATAAAGACTTTTGAAGAAGAAAAGTCTTTTAAAAACACAGGGAGGTGTAGCAGAATGAATATCTTATTAGTATTAGTTTAGAGGTGCAAGACTACAGCACGCTTGAGCATCGATATAGAACGGTAAGAAGGATGCTCAAGTCGTGACGTGGCTTGTTGTTAGGTAGTTAGTTACCACCAAGGACGAGGGAAGAGAAGACAACATCTTACTTGATTTGTACTGAGATTTTGTATCAACCATCCTGGTCACGGCACCATTTCTCCATCTGTAACAATGCGTGTATACAGTGGAGCAACGAGTTCTGTTGGGTTATTTCAAAAACAGGTCTTTATTTACATAGGATTGTTGATACAAAATCTCAGTACAAATCAAGTAAGATGTTGTCTTCTCTTCCCTCGTCCTTGGTGGTAACTAACTACCCAACAACAAGCCACGTCACGACTTGGAGCATCCTTCTTACCGTTCTACTATTCATTCCTTTATACTTTTCATAAATTTGGGTGCGCACCCCTTCTTTACTTTTTTTCTGTCTATCCTGTGTCGTGTGAATGAGAAATTTCATAATGTCAAGTGTACGATAACGATTGATACGAACCATTCTTATGATATATATATATTGTAAAGAAACTTTGAAGAGCCAGAAACGAAGAAGAAGTGTGACTTCATAGTGGTTTGCTATGTGGTACAATTGGAAAGAAATATTCACCTAAAATAGAGTTAGTTTGGGGCGGCTTAGAGAAATTATGGGAGGTAAGGAGAGAAGATGTAGGATAAAAGGGGTTAGGAATAAAGACTTTTGAAGAAGAAAAGTCTTTTAAAAACACAGGGAGGTGTAGCAGTATGAATATCTTATTAGTATTAGTTTAGGGGTGCAAGACTACAGCACGCTTGAGCATCGATATAGAACGGTAAGAAGGATGCTCAAGCGTGCTGTAGTCTTGCACCCCTAAACTAATACTAATAAGATATTCATTCTGCTACACTATTCCCTCCTGTTTTAACATACATCGACTAGTCCCACCTGTCTCTACATAACCTGACTACTATACCCGTGTCTACAAACCCTATCCACTCTCACATGTGTCTATATATCAGAAGTGGGGTTGCATCGCCGCCAAGTTGTTTACTATCATTGGCGAGCAACCCCCAGTTTGTCAGAATTGACAAGTGTTTGATCTCTGAACGAGACCACAATTTGCCGGTAATTGACTCGGGAAAAAATCTGTATGGCTGAAGTAAAGATTAAGCCCATGAATATCTAAGAATAACAGCTGCAAGTTACTCGTTAAACAAAGGTGAAATTAGCTGGTCTTGATATTCCCCGAGGAGTGGGAAGGGAAAGTTAGATGCCAAGGTTTATGTCGACAAATGGATTATTTGGTAGGGTAGGTTTCCCCTCTAACTTATCTCCCATCCCTCTTATGTAATTAATCCCCCACCAATGGTAAGCAAGGCAAATGCGTCCCTTGGAAAACAAAAGTATAACAATTGAACTATGAGTTAAAACACACAACAATCACTTTTATTGTCTATCATTAATCATTAACATATGATTGTTATCCAGATGATGATAGTGAAACTATTGTGGTTTATGCAATACAACAATGTAATGACGAAAAGCTGCACATAACTCTAAAAGTTACTTGTTTCCTGTCTCGATATGTGGCCGGGTTACATGTGAGATAAACACAGCCAGTCGGTATTCAGAACGGCATTCCGTCGTGACGCCACCTGGTTCCTCGTTGTCACTGCACGGGAAAACCTGGGCTTCTGTTGAGAGCTTGGAAGATATAATCAAGAATGCGTATTATCAAGTTCTACATCAGTACAATCCTAGGTAATACATACACACTATCACTCCATATACACACCCACAATGACAAGTCTGGCAGTGTCTCTCTTCCAGCTTTGCTGCGTTCAAATTCCTATTTCTCCCACTATATCTCTGCATTACTGTCGATCCTGGAAGGACTTTTCCATTAGTCGAACACGCCAGTAGTTATTACGTTCACTGCCACCCCTTGTAAAGTCCCGTCATGAGGAATGAAATGTCCTAAGTCCATGTCACTAATTCAGACACCCGGTTCTTTACAGCCGCTCCATTCAAAATTTGGTTTAGCAGATCACAGGGTCGGTAGCGGTATCGTAAGAGTATCTGATCTCCCGGCTTAATTGTCGTGATCAGTCTCTGGAATAGGTCTCAGTGAGTTACGATGAACGCTTGTTCACGACGCACTGAAAGGGCTAAGCGCAACATGCACCCGATACCGATTTAGGGATAATGCTTGCACCGCTACAACCTGTGCTTCAAAGCACAATTCAATAGATCACTATACCAATTGCAGCATGCGCATAAAGAACACAATAGCATAACGCCGAATTCCTCCTGATGAGTTACCAATTATAACTTGCATTTCAAACAACAAATAACCACTAAGTATGTAAACATCAAAGTATGCATATTAACAAGTCAGATTAGGCATATAATGATATTCCTAATAATAGCATCATGAACTAGATAGTCGTACTATTATATACATCGAAGTGATACACTATTAACAGGTCTCAAAGCAGTAACCAGACAGGACAGTCACCTTGCTGGTCTGCCCGATTCAGTCATTACTTAGCCACTGCTGTGGTAAGAATTAAAAGAAATATAGTCATTTGACATACAACATATGCACACAACAAAAGTAGACCAGGCTAGTTCAAATATGAGTGACAATCATCTGAAAAGAGACATGAAAGTCAACAGTATATCCAGAACATAGCCAAAATCTGCCTAAAATAAGGTTACTTGTTTCACAAAAATAACCAATCTATAGCAATATGCTATATATACACCGGATGTGAGAGAAAGAGAGAGAGAGAGAGAGAGAGAGAGAGAGAGAGAGAGAGAGAGAGAGAGAGAGAGAGAGAGAGAGAGAGACAGAGAC
This sequence comes from Cepaea nemoralis, assembly GCA_014155875.1. NCBI lineage: Eukaryota > Metazoa > Mollusca > Gastropoda > Stylommatophora > Helicidae > Cepaea > Cepaea nemoralis. Next base: position 12,030 of record JACEFZ010001232.1, read on the forward strand.
AGAGACAGAGACAGAGAGAGAGAGAGAGAGAGAGAGAGAGAGAGAGAGAGAGAGAGAGAGAGAGAGAGAGAGAGAATGAGGAATACTAGTACTCATTGAGATAGCCTACAACTAGTCGACAAATGAAGCTCCCAAATTTACAGGTTAGAAACTAATATTCCTAGAAACTTCTAACAACAAAAGACTCAGACATATGAAGTTTAGACATATAATTCTTTAATACCTGTTTGTAGTATCTGAAGTATCTGATGTGACCATTAGAATCTCCCAGTCTTTATACCGATTTTTATCTTCCACGTTTCGCGTAGCTTTGCGCCTGGGCGGTTTCCCGCGCCATTTCGGTGGGAAAGTTCCCTGGGGCTAGACATTCACGTGGTCCGTTTGTGTGGTTTCATTGTCAGGCACTCCATACCTCCTACAGGTAAATGCTTGCATTCAACTAATGGTTTACACCGTTGACCTTGGCAAAGTTCTTCATTGCTCCACGTTTGGCCACGAGATGTCAGCCCAGAGATTTTTATCACACAGGGAGTTTCCACCTTGTATCTAGATTCAGCTTGACTTTGACACCTTGTGTTTGTTGACAGTTCCCAGTCACGGTCAGTCTCACGTCTGTCCGTGTAACACTTGTACCTGGCTGAGACGTTGCATTATCAGTCCAACACTTAACGACTATCGTCTCTGCGAACGTGTACGCTGTTTCACGCCTTGTTCCCACGTAGTAAGCAGACTGCGATCACTTGTGATTACTTGCCGTCGTCGTGTGCAATCTTACGTCATAGCTGAATAGACTCTGATAAGTGTGATTAATTCTTTATTCCTCTAAGCTGTCTATCAGATGTGTAGACCGATAAAGTGTTTGGGTATAGTAACGCGGCGTTCTGTGACACTATATACATGACCATTCGCATATGTGTCCACATACCCTGACCATTCACACCAGTGTCCACATGCCCTGACCACTCCAACATTTGTCTCTATACCTTGACCATTCACACCGGTGTCCACATACCCAACCATTCCCACCCGTGCCTGCATACCCTGGCCACTTTTATTCGTGTCTGCACACTTCTCCAAATACTTGAAATGAGTGCTGTGTCATGGTGGTGGTGATTGTTGTATTGGTAGTGATGTTAGTAATGTTAGGTGTTGGTGATGGTGATTGTGATGATGTTAGTGGTTGTGGTGGTTCTCTTCGTGATGGTGGTGGTGCTCCTGCTGATGATGTTGACTGTTCAATGATGATATAGCGAAATGACGATAATGAATGTTACTGATGATACTGATGATGCACTGAAGTGGTAATAATAGCAACGATGATGAAGATGTGTGTGATGATGGCTGACAAGTGGAAAGATAAGAAGTAGACAGTCCATATATTTTTTGTCCGAGTACTTTTGGTGAGAAATAAACTGTAAATCTTGTAGTTACATCCAGTAAATTTGAGGAGAAAAGAGCGAGGGGAAAGCAGAGAGATAAATTTCTGTATGACTTGGCTAGATGGCATTGTCGAGAGAAGTACACAGAGCTGATCCACGACTCTGATGATCGTGTGAGATAGCGAAACATGACTTGTCGACAAGGCACAAGATCGTGATGATTGTAATAACAATACAACTGATTGTTGTTGTTTTTTTTATGTCAACGTGGCCGAATGGATAAGAACGCGTGCTCTTAAACATCCAGGTGTGTTGATGCCGAGGTAAGGGTTCAACCCCTACACCGGACAGTTGGACTAAAATGTTGACCTCTCGTCCTTGACTTGGGGACATAAATTACAAGTACCTCTGAAGTCGGAGTGGGTTCACCTGATGGCGAGGGACATCTGTTAATATGGAAAGCTAACCCACATACAAAATTAAGTCCAGCACTACTAGAAGTAACGTGTATGGACTACGCTTGAGTTCAAAGCGAGCGAGCGCAGAAATAAAACTGGTTTTCCGTTGGTTAGCTTTGAACTCAAGTGTCGTCCACATGCTGCTGCTACTACTCCTAGTTAATACTACCAATGAGTGTACTGGATTTTTGCTTGAGCGTTATCTTTCCCTCTTACCAGTTTTCCCCCCACCAACAGGCGAACCCACTCCGACATCTGAGATACTTGTAATTCATAGTCCCAAATCAAAGGCCAGAAATTAACAAGTCTATACTATATTTTGTTTTGAACTCAAGAGTCCAAGGCACGCTACTTTTAGTTGTAATGGGCTAATTTGTGCGTGTGAATTAGCTTTCCCTATTACTAGTGATCCTGGCTATCAATCAAACCCACTCAGAATTCAGAGGTATTTGTAATTTACGTCCCCGAGACAAGGACGAGAAGTCAACATTTTAGTCCAGCTGAGCAGTGTAGGCGTTGAACCCCATTCTCAGCATCAGCACGCTGGGTGTTTAAGAAAGAGAGTTCTTATCCATTCGTCCATAATATGATTATAATGAGGATAATACAATAATAATACAATAATATTGATGATTATGATAATAATGATTGTCACATTTCATTCCACAGCTGGGGAGTGGAATGGGGGATGAAAGGATACATCTTGATGAGAAGAAATCATAAGAACATGTGTGGTATCGCCAGTATAGCCAGTTTTCCGGTCACTGCCTTGCCATAGGCCAAATAAGCGTTGCTGTGTATCTCAGATCTAGGGCAAGCTGGCAATGTGCTGTCGTGTATTGTCGTGTGTACAGAACAAGAATGGTGGGGTGTGATGCAGAAATAACCAACTGGATCGCTGATACAGTTCGAAAATTATATTTGTGGCGATGGATGGATGGGTGGACGGATGATCGATGGATGGATGGATGGATGGATGGATGGATGGATGGATGGATGGATGGAGTCGCCTTGACTATTAAAAATCATATAGAGTTGCCAGAATGGCGTTTTTCTCTCCTCTGAATATCAGAGATTGATTCGTTGATTGATTTCTTGATTGATTGATTGCTTGATTGATCATCGATCGATTGATTGGTTGATTGATTGATTGATGTGTTGTTTTATTGATTGATAGATACGTTGTTTGATTCGTTGATTCATTGATTTATTTGTTGATTTTTTTATTTGTTGATTGATTGATTGATTGATTGATTGATTGATTGATTGATTGATTGATAAGCATAGCTGCTGTTAATTATTATTTCCAGTGTCATTAATATGTCTTTGGCAAAATTTAGGATATATTCTTCATTTGTACACTCTTTGTTACATGTGTGAATTATTGATGCAATAAATTTCCTTCAAGCTCCAGCAGTGTGTTTATGTCGTATTTCTCTCGCTTGTGATATATCACTTTGAATAAATGTGACAAAGATAGCGTTGAAATGCTATGTAGAAACTGTTTTGCCGTGTGGCAGCGAATCATGAAACTTTAATAAAGAAATTAGGAAAAGCTTGGAAGCAACAGAGGTGTAGTTTCTCAAGCGAATATTGAGATTCCTTGGATTACCAAAGTAACTAACGACGATTGCCTGAAAGAAGCTAATGAAACTAGAACAATCCATATACAATTATAAGAATGTGACAAACATCATTCTTTGGTCATGTGATGAGAAGATAGGCAATGGAGAATATCGTGACAACTGGAAAGATCAGTGGGAAAAGAAACAGAGGCTGATCAAGAGAAATGATGCTGGATTAACTGAGATGGTGGCATGAAGGAATATCACCAGCAGAGTTGATCCAGAGTATCAAGGACCGAGATCTATGGAGAGATATGAGCAGATACGGCAGCTGGCAGGGCTCTTAAGAATGCCGTGATTCCCGTCATGTGATGTCATTGCATCGGTTTCTATCTCATAAGGCTCAGGCTTCTCTCCGCACAGTGACCTGCAGTAAGCGCCGCACAGCGCACGAACTCCATAACTCCATCGACAACCAACAGGGGACTTCTAAAATCATTGCAACTTTGGGGGTTGAGTGGTCTGGGGTATGGTGTCCGCCTCGAGTGCTGGAGATCCCAGGTTCAAGCCCCGGTGAGGACCAGGTTTATTTTTTCACGTGGACTTCTAGTAACGAAATTTCCCCTGGTCTCTGGGTAGTGAGATCGGACGCCCGTGTGTATTGTTGCTCACGTAAAAAAATCCCTCGGCAGTTGGAAATCGAAAAAGAGTAGCCTAGCGGCGCTGCCCGGGTAAAATTTCGAGATAAAAATCTAAAAATCTATGCAAAGTATTTCAGGATCCTCGTCGGTGCTACTGAGCTGAGATTCTCCGGACTCAGGCTTGAGTTAAGAGTAGAACGTAGCACTTATGGATTACACCCGTGTGCCGTGATGTTGATCCGTCAACGAAACTAAATTGCACTCGTCAACTCGTCTCCGAGTGACGGAGTTCCAAAACAAACCCATGGCCTTCGTAGCGCGGTGTAGGTGATTTGATCCTTTCACCACGGAGATCACCTCCCACCCCAGCCCCCCCCCCTCCCCCAACAAGAAGAAGAAGAAGATATACTGTGTGTGTGGTAATGATAAGAGCGCTTCAACCTTCTGTACGCTACTGGCGAGCTTGGTGGTTTAACTCTCTACAATGGCATTAAGTTGGACTTAAACGTGGTCCTCTCGCTCATAGAGCAATGGCAAACTACTTGAAAATTAACCTGGTTGAGATTTGATTGCAAGGTCCAGCAAAGGACATGCAATGTATGTATGTATGTATATCATCATCCGGTGCTTTGCCGGCTGGCGTGGGTTCTTATGCTTCTCCGCAAATTGCGATCTCTGACGTTATGGATAATTTCGTTTGTTGACTCTCTTCCGTGCGATGACTCAAGACTATCAAGAATCTTCTCACGCTGTCTTCCTCGATCTCTCTTTCCGCAAATCTTTCCGACTGTCACAAGATGTTCCCAGTTTTTGTCTTCTAATAACGTGCCCCACTCCACCCCCTCTCCCCCCCCCCAATAAAAAAAAACGATGACTGTCTCTTTCTGATGTTTGTGATAAGTTGTCTTTGCGACTCAACTTCCCTTAAAACATCCTCATTGCTCTTTTTGTCTCCGTCGCGAAGAAATTAAGGACGCGATTCGTAATCCCGTATACCCGGGTTCGAAACACAGCAGTGCTGGTTTTTTTTCGAAAAAGGTATATGTGCCGGTTGTTCAGAAAGCAATGGCAACTACTGAACGTAAAACTTGCCCAGGAATCACGAACAACCAAAATGCTGGGGTTGACTGCTACGTCATGTGAAGGACATGTAACTGTCATCATCTTGCTCTTATCTAGGTAACTTGGGTTCATACAGGCAACAATAAATCTGCTCGCTATGAGAATCAAATATTTATTGTATATACATTTACAGTATGCGTTGACGCATATTACATATCACAGATAGTTAATCTCAAACACAGAGTTGTCATACAACAATCTAGCACACTATCTAGCCTATGTATATATATATCTATGAATATCTATTGAGTCCCTCTCAGGCAGGCCTTGTTGCCTCTCTCAAGTCCGTCTGTCCTCTGCCGGTCTCCGCGTGTCCCAATCCGACACGGGCGGTAACTCTGTCCGAGTTCCTCGTGGACCCCGCTTTAGGCGGGCCACATCAGTGTCCACGGACCCATGGACTCGATGACCGGTGGTTCGAGAAGGCTCTAGATTACTCGGGCTCTGAGCGACTCGCTTCTCTCTCTTGGGCTGGAGTTGCAGCCCTCTAATAATATATCTAATGGTGAGACGGTGACAGGATTCCCCCCGCCCCCCCCCCCGATATGGCTTGTTATTGGGTAATTAGATCTGTTCTAATTCTGTCACCGAATCACATAAAGTTGGTGTTTGTAGTTTGGTGGATAATAACCTGGTAACCTACATACTGGCACTAAAACTCATGTATTCTCCCATACACCACTTCTCTGATTTGGTAAAGAGATCACTCTGTCTCCTGTGTCCTTAATAATGCTTATCAGACCGAAGTTACGTGACGTTTAAGTAGTTGTATTTACAACCCGCCCTTCTCAAAGTACCCAACTGGTACCCAGACAATTAACCTCTGTATTAAAGAGAGTTAACAAGACCGAAGTCCTGGCTAATTAAGTACACCTTCAAATCTTGATCTGTGTGTGCATTTCAATACATTTTTACTCTCGTATGTTATATAATGCTAAATATGTAGTTCCCTTGTTATTTTATCCCCCTCATACTACAAGTGTCCCTGTTGGCTTGTTAGTGTGCTTGACTAATAAGTTGATGTTTCTAATAAAGTGACTGTATTTTAAATTGATAGTGTTGAGTTTTAAGGTTTGTGTAATGTGTGTGCTGAATGTGTGGCGTATTTCCAAGCGTCACGAGTTGGGATAACCTCAATCATGAATCACTGCACTGTGCGCAATACATGATAAGGCATTCCAAGTAGTGGTGCTTAGATGTATCCTAACTGCTAAACTAAGTATATTAACTCACTATTAAACTAAGTACTACACATGTATTCACAAATTAGACACGTCATGCAATTTTACATGAAAGACGCAGACAAATTACAATAAATACGGTTTGCGTACAATTTGTCCGCCAAGTGTATCGTTCTCTCATTTAATCCTTTCACGCAGTCAATCACTCACCTTTCATTCAAAATAGTATTTGGTTAAAATATATAATTAAAGTTGAGGTAAGTGTTATTGCCCTTAGAAAAAATGGGCTAGGCGATATTTGCCCTTTACGAAAATACGTACTTTTTGTACGATGCATGAAAAATAGGTCACAATTTAAATAGAGACAATTGTATAGGACGGTTCTTTAGCCTATGAATGGCACCGCCTGTAATATTAATGTAGAATATGTACAAATTACAGGTTAACACAATTTATATACATCATTAATGGAAATATAATACATATTTAATCCTAAACTAATTACTTAATTAAATAACTAACTCCAACGATGATGTGCGCGTTGTCGTCCTGTTGTTAGCGTGTTATGCCATGAATGTTAAAGTTAGTATGGCTGTCTCTTGAGTGTTGTAGTCGTTGTCGTTCTGTTTCGGCTGTTTGCACAGTTTCGTAGCAACAGCAAATATGGATTGTTCTTAATGTCCCGTATGAAATATTACAGTGTTCAGAGTCAGTGCACTTGATATTATTGGTTGAAATAAACATAGTTACTATTTTTTGCTGGAATCGTTTTAGCGTTTAGGCACTTGATGGTATAGTTCTCAAAGTAACGTATCATGTTCTTGGGTGTCGTAATTAACCTAATCACTGAGAGTACTCTAGCAGGTGTAGAGTTACACTGTTATATGAAACCGACTAAAAGTATCACAGTTTATAGTATGGCTAATGGTCAATGTGATAAAGAGTCATTCTACTGGCGCATTTACTTGCCGTGATAAAAGGTCAGCCATAATATTATCGGTGCCCTTGATATGGCGTATTTCAAAGTCGAAATCCTGAAGTAGAAGACACCATCTTTGTAACCGGTGGTTTTTGGGCGACCCATGGTTAAGGACTAATAATGGCGAACTGTCTGTGAGGACCACAAAGTGGCTACCCAAGAGGAACTTAGATAATCTCGATATACAGAACACTAGGCTTAAACACTCCAATTCCACTGTGGCATAACGAGTCTCAGCCTTCTTTAGTTTGCGGCTCACGTAGAGAATCGGGTGTCGTACGCTATCCACTTCCTGCATTAAACATCCTCCTATTGCGATAGCGCTAGCATCTGTGGTCAAAATAAAGGGTAAATTTATGTTGGGTAATCGTAAGACTGGTGGATTAGAAAAAATATGTTTCAATCTACACATTGCATCATCTAAGCTGGTACTTTTACAAATTTTTGATGGATGATCTTTAGTTAACATATCAGAAAATACTGAGGTGAGTTCTGCCCAATGTGGAATGAATTTAGAATAATAGTTAATAAGACCTAGTAGACTTCTAATCTGTTTCTTTGTGGTAGGAACTTCTAGATTAAGGATCTTGGAAACAATTTTATCATCAGTCAACAATTTACCTTCAGAAATTCTATGACCAAGGAAGTCTATTTGTGTATAACCTATTTCAACCTTGGAAGGTTTGATAGTAAGTCCAAAAAGAGAGATTTGGTTGAAGACTTGTTTGAGAGTAAGTAAGTGAGAAGTCATATCAGAAGAATGAACGCATATATCATCAATATAGGCTACTACATCTTTAATTCCGTGTAATAACAATCTTGTTAGTCTCACAAATGTGGCCGGTGCGTTCTTCAGGCCAAAAGGAAGATATAGCCATTCGTACAAACCGAGAGGTGTTGCGAATGCTGTTATATGTCTACAAGAAGGGTGTAGTGGAACTTGCCAATATCCTTTCGCTAAATCGGTCTTAGAAAATAAGGATGATTGAGCCATATTTAAAATAAGATCTTCACAACTGTTCATAGGCTCTGCATCCGTTGTTGTTCTTGTATTTAATACCCTATAGTCGATGCACAAGCGGATTGTCTGGTCTTTCTTTTTCACCAGGACAATCGGTGAAGAATATTGAGACATCGATTTTTGAATAATGCCATTCTTCTCTAAGTCTAAAATTTCTTTATCTAAATTAGATCTGTAATGGAGAGGAATAGAATATGGTCTACATTTGACTGGTCTGAGATCTGTCAGCACAATTGAATGTGTTATTTTATCAGTGCGTCCAGGTTTGTTAGAAAAGATAGCTTTATACTCGTCAAGGATAGTCAAAATGTCTTGTCGCTGTTGTTGTGTCAAAGTGTCAGAGATATGTATGTCATTTATACTTCCGTCGTCAGTCATGATTGGTACAGGGATTTCAGTATTGTCCACGTCTGTCTGATTTATCACAGATGCTACTGTTTGTAAATCGTCTTCAATGTCATTGTCGTCGTCGTCGAGATCAATCGTTGTCAATATGTCGTCAAATTTGTCGTCGTTGTCGATATCACAGATTGTCGGTAATGTCCATATGTCTTCGTCGTTTTCGTCGTCGTAAGAGTGTGTCGTTAACGATGCTTCGTTTGTCGAGGTGTCATTTCGTCGGGAAATTGTCGTTTCGTCTGTGTCACCAGTTCGTTGCGTCAGTTCATTTGTCTCGTTGTCCTGTCTAGCATAGTATGGTTTCAACATATTTACATGGAATATTTTCAACTTTCCATTTACAGAGAATGTAGTAGGGTTATTCCCCTTGACCAGTTTATGACATATATCACAAGATGTACAAAATGTTTTAATGTCTTGGTCGAACTTTGGCCAATAAAATTGGGTTAGGACAATAGCCCTGGTCATTTCATATCCCATATGACCTCCAAAAGGGGAGTCATGGGCTATTTTTAGAACTTTGTTTCGATGCGCTTGTGGTAAGACTATTTGCTGTATCGTGGTCTGTTTTGTTGTGTAAAACCTCGTTAAGATGTTGTTCTGTAGCCTAAATGTCCACGATGCGTTCTTTGTTAATTTTGGTTGAAGTCCTACTAATTTAAAATATGGTGTAAGTGTAGGGTCATTTTTCTGTTCGTTTCCAAAATTGATGTTAGTTGAGTTTGGCGCTACTATTTCTAATGTTTCCTGCAGTTGGTCAGTGTTGGTTTTGTGGGTTGTCTGTCGTGTAATTGCGTTTGTGTGTTGTGTGTTTTGTTGCACATTTACAGGTTTGGTACTTGGTAGTACGGTAGCATCCTCAATTCGAGGTTTTAATTCGGTCGTATCGCTCATAGATTCGACCGCCCTTGCATTGTACACCTCGGTGAATTCTTTCTGAATTACCTCAGTGGTTGTCTCCCTTGGTATTATGGCAGAATGAGACAAGCAAGAATGGTGTTTCTCTTTAGCGTCGCTGTTTGTGTGGTGGATACCGTGTTTTTGCTCCCACTTTTTGATTTCCTTTTCGGAGCATGGATGTATGTTGGGTAAATTACCAAGAATAATATCAGCGACTGGGTTTTCAAGGACAGCGCACAACACTTGTCCTGAAATGAACGGTGTTCGAATTTCGACCAGAGCAAGGGGGTATCTCTCTATAGTCCCTGAGAATGTGCGACAAGTCACATGTTTGTTTGTGTAGTCTTTAGTGTCTATTAATGTTTTCTTAACCCCACAGAGCGTTGCGCCGGAATCGCGAATTAATGTGCACTTTTTGTTGTTTACAAACCCTGTAGAAAAACTTAGCTTGCCTGTAGATGATAAGGCAGCGTTAGCTGTTTCAGTTTGAAATTGGGACTATGTGGCCACAATGTAGTGTTGTGTCAAGTTGGAACTTCGTACAGGTGTTGCACTTACTGTCTGTAATGGTGTTAATGACGTGTACAGCATTACCAAGCTCGCTTTCATTGTCCTGTTGATTATTACATTCATTCAGTGACTCAATCTCTTCGTCAGACGACGTTTTCTACCATAGCAGCATTGGCTTGTTTCAATAACTTACGTCCATCACAATTACGACTATAGTGGCCAAAACTTTGGCAAAAGTAGCATTTGATCACTCTATGGTAAGCGTTGCGCTTATTTTTCTGCTTCTCCACCATCATTTTGAGGTGGTTTGGATAGGTAGGCGATTTGTCGCACATAGAGTAAGTGTCGTGACTGTAACCGCAATATTGGCATTTTGCTACTTTACCGACATTGGGGCGCGGTTTAAATCTACTATCTGTTTGTTTAGCGTATCTGGTGTTCACCACTGCAGCTGCTGTATCGTTGTGACTAATGTTCAACTGAAAAATATCCCTATTTGCTGTGAAAAATGCATTCCCCTTTGCCTCTATTTCCTGAATACTCTTACAGTCCATCTGTTTTAAGAACTTGGCAAACGGTGTGGGGATGGTGCTAACTATTTTGTCTATAATAATAAGCTCTTTAAGTTTGTCATGGCTATTGTTGGTTTTAGCCGAGTTGATCCATTTTGTGCACACGTCCTGGACTGTACTGACATAATCTATAAAGGTTTGGTTTGGCTGTGGTGCTAATTTGGCAAATTGTTGTTGGTAACCTGCAGTATCTAAAGAAAAATGTTGGAGAATGCGTTGTTTTAGGTAGTCATAGTCTTTTCGCATTTCCTTTGGTACTGTCTCTATTACTTTTAGTGGTTCAAGAGCTAAATTCCTCATTAGAATAAATGCCCAATCTGATTTAATGATGTTATGGTAGGACATGAGACACTCAAAATTTTCCAAATAGGCGCTGATGGAATCTCCTGAGCAGTACGCCTTCACGAGGCCTTTATACTTATTATATTTTTGTTCTTCTTCTTTGCTTCTTAGCTTATTTATCGAGATTTCTGCGTTGGATTCAATCTCCATTTGTTTCAGTTTCACTTGCGTATCCACATTCAATTGGGCTTGCTTGGCTGCCGCTTCCAGCTCCATTTGTTTTTCTTGAGCCTGCAATTGCATTTTCTTCTCTTCTATTTGCATTTGCATTTTCTTTTCTTCGGCCTCCATTTGCATCTGCATTTTCTTTTCTTCGGCCTGCATTTGCAATTTCTTTTCTTCGGCCTCTATTTGCAATTTCTTTTCTTCGGCCTGCATTTGCAATTTCTTTTCTTCGGCCTCCATTTGCAATTTCTTATCTTCGGCCTCCCTCTGCATCTGCATTTTCTTTTCTTCTCGTTCTATCGCTCGTTCTTCACGGGCAATGTTTTCTGCGTGCGTTTTCTGTGCCCATTCTGACAATTTCTCTTCTTTATAACCTAGTTTTATTCCTTGCTCAATGCATTCTCTAAGGTAGACATTTTGTGTTTTACTTGTTTATAATGTTTATAAAGTTAAATCCCTTAGAAAAAATGTTGTGTAGTCGAAAATTTGGTTAACTCCCTTAATTATTAATGTGTAAATCAAAATGCAAGGTTATGTTGGTGACAAGGTCATGAATATGCAGACGAAATCAATATGAAACACAATAATACATTGATGAAAGATGAGAAGTACAGCTTAGAGTTACAATGGGTATGACATGAAACTTAGCTCTCAATCCCAGAACTGGATGTTGTCTTGTACTCTCGTCACTGTTGGAAAAGTTACATGGGTTGCACGCGGCACTATTTGCGGAACAATCTGCTCGTAGAGTGAGAAAACATTAGTAACGGTCAAAAAATGTCACAGTCATGTCAAAAATAGTGTAGCAGAATAACAATAATGAGGCACAATTCGAAGGCACTGCTGTGACGCTGCTGAGGGACTCAGATTAATTCTATTTTATCGCTAGATAGCTACTAATTTTTTGTAAACTTGTAGAGTTAACAATTTTTTTTTTGATTTAAACAAATCAATGTGATATGATTAATTAAGTAATTTTACATGGCAATTAATAGAAATTTCACAAAACATTTTATGCCAAAACCGGAAAACTAGCCCCCAAAAAGCCTGTCATCATCTTGCTCTTATCTAGGTAACTTGGGTTCATACAGGCAACAATAAATCTGCTCGCTATGAGAATCAAATATTTATTGTATATACATTTACAGTATGCGTTGACGCATATTACATATCACAGATAGTTAATCTCAAACACAGAGTTGTCATACAACAATCTAGCACACTATCTAGCCTATGTATATATATATCTATGAATATCTATTGAGTCCCTCTCAGGCAGGCCTTGTTGCCTCTCTCAAGTCCGTCTGTCCTCTGCCGGTCTCCGCGTGTCCCAATCCGACACGGGCGGTAACTCTGTCCGAGTTCCTCGTGGACCCCGCTTTAGGCGGGCCACATCAGTGTCCACGGACCCATGGACTCGATGACCGGTGGTTCGAGAAGGCTCTAGATTACTCGGGCTCTGAGCGACTCGCTTCTCTCTCTTGGGCTGGAGTTGCAGCCCTCTAATAATATATCTAATGGTGAGACGGTGACAGTAACTAAAAAAATAATTTTCAGCATTCTTCTATAAAACCACTTCTCCAAGACTTCCGTGGATTTTTCCGCCTGTGCACTAATTGTCCAGGACTCTCAGCCGTTTGTTAAAACTGGTTCTATGTAACATGCAAGAACTCTTTTTCTAACTTTCAATGACAATGACTTATTGCACAAAACTTTCTTCATTTGACAGAATGCAGGTTTTGCTTGTCCTATTCTGCTCTTTATCTCAGTGATGCATCTTCCATCAGATGTTATCCATGTGTCCAAACATATGAATTGTTGCACTTGTTTCATAATAACGTCATGTTCTTTAATTGCACATTTAGGGATAATCTGTTTCTTTGATATCACCATGATTTCTGCCTTTCTATTATTCAAACTAAGGCACATCCTTTCATTTTCTACAACCACTGTATCTATCATTTCCTGTAGATCATTCCGATTTGTTGCTATCAAGACGTTGTTATCGGCATAACGTAAGTTATTTATATTATGCCCACCAACCAGGATCCCTGGTATATTTTCTGTAGATCTCATTATATATTCAATGAACAATTAGAACAAATCAGGAGATAATACACAAACTTGTCTGGCGTCCTTCTTTATACATTGAAATTTTCCTACAAGGTTGTTGATTCTTATGGCTGCTTATTGCTGCCAGTACATGTTCTTTTTTATTCGCGGATCTTTGCAATCAACGTTCAGTTGTTTTAGTAATTGTATTATTTCGTTATGCTTCACATTGCACACACACACACAACTTATATCAAACACCAGAAAGAGGCAGTCATCGTTATTTTGGCCACGTTATGAGAAGACAAAACCTGGAACATCTTGTGACAACCGGAAAGATTGCGGAAAGAAATATCAAGAAAGACAGCGTGAGAAAATTCTTGACAGTCTTGTCATGGCACGGAAGGGAGTCAACACACGAATTGATCCATGACGTTGGAGATCGTAATTTGTGGAGAGGCATGATCGCCCACGCCAGCCGGCAAGGCACTGGATGATGATGATGATGATGATGATGATGATGATGATGATGATGATGATGATGATGATGATGATGATGATGATGATGATGACACACACACATATTGGCGGATGGATGACTGGATAGAGAGACTTGCAAACGGACAGGTAGGTAGGCATTCAGATAAGTAGATAGAAAGATAGAAAATCAATTGGGAACCCTTTGATGCCACTAAAACAGTTCATAACTAAACACACATAGTATTGTTTGGCGCTCACAGAAGGAGAAGAAGGAAGTAGAGTGTAGAGGACGCACTAGACAACGTACAATTTGAAAGCTATAGTTACCAACCTGGAATCGAACCTGTCACCTCCAAATGACGACGGCGCCTCGCTGCAGGAATAAGTGTACTTCAACGCATGACGAACTAGACTACTCAAAAAAGTGTCTTCATTAGCCAGGTCTATCATACAGATAAACCTACAAGTATAGAATACGGCGCCCCGTCGTCATTTGGAGGTGACAGGTTCGCATCCCGACTGGTAACTATAGCTTTCAAACTGTATGTTGTCTAGTGAGTCCTCTAAACTCCACTTCCTTCTTCTCCTTCTATGAGCGATAGAAAGATAGTCTGTTTGTGTACACTAACTGATTCAATGCCAATCAAAAAGTACATTTGAATTTTTTGTATAAATTGATAGTGAAAAATGGGAAGTAAGAGTGTCACGGTTATGACTTAAAAGTTGTAAATACTCGGCATCCAACATGTTGTATATTAACACAATGGCAACATTTCGGAGATATATAAGCCCATGTCAGATACGGGAAGTGGCTTATGACGGTTAATCATCCCTTGGCACTTAACTGATTCTTTGCCAGACAGTTTAGGTTTAGTTTAGTCGACGGATCAACATCACGGCACACGGGTGTAACCCATAAGTGCTCCGTTCTACTCCTAACTCAAGCTTGAGTCCGGAGAATCTCAGCTCAGTGCACGAACTCCGTAGCACCGGCGAGGATCCTGAAATACTTTGGGTAGATGTTTAACTCGAAATTTTGCCCGGGCAGCGCCGTTAGGCTACTCTGTTTCAATTTCCAACTGCCAAGGGATTTTTTACGTGCGCAACCATACACACAGGCGTCCGATCTCACTACCCAGAGACCAGAGGAAATGTTGTTACTAGAAGTCCACGTGAAAAAATCCCGGCCCTCACCGGGGCTTGAACCCGGGACCTCCAGAACTCGATGTGGACACCATGCCCCGAGACCATTCAGTCACCCTTCTCCTACGTAAGTTAATCATTTAGTCAGTTATGACCAAAATAGTTGTTAATATGGTAGCAGGAATGTTGTATTATATATCAAATTAATTGGTGTTGCGTAAGGAAAACTACTGTATATAATGCCATTGCAGATACGGGGACGTCACTTAAGATGATTAAACATCCCATGTTAATCAGTTAATCTGGTGATAAGTTGGTAAAAGCAGAAAACCCGGGTGCAAGGTTTCGAGACACCTGATTCAGACAATCAGGTGTCTCGAAACGTATTTCAGGATTGCGACTGGTCTAGGATCGAAGCTCCGACAGGCGGACAGTTAGAGCATTGCTGTGCTGATCCGGCAGCTTCTGCAGCTTGTCTTGTTCCAGATGTAGGAGTGTTAAGCATCATAACACTGTACAAGAACAAGGGCGATCGGAGCGACTGCAACAACTATAGGGGTATCTCACTTCTGTGTATTGTTGGAAAAGTATTTGCCAGAATTGTTCTGCGCAGACTTCAAGTCCTAGGAGATCAAGTCTACCCCGAATCACAGTGTGGCTTTCGACAGAACCGGTCTACCACTGATATGATATTCTCATTGCGACAAATGCAAGAAAAATGCCGTGAACAGAATCAACCACTGTTTATTGCCTTCATCGACCTCACAAAGGCATTTGATTTGGTCAGTCGTGAGGGTCTGTTCAAGGCACTAAAGAAGATTGGCTGCCCACCAACTCTTCTGTCCATTGTGGAATCGTTCCACACAGGCATGAAGGGTATAATCAAGTTTGATGGTGCAACTTCTGAAGAATTTGAAATCAAGAGTGGAGTTAAGCAAGGTTGTGTACTAGCTCCCACCCTCTTTGGAATATACTTTTCACTTCTACTGAAATATGCATTTCATGATCAGGATGGTGGTATATACATTCACTCACGCTCAGATGGCGGCCTCTACAATGCTCAGAGATTGAAGGCTAAGACCAAAATTAGGAGGGTACTGATCAGAGAGTTGCTTTTTGCAGATGATGCTGCAGTTACGACCCACTCTGAGGAAGAATTGCAATGTCTACTATCTGCATTCTCCAATGCTTGTTGTGAATTTGGTTTAACAATTAGCAAAAAGAAGACACAGATTATGTCACAAGGTGCACATGGGGTACCATCAATCTTTATTGACGACGCCGAACTAGAGATAGTAGACCATTTTACATATCTAGGATCAGTGGTAAATAGCAAATTATCCCTAGATCAGGAAATCAACATCCGGATTGGTAAGGCAGCAACAACAATGAACAGGTTAAGAAAAAGAGTCTGGGAGAACAGGAAGCTTACTGCCAAAACAAAAGTCCTTGTCTATCAAGCCTGTGTCCTTAGTACTCTTCTCTATGGCAGTGAAACCTGGACAACTTACTCACACCAAGAGAACAACTTAAACAGCTTTCATATGCGGTGTCTGCGAAGAATTCTTGGTATTAAGTGGCAAGACAAAATCACAAATACTGAAGTATTGGAAAGATCAGGTTGTGTGACAGTTTATTCCATGCTCAGTCTTCGTAGACTTAGATGGATAGGACATCTTAGGAGGATGGATGATGGTAGAATACCAAAGGATATCTTTTTTGGTGAATTACAGATGGGTAAGAGATCTCAGGGTCGGCCTCTACTACGATACAAAGATGTGTGTAAGCGGGACATGATTGATACAGGCATTGATAATGCACATTGGGAGCAAGTCGCCGCTGAACGTGTTGCATGGAGGGCAAATATCAGAAATGGAATAAAGTCAAAGAAGAAAATTATTGCAGAAAAGTCACACACCAAGCGTTTGAGACGTAAGATGGTGCATGATGGTGGAAATGACCACGTGTTCACATGCACCCACTGTGAATTTACAGCGCAAAATGGCTTTATCAGTCACACTCGCTACCGCCATAGTTAAAAGTTATTATGTCTTTAAACTCTTTCACTACCAAACAAAAACTGGGCTGTGACCAAACAGACATTTATGGCAGAAAATTGGAACTAGGGGTGTGTTACAATAATGCTTTTAAAATGGTTAAGGTGGTAGAAGACCTATTGTATTACATATCAAATTAAAGAGGATTGCACAAGGAACATGACAGTGTTAATAATTAATTGATAGGTTACAAATATTATGACAATAATGAGAGGTTTAATAATAACAAATGAAATTAAAGAGGTAAAAATTATTTAAAAAACTGCACATATAAGGTGTTTTCTACACTCCTATACTGCTAATCATGTTTAATTTACTGAATAATCAAACAAACACCACTTGTCTTCAAGAATATAAACAGTATTGCGCATTAAAGTAACCCAAAAAGAAGTTTTGGTGCATATTCTGAACCATGTATTTTTCACAAATAATGACAAAAAATAATGGCTGAAATCTTGAAGGTGGGGTCTGTCACAGTAAAGTTATGAAAATGGTTACAATTGTAGCAGAAATGTTGTATTATATATCAAAATAAAGGGGATTGCACAAGGAATATGTTGGTAGGAGAATGTTTGCTTTAGGTTGTAAATAAAATAAAAATAATAATATAATTTGTAAAATAATTGGACAAAAGTAGGTAAAAATAATGTAAACATTGCACTTAGAATGTGTTTTCTACACTCCTATACTGCTAATCATGTTTAATTTACTGAATAATCAAACAAACACCACTTGTCTTCAAGAATATAAACAGTATTGCTCATTTAAATCACCCAAAAGGAAGTTTTGGTGCATATTCTGAACCATGTCTTTTTCACACAAATGAAAAAAACTAATGGCCGAAATCTGGAAATTGGTGTATGTCGCAATAATGTTATGAAAATGGTTAAAATTGTAGCAGAAATGTTGTATTATATATCAAAATAAAGGAGATAGCACAAGGAATATGTTGGTAGGAGAATTTTTGCTGTATGTTGTAAATAAAATACAAATAATAATATAACTTCTAAAATAATTTGTTAAAAAGAGGTAAAAATAATGTAAACATTGTACTTACCGAGGGGGCGTTGTTATCCAATATCCTGATCACTGCTAATCCAATTGAATTTACTGAACAAACAACACTATTCTAAACTATAAACACCATTGCTTCCAATCAACCATCCGAAAAGAAGTTTCGCCGCAGATTCTGAATCATGTATTTTTTTTTCAGACAAAAATTAGGAAAACACTTGGCAGATTTACATTTAATTGTCATGTCTGTTTGTTTTTATTTACTATATGTGGCAGTCTATTTGTGATAGGCTGCAACGCAAACTTTGGCGCACAAGTCTGGTCTATTAGTACAGCCGGAGCAAACAAAAGATGATATGTGTCGTTTAGTTCGAGTGCTGCAAAGTGTCGTTTAGTTCGAGTGCTGCAAAAAACACAGTCTCTATTGACACCGACAAATTCTATTAAATGCTTGGCTCATGTAAATCTTTCGGCATAATTTCCTGCAACAGACTGAAATTCTTCGGCAGGCAGAGTGTCAAACTTTCAGGAATACTCTGAGCTACTTCGCGATGAGCACTTTCCTTTACTTGAAATCCTTCTGTAACAATTTTTTTCCTCCTTTCTCTGTTTGCCATATGGAATGTAGGATGTGAGCATTGATCTGTGCAATTTCAAAGATCTAGTAGTAGATATTCTTCCACCACGTAATGGTTTTCCTATCATGGATATTATAATATCCAACCATTTGGTCCATTCTGTCGCAGCCATTCATCGCCGTTTTATTTTCATGGAGACCATCTTCAGCTTGCTTTGCGGTTTTCGCAATCCGCTCTCAACAATTCTAACTACAGACTTGGTAGAGACAACAATGCATGGTTTTTTTTAGCTTTGTTTAGCCCTTCCACCAAATAATCATATCATCAATGGACACATTTTCAAATGGGTAAAATGCTTCCTGGATATTCTTCAGAGTCAACAAGAGGATAAATTTTTTTTTTTTTTTGGGTACCCTCAGGTTGACATACATGAAACATGGTGTGATAAATATATTATAATTTTCTAATTGATTACTGGGAAACGTAGTGGCAGTGCCACATACCAAGGAGTATATAAATGTGCACTTGTACACCGGTAGTCTTTGATACATGGTCTTGGATCAAGTCCCATAGCAATAATGACAGACGTAAACTTCAGCCATTCGTGCTTCGTTGTCAAACACTCAGCTGTTGACGAACATTCACTGGTTTTTCTTTATCACCACGTGCTAAAACTTTAGACACAACTAAAACTACTTTCTAAATATTCACATTCACATATTATTATAAACAATAATCTAGCTTGATCTCAAGTCATACTACGTGGACGCATACTGGTGGGCGTTTCCATTGTGAAAAACCAAAACAAACAAATTAACACTACCTTAAAACTGAAAATTCACAAGAATCCAATATTAGAATACCATTGACGCACCAAGATGGCGTAGAGATCTTTCGGCTGTACGACTTTTTAGTTTACTGTAACTTAAAATTCCGAAACGGAGCAGAAATATGTGAAATAAACCACTGATCATTTTGTGGCACTAAATCGGCGGACTGCCATCTCAGGAAATACAACGTGCCCACAGATGGGATCACGGTAGCGAAAGAGTTAAAGCACAAACTATCGTCTGTCAAGACGGCAAGGTGCCAATGATGATTCAGACAAACACATAACCGCGTGATCTGAATCACGCGTTACCTGATCATATGACTCTCCTCGTGACTGTTCACGTGTATAAAAGGTATGGCACACCATTGGACTACAGCCGGTGGTAGCCGAGTGGTCAGTTTGCGAAGCGTGGATTATCAGCGATTATCGCGTAACGATAATTTAGCACAACTAAAACCACATAAGCTGGGCATTTTACAGTCACAAAAGATATAAATATTCTGTGTTTTCGTTGGTTGTGGAGACTTCTTTGCAAGAAAGACATTGTAAGTAAAGCTGTTAGTCTTATACAAATGTGTTTTCCCTCTTCTTTAGTCATCTATTTTCATAAACCATCTCTATTTTTTTTTTAAATTTATATTTTATTATATCGTTTCAGTTCTTTAATCGTCTACCTTTTTGAATCATGTCCGTTCTGTAACAATATCTCTCCAGTAACCATATCTCTTCTATAACCATATAGCCGCCGCTCTCCGTGGCTAAGGTCGTGCGGACGCGATTCGTAAGCCCTCTTACCTGCATTCGAAACACAGCTGCAACCGATTTGGCAGCAGACCGTGTTGCGCTGGGTTTTGACGTGTTGGTCTGGGAGCCGGTTGTTCAGAAAGCAAAGGCAAACTACTGAACGTAAACTTGCTAAGACATCAACAATAGCAGTAAAATGCTGGTGTTGACAGCGATGTCCTAAAAAAAGGATATGGAAAAAGAAAAAAACACATATCTCTACTTTAACCATATCTCTTCTGTAACCATATCTCTCCTGTAACCATATCTCTTCTTTTTTTATATCTCTTCAAGCATATCTCTTCTGTAACCATATCTCTTCTTTAACCATATCCATATCTCCTCTTTAACCATATCTCTTTTTTAACCAAACCTCTTCTTTAGCCATATCTCTACTTTAGCCATGTGTCAAGCCAACCAGATATTTATTTCTTTGCCTGCCCCTTGTTCTTTTCAGGCTGGGATTCTGAAATAAGTAGCAAATGATTTTTCAAAGTTTCATTTTCTCTTCATTGTTCTAATTTTTTTCATCTTTTCATCCCGTTTTTTCTGGCCTAATGTAATTACTGGATTGTCTTTTCCTTAATTATTTTGTGTATGTATTTGTTTGTTGATGAAGGTTAGTCCTATGTTTTTCGTAAACGTGTTATGTACAGCTGCATTACTTTGTGTTATTTTATATTGTTTACATTTCCACAGCTTTAACGTAATTCCACTAAATGTATTCATACTTTAACTAGGTTCTATGTAGGACTTCAACACTCTTTTTCTCGTTGCAAGAGCTGACATAAAGCCACGTTGAGAAACCGTTAGATTCAGTTTTTCAATATACAGGGTGTTTGTAAAGTCTCACTACACTTTGTATGTAGAACAATTTTGGAAAATTAAGCACATGACGTCATAAAAAAAAATGTGCTAACAAATTCATTAAATTAGTTACAATAGTCAGTGATATGGTCTAACGCTATTTTAGGGTCCATCACCAGCTCAGAATGATAGTCCTGTGACTGAGTCAGCCGCAAAAGCAACTGCCCACGATTTTTACCCTTACAGGCTTATTAAATCTAAGGTGATTGTTGTCCAAATGGGGCAATGGACTAATTAATTAATGAGATCTTTGAACAACCATCCGAATTTATCGATCGCCAGTACGAAACACTTGTTCAACCAAAAACATTATTTCTTCCGTTGATAAGCACCATTGTGTTTGAAGTGCAAAGAATTACTCAAGCAGACGACAACCATTAGCTGCGCGCTTCAAGATGGACTGTTGGGCACATTTTTTGATAACGATATGATCGGATATGTACTTCATTTAAAAAAAAATTGTTCTACGTACAAAGTGTAGTGAGACTTTTTAAAAACACCCTGTAGTAAATGCCCAGTTTGTTAAACCAACCTAAATACATAACAATATCTCTTCTTTAAAAAGCGTTTTCTTTAACTAATTTTCTTGTAAGCTTATTTCTTTGCCTGTTATTTCGCACGGTTTTGTTTTTTACTTTAACCACATCCGGTCATTTACCACGCTTCTTATTTACTTACACCTTTCTTCTTCTTTTTCTTCCTCATCTTGTTCTTCTTGACAGTCTTGTGTCATGGCATGGAAGTGAGTCAATACAGGAACTGATCCATGCCGTTGGAGATCGCAAGATGTGGAGAAGCATGATCGCCCACTCCAGCCGGCAAAGCACTTGATGATCTTACAGTCTTAACAGTCGAGAGGATCGACTTCATTGCCCCGGGTTTTATCCCATATGGCTCGGTCTCTTTCCACAGGTTAGCCTGCCGAAAGCGTCGCATAAAACACGAACTAAGTAGCTCCAGCGACGACCCCCAGGAGTCTCTGAGAAAAATGCACCCGTGAACCGAAAGACGTAACCCGGAATCGAATCTACAATCTTCGGAGCGCTAGGCAGACGGCTTGACTACTTCGCCACGGAGACTCCACGGAGACTTGATGATCACACACGCAAACACACACACACACACACACACACACACACACACACACACACCATTCGTGAGCTACCGTGGTCCTTAAGGGAAACAACAATTTGCAACACCGCAATCTACCATGCATGACTGGCGTCCTTCAATGGTACGCAGATTGGTAGCGCTGTAATCTACCAAACATGACTAGCGGCCTTCAAGCTAACAAAGACTGGTAGCGCTGTAAGCTACCATGCATGACGAGCAACTAAGGAGGGTTCAACGTCGTCCTGTCTAAAAACTTAGCTGAAAAATTCAGCCAAGCGTGAACAAGTCTGAAGATAAAGTAACAAGAACAACCCAGTCAACCAAGAGGTGATGAGGTTCTTCTGGAAGAGATAAGATAAAACTATAAAATAACCAGAAGTAATGCAGCTTTGTAGAACACAAATACGGTCGTTCAGAAAGCAAATACAAGAAAACACAATATATAAACATTGGGACGACGCTGCTATGAGTATACCATTGGCGCCTTGCCGTCTTGACAGACGATAGTTTGTTACATTGTGCTTCAAAAAGGCATAATAACTACAGCCCATGGCGATAGCGAATGTGACTGATGAGGCCAATTCGCGCTGTAAATGTTCGTCCACAGTGGATGCATGTGAACACATGGTCATTTTCACCATCATGTACCACTTTACGTCTCATACGCTCAGTGTGTGACCTATCTGCAATAATTTTATCCTTTGTCAAGACATAATAAACGAATGATTAGGGGGAGGAGAAGAAGAAGAAAACACACACAGCCATTGCCGTTGATTTTGTTGTAATTGTAATCAAAACCATGTAACCTGATCTCACTTACAGATTCCCCTGAAAACATGGCGGCGCTCTGTTATCGGGCTATGTTCGTCCTCCTAGCCTCGTGCAGCGCAGTTCTAAGCATCAGTGTTGTTAACATGGCTGTAGCTCCGGAAAACGTCCGATATTCTTTCCAGCCCTACATGGAGACATTCAGTGAATTCAAGACCATACATGGTAAGAATGTTTCTTGCGTTTTATGATTAGTTAGTCGACAGATCATCCTCATTGCACATCGAACCATTCAGCGAGCGACACTGGTAACAGAGAAAGCTAATCCACATGCAGAAATCAGCCCAGCGCACTAGAAGAAGTAGCACGGACTACGCTTCTGTTGAAAGTGAGCGAATGCAAAGAAATAAAAAAAACACAAACACGGGCAAATGTTACATTTATTCTTTATTATTATTATTATTATTATTATTATTATTATTATTATTATTATTATTATTATTATTATTATATGGTGTAGAAATATGAGCAATGAACAAACAACATGACGGTTAAATTTCAACTTTCCAAATGTGATTATCAAGACAAATATAACGGATATCATGACAGTGACAGTCCATCTCCCGAGTCGTGAACCCTTGCTGTCAGTGATGTTACTATTTACGTTATGTAACCGTTTAAAAAAAACACATCCTGATGTAGGTCAAGCATACTTGATTGAGAGGAGGTCAAATATGTAGCGGATTATATTGATTGTTGTATCGCACGTGCAGCCCAGCTCTAGATTTTGAATACGCTGGTCTTTTCTACGCCGTAGCCGACATTGTTCGTATACTCAGTTCATACTTAACTGATTCGATGTCAAACAAATAAAGTACGTTTGGACCAAAGACGGTACACAGTCACATGAACATGTATTATAACGTAATTTCCCTTCACTGAGCATTGAGATTGCGTAAGATATCACGAAACAAGACAAATAACACGATGACCCTAGTATGGCGATATATCGTCCTTCGTCAATGATTCAGTTTATAACGGACTGTACAAGATATATGTATAGCATCCCCGTCCCAGGTGTGCGGCTGGCGTAGTTATCAGTGCTGGGAATATCTATTTGTCTCACTGTTATCAGTCAGATGCCATCTCCACAATGAACGTCTACAGTAATTGATCTCAAACAATGTCTGTCTCTCTCCTTGATTATACATTATATAAGACTGCTGTTAGCCCATTTCATTATGTTATCTTTCCACTTGTGTCGTTGTCTACCTCTTGCTCGCTTCCTCTCCAGTATGGTTTTCATAAGCCTCATTATATATTGTTACCAAACCCGATGCCCCGCATAGCACCAACGGCTTTGAGCGGTGGAGCTCAATAGGGAGGGTACCAGTCTTAACCTAGAGTTAGGAAAAGCGACCTAAAGATTAAATGCCATAACGGGGCAGACCAGGCCCCAAGCTTTGATCGGCAACTGGTCTAGGATGGAAGCTTCGATAGATGAACAGTTAGAGCATTATTTTGCTGATCCGGCAGCTTCTGCAGCTTCTCTTGTTCCAGATGTATTGGTATTACCTTTCCTCTGGAGTAAGCTAAGCAGGCCGAGAGAGAGATCATGCTGCATGGGCAACACGTGGTCTCTACAATTCAGCCCGGGTTTCGGGCTTTGTGCTATAGAGAACTATAACTCCATAACTGGTTCCCGCCATGCGTTTCATTTATGCCTTTTTTGAAGCATAACAAACTATTGTCTATGAAGACGGCAAAGTACCAGTCAGTCATATAATGTTACTAAGGTGGCAAAGATTATTCGTAGATATTTCGTCCTGTCTTGAGTTTTCTTAGTGAAGTAATCAGGGAGATTGGCTTTTGCTGAGGCATTATTCAATGAGCACCACATCACACACAAAATCACATTGTCAGGATTCGCCTTTGAACTGGTTTTCTCACATTATTGAGAGTTGAGTTGTGATGAGTTGAGTTGTGATGAGTTGAGTCACAAACTGACATCCACGCACGCTCCGTCCTCATCTTCAACGGCCAGCGAATAGTCCCAGTCTTAATGGTACCACTTGTAGTCTGATTATGTGTCCATCTTTTCCTTGCCTCGGTGTCCTGGTTGTCGGCCAGATCCTCTGGTCACTCAAGGTAGTTCCAT
>JACEFZ010001233.1:0-32500 GCA_014155875.1 Cepaea nemoralis
TGGGGCTTTATGAGACCCTAATACTGGTAGGCCAATGTACGTAAAAATTTTAAGAGAGTTTAATTGTATTGAGGACGGTGTTTATGAAATCTAAGTTTTATGAGTTATGAGTCATATAGGAAATGTTTTTATGCTTGAGTTACTACTAGAAAATGAGGGATGTTGTTTGGTTGTTTTATTGAGCCTAAGTTGTAATGCCTCATTTTGTTTTCTTGAAAAATGATTGTTATTGTTTGAGTAATTGGTTTAGAGTAGGGTGATTGTGTTCATAGTATTTGAGTTGACAAGAACTATTGGTCCGTAAAAGTGTCCAATAGTGATAGGTAGAATAGGATATTTTATTCTGATTTGATAACATGCATGTTATGTCATTTTGTCAAAATGTGTTTTTTTTCTTCTAGATTAATTTGGAGGTTGTGTTCATTTTATTTAGATTACATGAATGATTTGGTATATTGAGTTAAATGCTTGTAAAGTTAGTTAAGTAAGTTTAAGTTTCAAATGAAGGAGGTTTTGCTAAAGGTTTTTCGTTAAGAAAAGGGTTGATAAAAAACTATTTGTCCAAGGTAAGGAGAAACTATGCATTCATTAACTAGTGGGAAACCATAGTTGGTGAACGTGTATGCACGAATGGATAGGACGTATCCAGGGTCTGCACACACGTCACTTTATTTATAAAATAACAGGATGGGTTTGTACGGGGGAAAGATATAGTGCTGTGAAATACCAGCTTTAATTATATTTAAGGTGTTCATAAAATATGAACATGGGCTCATGGTAAAGGTGAGGTAACGGAAGAGGAACGGAATTGTGGTTGGCAATGTCAATGTGAAATATAAAAGGTTTATGAAAACTTATGCCAAATTGTTTTATAACGAACAATAATATATTTCTTAAAGGTGTTTTAAAAAAAATTATTTTACAAAAATTTTTTATTGGCAAGGGAGGTAAAAGGTGAATGTCTTAAATGTACATTTACTATATGTCCATAGTGGTCATGTCGTGTATTCATTCTTTACTATTCTTTATTTGGTGCGCACCACTTCTTTACTTTTTCTAACTACTTTGTTTTGTACGTCCTGGGGTTTGAAAGAATGAGAAATTTTATAAGGTAATAATTTTAGAAAAAGAATTTATGAGTTGTTCTTATAATGTGTATATTTGATACAGGAAACTTGATGAGCCAAGAAAGAACCAAAATAGTGAAGAATGAGAAATTTTATGGGCTGTTCTTATAATATGTATATTTGATATAGGTAACCAGAGAGAACCAGAAATGAAGAATAACATGTAGTATTATATAAATAAAAAGCGAAGAAGAAGTATATGGGGAGGTTGTAGACAGACCATAGCACTGGGAGAAGAGTAAAAGATGTATTGGCGAAGGTTAAAAGACAAGTAGGGAATAGAGTATGGGGATTAGGAGTAAAGATTTTTCCTTTAAAAGGAAAATTCTTTAAATAACATGGGGAGGTGTAACAGTGTAGGTATAATTGGGGTCTATTGGAAAACTCCGATACAGCACGATTGAGCATTGAGACTGAAAGGCGTGGGAGATGCTCAATCGTGACGTATTATGTTGTTATAGGCAGTAAACATCCGATAGCCCAGCTGAGAAGACGCGGCCTGTCGTCTTGAGAATAAAATATAAAACTTTGTACCAACTCGACTCTAGTTACTTCCTTTGTCACTGTTATACTTCTCGCTATTCTGTATTCTCTGTAATCACATTCCTGTTTGCTCTTCAACCACTTTTTATATTTTTCCTTTTTTTCTTTTACCGCTTTCTTTACTTCTGCGTTCCACCAACTTGTTATTTTCTTTATCCGTGTTTTGCGTTTTTTCGTGGTTCCGCATGTTATTTTTGCAGTATTTAAAATGCTTGATTTGAATATCTCCCATTCTTCTTCCACTGTTTTTCTTTCCGTAGGTAATTTTACAAAGAGTTCAGTTAGTTCTTTCTCATAATTTTCCCTTACTGCCTCGTCTTTAAGGTTTTTTAAGTTTACTGATTCGCATGGCATGTATTTTCCTGCTCTTTGTCTTCTTCTTCTAATGGTTCTTATTGTGGCAACTACTGCTTTATGATCTGTGTTTATACTGAAATTGGGCACTGCTCTTGCATCTAATATATTTCTCTTTCTGTTATTTCTTGTTAATATAAAATCAATTTGGCTTTTAGTATCTAGATTGTTCCATTTATACCAGGTGTATACTTGCGAATCTTTATGTTTATAGAATGTGTTTGTTATATAGAGGTCGTGTTGGCTGCAAAGCTCTATCAGTCTACTTCCGTTATCATTCCTTTCATTTTGCTGATCTCCAAATGCTCCCAGGTGTTTTTCTATGCCCACTCTGTTATGTCCTAGTCTTGCATTGAAGTCTCCCATAACTATGATGTTGTCCTGCTTATCTATTTTGTTTAGCACATCATGTATGTCTTCGTAGAAGTCCTCGCATTCTTGCTCATTATTGTTTGCATTACATGGTGCGTATATCTGTACATATGTTGTGATTGTTTGTTCTTTTATTCTCACTGTTATGATTCTTTCTGATATATATTTTATTTCTAGTATTCCTCTTGCTAGCCGTGGTTCGATGACTATTCCCACACCGTGTCTTGCCCTTTCTTGCTGTTCTACTCCAGAGTAAACAAACGTGTAACTGCGGTGGAGCTCCTTGCATCCTTTCCCTTTTGTTCTGGTGTCCGCTATTCCCATCAGACCAATATTCCTCTTCTCCATTGTTTCTATAAGCTCTTCTTCTTTACTATTGAAACCACAGACGTTCATTGTGCCTATTTTTTGAATCGCTGATCTATCTCGTAGTCCATTAACATTGCCGGGTCGATAGCCGTTTGGGTCAGTCCGTTTATACTTCTTGGTTTTTCTACGAGCAGTGTGAAGATCCCCTGCCGGCTTGCTAGGCCAGTCGCAGGTTTAGGACACTAATCTGACCACAGGGAGTCCATCCCCTATGGCGAGCCATAGCCCCATTAGCCCATGACCTCGCGGTCATGGTTGCCCGGTCTGCACCACTTGGAGGTGGGGGTTGACTTGTGTAGTCTGCGGGTCATCGGCAGGCTACTAATTTTCGCTCTTCACCCCTCCTGGGAGAGGCTAGCCGATCCTAACCCTGCTGGCTGCAGGGCCAGGCGCATTCCACACCTTAGGCGTCTCTTTCGTATTGTTGAATATAATGTTCTAGTTTCATTAGCCTCTTCCAGGCAATCGTGTTAGTTACTCTGGCAGTTCAAGAAATTAGCCACATTCGTCTTTGGAACCATAATATCGTAACCAGACATTGTAAACGAGATTCACATAAAGACAAGCAATATTTTAACCAAACAATTGCAAACGGGTTTCACATAAAAATAAGTAATATTGTAACAAAATAAGTGTAAACGAGATTCACATTTACGCATATAATATTTTAAGAAAACAAATGTAAGAGAGATTCACACCAGACAAGCAATATTTTAATAAACAACTGTGAACTAGACTCACACACACAGAGGCAGTACTTTAACCAAATAACAATAAAAGTGGTTTACATACAGACAAGTAATATGTTAACAAACAACTGCAAACGAGATTCATATACAGGGAAGCCGCATTTTTACTAAACAATTGTACGCGATATTCACATAAAAACATTTTAACCAAATCACTGCATATAATTAACTGAGTATCACAAATGGTGATTAAAATATTAATTTATAAGTTTGAAATCCAACCGCATATACATTATGCATGAGCCATACGTACACTTATGTCTAGTCTGCCTATTGTGTGGTTCCAATCACAGGAAAACCATGTACCCACAACTTTAATATTTCATATTTCTTATTACAAAGTGAGCTTTATCTATAATATCTGATACATGCAGTTATTTGTGCGCAAATGCTGAATTTTCTAGTGACTCCTGCGTCAGTTGGCAATGAACTGTAATTCTAGTGGCGGACTGCTGCTGGTGTTGGCATTCTGGCAGCGGTGGTATGGATACATGCGTGTGCTTGTGCCGTTGAGTTTGTCTGTTCCACTTTTCACAAGCAACAGTGGGGAGCTTTTTGTGTGATATTCGCTGGCACAAAAAACGAGCATTATCTGGTGACCCATTGCCGTGATGTTGGAACTGCAACTAGTGACTAATGACTGTAACAATACTTCACCGAATGGGTTCCAGAATCTCTACAGCGTGCATTTGTTGAGTACCCGGCCAAACTATAAAGTACATCTCTTTAGCCTGCCTATAATTTGCAAAGAATGGGATTCTGACCCATCCGAACAAATTGCTTGATACATTGTGGTGGGTTAACTAGGACCTCACGTGCATGCTTTATGACTCATGCCCGAATAGGCGAACATCAAACGTTGATCACTGAAGAGGAAGAAGACCGTAGTATTGATTCTCCCGAAATGCGGAAATTGTGTTTGGCTCTTCCCCGTGGCTCCTTAATGGACGAAGATTCGGGATCTCTACTGGAGTAATTAATGTTGTTATAGCCTTCTATTGATATTGTTTAACGATCTGTGACAGACATGTCCGTTGGCATAGAAGAAGTAGATTGTCTTTACAAACAAAATATATTCTAAAGGAAATATGCTGATGTTGCTTTTTTGCCATCTCCATCGTGTCCAAAGCTTCTTCATCTTCCATTTTTTCTTGGCTTTCTTTTATCCTATCACCCTATTGATGTTTTGTTTTCTACTTTCTTACATTTTCTTCTACACTTCCGCACGCTTTTATCGTTCTGCCTACATTTTAAGCCGTTGCTTTTTCTTCTACTGTTCTTCTTTCTTCTAGGTAACCAATTCTTGTTCTTCGTAAGTAACTACGAAGGTAGACAAGTAAGTAAGTAAGTAAATAAGTAAGTAAGTAAGTAAGTAAGTAAGTAAGTAATTAAGTAAGTAAGTAAGTAAGTAAGAAAGTAAGTAAGTAAGTAAGTAAGTAAGTAAGTAAGTAAGTAAGTGTTAAGTAATAGTAATACTAATAATAGTAATAATAATTGCAATAATAGTAATGAAGTCAATAGTTATTGACTCCTGCTCCATCTCCTGCTCCTCGTCGTCCTTGTTCTTCTTTTTCTGCCTCCTCCTCCTCATTCCTTTGCTCTTCTCTTGAACACTACATCTATCTCTACTGTAATGTTAACAGCCACCTAGCTCCATTCAGCCGAGATAAATAACTAGCTAACCAGTCAACTGCCAAACAAACCAACCATTTCTATCTCATCTTACATACTTCAACATTGTTGCGTTGCTTTCGTTTCTAATCTTTACAAACACTCATGTACACGACATCATGGCAATGCTGGACAACACATCGACGCAAAAATCAGTGACTGCACAGCAAACTCACACAAAGCTCAGTCAAACACAAATACATCTGTGGTTGCACGCACGCGCGCGCGCACACACACACACACTCACACACACACACACACACACACACACAGACGTATTATAATACAAAATCTGGCAATGCTGGGAATCAACGCATTCATTATAATATTTCACCCAGTGTCACTCAAAATGAAACATATCTGAACCACAAATACGAGACACCACTGAAGGAATTGTATTCAAAGGCTGTGTCCAGGGCTTTTTCTTCTGCAGGGTATGGAGTAGTCTATTTATCTGTGGGATGGGTATATGCATATAAATAATGTGACCTTCCAATTAGCGTGGGCGGCCAAGGCTCGCCACCTCACATGATCACAAGCGTAATGAATCAGGTCTGTGTTGTCCTGATTAAGCTTGCCTGGCTAAGCATGTTTCTCTTTGTTTGCCTCTTGCTCTTTTCTTGTCAAATTTGCCGTTTGTCACAAAGTTTTAAAGCGTATTTATCCTCATAATGTAACCGAAAAGTCTCTACCGTCTAACTTTAATTTATCTCCGTGGAGATATAGATATAGATAATGGAGTCTCCGTGGCGAAGTGGTCAAGCCGTTTGACTCGGGCTCCGAAGGTTGTGGGTTCGATTCCGGGCCGCGACCTTCGGTTCACGAGTGAAATTTTTCGGCGACTCCTGTGGGTCGTCGCTAGAACTACGGAGTTCGTGCTTTGTGCGGCGCTTTCCGCGCTGCGGAAAGAGACCGAGTCATTTTGGGATAAAACCCGGTGCAATGAAGTTGACCCTGTCGACTTTTAAGCTTTTTTTTTTCTCTTTTATTTATCTAAAACGTTTTACGATTATCGGTTGTTTCTTGAAGGACTGGTTTCATTGCCTGTTTGTCTGTGTTTTTGATTGTGCGTGTGTGTGTTTGAGATATGTGTGTTACTGTGTGTGTGTTTATGGTGTGTGTTTACAGGCCACTAACACATTGTGGCAATGTTGGGTTAAATTTGCACTGTCCATGACTGACCTGGTCACTACAGACAGAATGGTCAGTACTAGGCTACCCCCTATTGCCCAAGTTATCATGTGACAAGGCTGCATCCACCCTGAACAGTATGGTTTGCACACGCCTCGCTAACATCACACATTGGGCCCTAGCCTCTGATATCTTCTTCCTCTTCTTCGTTCTTCCGAAATGTTTGTTTTGGAGGTAATTGCGTCATGCCTGTTGACAGAGAGCTGCGATATGTGCGCCTTTCGGCGGACACATCTGACTGCCTCAAGCATTTGTTGACTAGGTTAACTTTACCGGGTACCTCTTGCATGAGACGCAACATTACATTTTATGAATATCTAATATTTATCCAGTCAGAAGTACCATCAGCTGATAAGGTATAGGTAGTCGTATGGCTAATTAGTTTAGTTTGGTTTAGTCGACGGATCAACATCACGGCACGCCGGTGTAACCTATAGGTGCTCCGCTCTACTCCTAACTCTAGTCTGAGTCCAGAGAATCTCAGCTCAGTGCACGAACTCCGTAGCACCGGCGAGGATCCTGAAATACTTTGGGTAGATTTTTACCTATAAATTTTGCCCTGGCAGCGCCGTTAGGCTACTCGTTTTCAATTTCCAACTGCCAAGGGATATTTTTACGTGCTCAACAACACACACGACCGTCCGATCTCACTACCCAGAGACCAGGGGATATTTTGTTACCAGAAGTCCACGTGAAAAAATCCCGGCCCTCATCGGGGCTTGAATCCGGGACCTCCAGCACTCGACGCGGACACAATACCTCGAGACCATTCAGCCCTCCCCTAGATGGCTAATTACTGCCGTTAGAGTATAAAGTGCTAGGCGTCCATATGATCTAGGTTACGGCATAACGAGGTGGCATTGCCAGTTCTCTTCTTCGCTTTCGTTTCCTTAGAGAAAATTCTGGAAAAAAAATTATTCTCTACCCATTTTAAAATTTTGGGAGGATCATAAACTGGTCGGAAACCTGCCAGTGCTGGGGATTTAAACAAGGACCACTGTCTTACTAAGCAAAAGCACAAAACGACAATGTTACCACAGCCACCACCATCAACAGGCAAGATTGTATAATTGTCCTCTTTATCGTATGCTTATTTAAAAGCACGATCTTAAATATACAAGCAATGATAAATATAATACACTTCGGGCAAATATATTACACATTGGAAGAGGATACTCGTTTTTCTATGGCAAATAAGTTGTCCGTCTGCAGCAGAACAAAGGAGTGCTAGCATTCTTCAACGAAATCAAATATAGAGGCCAGCAGACGTCCTGCGGGAGCACAATGTGGGCAAGGTGACAAATTTGGCAGTAGCAATGTCTGTTGCCAAGAATTCTGTTCTCTCTCAACCTAGAGACAGCCACCAAGGGTCACATGTTAATTGTAAGAATGGGAACATAAGAGCAGGCTGGGTGTCATCAGCTGGTGGCTTTGACGAGATGTTCCAGTATAAACTTGATGAGGATTCTGTAGATGGTATCCATGTTATCTGTGTAGCGGTCTTCGAGAATGATGCGGACAGAGTCTAGAAATGGCTGCTCCATGAGCTGAAACAAAGAGTATCACATTATAGAGCATGATACAAAGATTATAATAGCTATACATATTTGAATCGAAACATCCATTAACCAATAACCCAGCTATGTATCGTAGGGGTGCCATGAAGGGTGGATAAATGTGTAGTAGGAGGTAAAAGACTCTTTTCCACGACTTGAGGTGTGTCGGTTATATGATGCCAACTCCATATTTTTATAGAGAATCGGCACTCGATCGATGCAATTCATGAACGCGAACTGGGGAAGAGACCAACGGCACAGCGAGTATGGGAAGTGGAGCTGACGGCAATAAACCTGGCGGTACTACAACGGAAAGCTCTGTCATTGGGCTTAAGAAGAAGGCGAAGTCAATACTAGGCTGGTCACCTTTACTTCCCAGTACATTTCCAGGCACCTATTTTAGGCAGAGTCAACCTGTTTAAAATCCTCCTCGATGTGGGTTCGAACGCGTGGCCACAGGGGCAGCAGGCTAGCGGGCTAGCAACTGCGCCACAGCAGCTCTCAGTGAGAGATTACAACCACAGTATTCCCAGGGATACGAGTTCTACTTTCCAGTATGTATATATATATATATATATATATATATATATATATATATATATATATATATATATATATATATATATATATATATATATATATATATATACATATATATCCCGTATCAAAGTATATTGCACATGCTATGTTGCATGGATATTTCAGGTCTTGAAATGTCACCAATGAAAATGAAACCAGACCAACTCCGGACAAGAACGCATCAGTGCCTTGCTAGATGGCGTAGGCGTTCATGCCTCTCTACACATTTCGATATTCGACGGCATGGATCAATTCGTGTTTTGATTCCCTTCCACGCCCTGGCACAAAACTGTCACGAATTGTTCACGATTTCTTCTTCTATCTCTTTTTCTACAAATCTTTCCCGTTGTCACAACATGTTCCAGTTCTTATCTTCTCATAATGTGGTTAAAATGATGACTGCTTCTTGTCGATATTTGTGATAAGTTGTCTTTGCGACTTAGCTTCCCTCAGAATGTCCAGATTGTTCAATTTGGCTGTCCAATTAATCTTCACTACTGAGCGCAATCTTGCCAAGAAATCAACAACAGCGGTAAAACGCTGGTGTTGACAGCGAAGTCCTGTAAAGGATATGCGAAAAAACAAAATTAATCTTCAGAATTCTTCTATAAAACCACATCTCCAAGGCTTCTAGGGATCTTCTCGCCTGTTTACTAATTATCCCGGATTTGCATCCGTATATGAAAACTTGTTATATGTATGATAAGAACGTAGGGAAAAAAAAGATTCAGGAAAGAGAAAGATCGAGAAACTGATTGACAGATAACCTAACAAACGGCTCCCAACAAACATGAATACCCTCAACTAAAGCAACTTATCTTGCCTTGGAACGCCCAACGCTTAAAGGTATGTAACATGTCAAGGACACTCTTACATATGTTAAGCTATTGGACATATAGAGCTAGACATATAGACCCATATTGTGTAGACCAGACGGCACTCCAGGGGTGACGAGGTCAAGGCAACGCAAGTCACCTTTACTAGCCAAGCGTTTTCTGGTACCCATTTTAAGCCGGGTCAACGGGGGGAGCCCGTGTCAATAACAAAACATCTGCCTTCAATGCGGATTCGAACCCATAACCCTCTGGTTGACAGGCAAAGCGTCTAGCCATTAGGTTACTTGGCCTCTCTTAACGACAAATGTAAAGTAGGCAAAGAGACGTCATCTACCTAGGGTTGGACAATAGACAATAGAACAGACGAACGAACGAACGAACTTTATTTTCAAAGGGTCAGAAATTGGGCATGCAGGGCCAATTTTACATTCGACCCTTCCAACCACTCATCTTTCGTACATCAATTATCTTGTGTGCTTGTTACATTCACATTAAAAAAAAAAAAATTATCAAATGAATGCTGCATAGCTGTCTATTCGTTCGACTCTGTATGATTTCAAACTGCCGAGAGACTGTCGCATGCACAACTAACATCTAGGTCCCAACGATACAAGTGGGAAGATAAGGTTCAGAGATGGAAGAACAGCAGTCTGACATCATGTACAATCAAGGGGAGAGACAAAGACAGGTTGGATATCTATAGCAGCCAACCTTCGTTGTAGACACGGCATCTGATTGATTGACTGATATAGGTTTCAATGTGGAGCATATCCCAGCATGCTAGATGCCTGAACCACTACCCTGGAATCAGGGGAAGGTATATTTCACATGAACAACTTCACGTAATGCATGAGATGGGTTACCACCCCTCAAACACTAGCTCCTCTGCAAGTTATTTATTTGTTCTCCGCTCGCTTTGAACTCGAACTTCGTCTATACAAGTGCTATTACTTCTGGGGCACTGGAATGATATTTTGCGCGCGGATTAGCTTCTCCTATTACTAGTTTCCTTTGCCATCAAGCGAACCAATTCCGACTTCTGAAGTTCTTGTAATTTACCTCCCCAAGTAAGGATGAGAAGAATAATCTAGTTTTTGGACGTTTAAAGTTGGGAACAACCGATTTGGTTGCATGCCCAGTCCTTACTACAAGTTGTCAGAAAATATATAACAATTGGAATAGAATTAAATAAAAACAAGTAGATATAAATATATTGCTTTCGAAGAACATTAATGGAAGACTTCATGTTCGTAAGATGAAGCCGGGGCTAATTCGCAAGAAAGAGGCCACGAAACAGTAAAGACACCGTGTGTATGAAAATGTACGAGGCAAGGGAACTGACAAAGGATTCAGACGTTTGTTCGGAGAGCTATGATCACCGTAATATTCTTGCTACATGAAGATGAGATCCAACTAGACCACACTTCCAGACTTGAAGCAATACTGGGCTGACCTAATTTCCCCATTTCAATTAACTTTCGGGTCTCTCTCTCTTGTAGCGTTAGTTTCTGTACTCACGATATAAATCAACGATTCCCATCCGATGGCCTGCAGGCAGATTGCGGCCCTTAATTAGTCTAGCGTGGTCTTCATGGGCAGCTTAACTCAGCTAATCGGCGGATTACAGTTACATTGCAACCTTCTGTCTTCAGACAGTCTGATATTTTTGTGTGCCACCAGATTCATCAGTCATCATCATCATGTACCATGACGATAAGCGTGGGCGGTCATGTTTCGCCATCTCACGCGATCACCAGAATCGTTGATCAGCTCAGTGTTCTTGTCTCGACCATCCAGAGTGGTGATGAAGAAATACAACACTTTTACTATGAAGTAGAAATGGCGATTTCTCAAATTAAATCACAGTAAATAAAAATAATACTAGGAGAATTTAACTGCAAAAGCAGGAAAGGGGAAAATGGAGGATGAAGTGCGTAATTATGGTTTAGGTACAAGAAATGAAAGAGGAAAGAAACTAATAGAATGGGCAAATATCAATGATATTATAATTTGAAACATTTGGTTTAAACATCATAAAAGACGAGTATACACGTGGAAAAGCACTGATAAGAAAATAATTAATCAAATTGACTAATACTTATTAATAAACAGATTAGAAATGCGTTAATTTGTGCTGATTGTAATAGTGATCACGCAACACTGTGTGGACAAATGAAAATAAGATTGAGGAGAGGGTAAAAAGTGATTAAGAATTTGATACTTAATTAAGATGTTCTGAAAGCAGACAAAGAAATTCAAGAATTCAACAGAGTGACTTTGAAAAATAGGTACAATGCAATAGCTAAAATACAGAGTATAAATGAACAATGGGAGATGTTAAGGGTCTCCATTAATCAAACAGGTAAAAAAAATACTACCGGAGAGAAGCCAAAAAGCTAAGAAAAAATGGATGACTAAAGAAACCTTAAGGTTGATGGACAAAAGAAAACAGAGTAAAAATGACAAACAATAGTATGAGAAGATAAAAAAGAAATAGGAGATAAATGAGCAAAGGCAAAAGAAAGTTAGTTAAAAGAGCAGTGCAAGGAAATTGAATTAAATTATATTAAATATAGAAAAAATATGCACAGACAAATCAGTGAGCTCACAGGAAGAAAAATAAAAGTAAAGGAAAGATATTATTGGAGGAAGAGGCTATAATGAAGTAGTGAAATTAGTATATATATATATATATATATATATATATATATATGATGGAGAAACGAAAGAATTAATAGAATAAAATAATTTAGAATGTCCACCTATTCTAAAAGAAGAAGGCGCTGACGCTGACAAACACATGAAGAAAGGAAAAACACCTGGGCTAGATGGTATCACAATAGAAAAATTAGACGTACTGGGGGAATTTAGAGTAGATATATTGGCCAAAATGTTGTATGATATATACAGCTGTGGTTATTTACCAAAAGATATGCTGAAATCGGTATTTATAGCTATACCAACAAGACCAAGAGCAATTGAGTGCAGACTTTCGAACAATTAACCTCATAAACCATGTCATTAATCTTGTACTCAGAACTATAATGAGAAGAATAAGAAAGAAAATAAAAACCGAAATTAGGTGAGAAAAATATGGATGTGTGGAAGGAAAGGGTAGAAACAATGCAATATATTCATTCATTCATTCATTCATTCATTCATTCATTCATTCATTCATTCAGTACTTAAAATAATGCACTGGAATGCAGAGGGTATCACCAAAAAAAGAATAGAACTAGAAAACATCTTGGCCAATGAAAATGTAAGTGTATGTTGCTTGCAAGAAACTCACCTGAACGAAAATATAGCCTTCAAAATCAGAGGCTACCAGTGTTACCGATCTGACCGAAAAGACAGGAGAAAGGGTGGGATACTGACTCTTGTCAAAAACAACATTCCTGCTTCCCAAATTGAAGTTCACATGGAAGGGGCTGAGTATCAGGCACTTAATCTTAAGACAGACAATACAGACTTTCACCTGATCAATTACTACTGTCCAAATGACCGCCCACAGGCACTGGACACACTACCATTAAAAAGAAAAATGATTGTGTGTGGCGACTTCAACAGCCATTCGCAGAGCTGGGGCTATGATCACATGGACCAGAGAGGAGAGAGATTGGAAGATTGGCAGGATGAGAATAGATTCATCCTGATTAACAAGCCGTCTGACCCACATACCTTCTATTAGAGATCTTGGCACTCTACAACTACACCTGACCTGGCGTTTCATTCACCAGACCTGGAGTGGAACATTACACGAATTGTTGGGAAACAACTTGGTGGCAGTGACCATCGGCCAGTCTTTCTAACTGTAGAAAATGAGCTTGTAAGTGAAAGCAGCACCATCTCGAGGTGGAACTACAAGAAAGCAGACTGGGCAATGTACAAGCATCGCACTAGCATACTGGTTAGAAACCTGAACACTGAGAAGGACATAAATAAAGTAGTTGAAGAGTTTGGGAAATGCATACTACAGGCAGCACGCGAAACAATACCAAGAGGAGCCCGTAAACATTATAAACCCTACTGGAATAGTGAACTGGAACAGTTGCATAATGATGTGGATATATGTAGAAAACAAGCAGAGGCCAATCCCAGCCAAGAGCACCACAATAAATATCAGCACGCAAAAGCCAAATTTCAAAGGGCCCAACTGCAGGCTAGACGGAAAAGCTGGCAGGAGAAAACAGAGTCACTGAACTTTGAAAAAGACACAAGAAAGTTATGGAGGCTAATAAAACAGCTTAACGATGAGGGCACAGGGAGAAACTCAAAAATTGCGCTACATAAAGACGGAAACACCTTAACAGGAAAGCAAGCAGCTGACCATTTTGCGGACTCATTCGCACAAGATAACAATATTGAAATTAGTCCAGAGAAACAACAGGAAATTCGAGAAAAATGGCAAAATACAGGACAGAAGGAAGTTGTACATGAGATTATAGAGACACCTATCACATTCAGTGAACTGGAGCTAGCCATTTCAAAACTGAAAGTGAGAAAATCACCAGGAGCTGATGGTATCTCCAATGAAAAGATCAGGAACCTAGGAACAGAGGCCAAAGCAAAGCTGCTACAGATCTTTAATAATACATGGACCTTAGGCAGTGTTCCACAAGTCTGGAGAGAAGCAATCATGATACCCCTCCTAAAATCTGGGAAAGACAGTTCCATTGCCTCCAGCTACAGACCCATT
Organism: Cepaea nemoralis; assembly: GCA_014155875.1. NCBI lineage: Eukaryota > Metazoa > Mollusca > Gastropoda > Stylommatophora > Helicidae > Cepaea > Cepaea nemoralis. The sequence continues at coordinate 14,047 of JACEFZ010001233.1, forward strand.
AGCCTCACCAGTTGTCTCTGCAAAACAATGGAACGCATCATCAATCACAGACTACAGTGGTACATTGAAAGTGAAAAAATCCTTGTGCCACAACAGGCTGCCTTTAGGCAGTGCTACTCTACGGAAGATCAGACAACCTACCTCTCTCAAGAAGTTGAGGATGCATTCCAAGAGAAGAAGCTGGTACTTGCGGCTTGGATAGATCTGAAGAAAGCCTTTGACAAAGTCTGGAAAGAAGGTCTGATGAAGAAACTGAGAAACTGTAAAGTCAATGGAAGAATGTACAAATGGGTAAAAGCATACTTGCACAACAGAAGAGCCCGAGTACAGATAGACGGTCTCAAGAGCAAGAAAGTTCTATTGCGTCACGGTGTTCCCCAGGGCGGAGTCCTGTCCCCAACACTTTTTCTAATCTTCATCAATGATCTTGTTGCTAATCTACCCAATGGAATTAAAGCGGCAACGTACGCTGATGACCTGGTTTTGTGGAGCGCAAATGAACATGCATCAGTGGCCACCATATTGCTACAAAGAGCTGTAGATACATTTGTTGCATGGGCGGATAGATGGTGTATCAGCATAAACACTGACAAGTGCAGCACCACTCTATTTACCCTTTCTCCGAAACAAAAGGCAGGGATCATTCAGATAAATGGAACACCCCTAAGAGAAGACAAGGAACCAACATACCTTGGTGTAACATTCGACGACAAGCTGACATGGAGAAAACACACAAAAAAAGCAGTAGCAAAAGCCAGAAGGAAAATTGCCATCCTGAGAAAGCTAACTGGAACCACTTGGGGAGCCAGTGGGAAAATACTTAGCAAAGTTTATCAACAGAGCATACGTCCACACTTGGAATACGGGTCAACTGCGTGGTGTTCAGCATCAAAAACTACATTGCAGGAGCTGGACAAGGTGCAAAATCAAGCTCTTAGAGTCATCACAGGAGGGATGAAATCAACCCCTATAGTAGCAATGGAGAAAATGGGGAGGACACAAGCTTTAAGAGAACGCAGAGATACAAAAACACTAATACAAGCAGAAAAGTTTCTCAGCTTGCCAGGCCACCCTATGAAGAACAGATTTGAAAACTTAGCTATGGGGCGGTTGAAAAGAAGTAGTTTCATCCACCAGGCCAAACAACTCTGCAGAGAAACCATCGATCTTCCCACAATTGATATCCCCCTGACAACTATTCCAGAGCGAACCCCGTGGAAAGATGAACATAGAATATCACTACAAATCCAGTCAAAAGTGAGAGGAATATTTGACAAGGAAGAACAGAACAGTGTACAGCGCAGAACAGCCACTCTCAGCTTCCTTGATGACGAATACCCACAGGACCTCTGGATCCGAGTCTACACAGATGGGTCAGCACAAAATGCTGTTCGAAATGGAGGAGCGGGAGTGTATATAGAATACCCAAATAATACTAGAGACACGGCCAGAATTCCAACAGGAAAGTACTGCCATAATTATGATGCTGAAATTGAGGCAATCAAGATAGCCACAGAGAAATTACAAAATACCAGCCATGGTACACAACCTGTGGTGATATTGACAGATGCAAAATCCGTAATAGAGGCGCTCCTGTCTGGGAAATTGCCAGTTCTGAGGACACTACTTTCTGAACTTAGCAGTCATCGTAAGATCACCATACAGTGGATACCATCCCTCTGTGGAATCCCCGGAAACGACAGAGCTGATCGATTGGCTAAGGAAGGAGCACAAGAAGAACAACCAGATGTGCCTATTACATACCACCAAAAGAAAAGAATGATCAAATCAGTCAGAAGGCCACCAAACCTTACTCAAGACGACTACCACGTTATGGACAGACCAGAACAGGTCATTCTTCTGCGCCTCAGAACAGGACACAATAGATTACGCAACCACATGTATACAAAATTCAAGATTGGTGACTCAGCCATGTGCACATGTGGTTTGGCGTCGCAGACAGCAGAGCACATACTCCAGGATTGCCCAAACTACAACATATCCAGGCGAACCTTCTGGCCTAGAGAGACAACAGTGGAGGATAAACTCTATGGACCGCTGAATGAACTAAAAAAGACTGTTAGATTCATACAAGAGACAACATTGCAGTTATAAACATAATTTAGGCGAACGAAAGAAGAAGAAGATTCATTCAGTAGCATGTCCTTTGCAGAACCTCGCTCCCATAACAACTTTCCGGAAAACCTCTCGATCATAAGCAAGATGTCCCGCGTCCGATACACCCATCTGGAGATCATCCGCCACATCCTGCACCCATCTTCTCTTTGGCCTTCCTCTTCCTCTCTTCCCAGGCATATATCCCTCCATTATTGTTCTCTCCAAACTTTCGTGACGTTTCAAGTGACCAAAATATTTCAATTTTCTTTGTTTTATTGTCTTTAATAGCCAACCTTCTTCAATATTCAGCTCTTGAAGTATTCTCTTCTGTTCTTTACCCAAGATATTCTTAGAACCTGCCTATAACATTTATATTCAATGGCATTTATGCGCTGTTCAGCTTGTTTAGTAAGTGTCCAGGTCTCACAGGCGTATGTTGCAATGGGACAGATGCATGCTCTTAAAAATCTAATTTTTGTAGTTCTATCTGTCCCACTCCATAATTTATTCAGTTGTTTTAGTCTTTGAAGAGCAATTGATAGTCGTCGTTTAATTTCTTTCATTGTGTCACCGTTGTTGGTAATCAATGACCCAAGATATTCAAAATTCTCCACCACCTCCAATATATACATTATGAACACTAATTGAAAGATTAATAGACACACAGAAAGACATATATTTGTGCTTCATAGACTACACCAATTTTCTGTTTCACAAACTTGAAGGTGAGGCTTCTCCTCTTTTTGCGTCGCTTGGGGTTTTTACCACTGGCATATTGCTTTGTACTTCTCAAATGTCACATTGACCAAGGAAAGAACTGTATTAGTGTTCACGCTCTTTATTAATAAAATATATTTGTGTGTTCACTCGCTTTGAACCCAAGCGTAGTCCATATACGTGTTACAGCTTCTAGTGTACTCGACTTAATTTTGCGTACGGATTAGCTTTTCCTATTACCAGTGATCCTCGCCATTAGGAGAACCCACTCAGACTTCAGAGATACAGTATTTGTAATTTATGTCCCCAAGTCAAGGGCGAGAAGCCAACAATTTAGTCCAACTGACCGGTATTAGGGTTAAACCACTACCTCGGTATCAGCACACCGGATGTTTAAGAACGAGCGATCTTATCCATTCATCCATGCTAACCTCCACGCATTTATGCCGATAAAGTGTAGCGCAAACACCCCCTTCCCCCACCCCTTTCCAACAAAAAAAATATTACGAAAAACAAAGAATGTTCCGGCTGTCCATATTCTGTTAGTGACATACACAAGTAAAGCACTCTTCTCCGGGCGTAGAGGAGTGCTGGGCCTATGGTTCTAACCCATACTGTGCTGACCAACCGATGAATGATGAGTAGCGTAGTTAATGTTACATTGAACGCCTTTACTTCCAATGACATATCCTGGTGTTCAGTTTAGGTTGGGTTGTCTTCGGGTCTGTAGCATATTAAAACGTCCTTACTATTTCCTAGCATTGACGCCCTTAAAAATACCAATCCCTAACGATTACTGTTTAAATACCTTATTTTGGGGGAATAAAAACAGCGATAGACTGACCGTGGCACAGGCAAATTTATTTGGCATTAGTTTAAATTTTGGCCTTAGTTTGGTTCACATACCTGGCCAACCGTCGTCTATTTATTAAGACAAAGGGATTATAGTGTCCATTGTTTGTCAATGCAGCACAAAGAGAAGACGTCAGCCTTTCCCGTCGGAGATGGGCGATGTTAGCTCTAAAACATCATTCTCTGCAGCAATTGGTATGTTAAATCTACATTATTAATACGTATTTATGTATTTTGATAAGGTACACATACCATTGTGTTTAATTAAGAATTAGATAAATCAACAATTCTTGTAAACCAGAGTCTGAATGATTTTAGACGGAGCGCCATGTGTGTGCCACGATGTCAAAATATTTCCTATGCTTTTACAATTTCTAATTCCTATGTTAAAACCTCTTCTAGGCATTGTGAAACTATATCTCACTATCAACGCCTTTGATCTGTAAATACCCTATGTAGTGCAAATTCACTGTTAAGGACATATTAAAAAAAAAACTGTTTCTCCATGCGGACGCAAAACATTGATAACGCATCTTATCTGATAGACATGGTTTCATGTTGGAGAAATTGTTTGCTAATTGCTAATCTGTAACTCGAGCTATCGTGCCAAATTTTGGTACAATCTTCTTGTTAACATATTAGTAACCACTCAATATGGGTGATGGACATGTAATCATTTCATAAAATATTGCTAAGGAAATGCTCTGTGGTAGAATATAATTCCCCCCCCCCCCAAAAAAAAAAACCGCAGGATATAACCAAGCCTTTAGTCACACCGCACCAAGGGTGGTGGACAACTGGAATAATATTATATGTTCCGAATACTTATAAGGTTGCGTAAAGTATTTCTAATGAATAAGAAACTTTCTTATAAATAGCAGCACTTGGCAAAATATATCATAGCGTTCACTAACCTCATGCTACTGTAAGCAATGGGGGAAAATAATTTGTTTTAGTTTTATGGATTAACCAAGGAGGAAATCCAAAACCATAGGCTACTGCATTATCATTATGATTAATTATTATGTATGATTATCATGTACTTAATATCAGAGAAATGTACATGTTTGTTTTTCTCTGTTATGAGAATTATATTCTGTCCTGATTGTTACTCTTTACTGTGGGAAATACACATTTTAATGTTACCCCTGGGGACATGATGATGTTGATGTAAGAATCCTTGTGCATGTCAGTACATAAGAAGACAATGTTGAATAGCCTTGGCCTAATGCTGATTATAGCGAAGGAAGGAAGACGAGGCATTAAAAAAAACAGAGATCATGTATAGGGTATTCTCTTCAAGTACGAGAGAGGCAATATCAACATATTTGGATGGAAAGAATGGCTTCACTCATCTAATAGTCCCAGTAATAACATAGAGTATAATATTGAGCGAGAAAATACCTTACTCTCCATAAGAGCTAGGATAGCTCAACACCAAGCGACGAGAGACAGTGGAACGTGGAAACCCACTCCTTTCTCCTTCTTCTTTTGTTGTTTGTAATTTTGTTGTAAACATTTTACCATACCACAGAAAGTTAATGCTCGTGTTGTATTCTTTGTCATCCATTTCTATAGACAATAGCGAGTGGTGGATTTGTTGGATATATCATCAATCAGGATCCTGGGTCAACAGCCTGATGTAAGTGATAAATGGCAACTATATCTAAACATAGTCTGGATCTAGAACAACATCAATGTTAGCTGCTACACTTATCAGCTGCCTAGCCAGCGAAAGACATGTCGAAGATGAGACACTCAGCGATTGATAGTCCTACTTCTGTCAGGATACCCAGGATGGATCTCTGTATTTAATTGTCCACCAAGACAAATGGATATTCAAAATACACCGACAACAGAGTATCGCCTACATTTATGTCTGGGGGATACCGCCTGATACACCATCAATCCGCGAGGTCAACGAAACCATGGGACATTACCAGTTTCTTATTCAGCCTGGAATAATCCTTCATCAGTCATACAGCGGCAGACTCAACACCAAGTTCTAGATACAAACACCAACTCAAACAAATGGGAAGAGACACTGAAACAACATAAGCCAGTACAACCACGGTACCAACTGAATACCAACTTAAGATCCTCTGAAACATAACTACGAAACCAGATTACCTCAAGGTTCAATTCTGCAATACCATGAAAGAAGCCACATCCACTCGAGATCTCAGAACCGAAACACCGTCAGAAATGCCACATGAAAGAAGCTAGCGGAGTAAATGCCTCTATGCATGCAACAAAAAGAATCATCTGATTGATTGCAACTCCCAGTTTATGTGTTGAAAGTAATATTCTTCAGTTCCATGCCTTCAGCAGATCAATCCTGGAAATATTGTCAGATGAAACAAATGAATGACTAGCAGCATTGTATGTCTACACTGAAATGAAAATACTGAATCAGAACTCTTTGCTGGTCCCATGTCAGCCTAAATGCCATCAACTGTGGAATAGGTTATAGACGTGACTAGGTGGGTGAAAAATCTGTGGGAACATAATTGGGATTCGGATATTAGAAGCCGAGAAGCTGGAAGGTCGGCATCCTTTTCATCGGATATGGTGATATAGGGAAGACCCTTGGTCCAAGACTCAAGATGCATCTCCTGAAGGTATGACCAACCCAGGCCTCAATTTCCCACTGGCACCGAGCCACTGGCCACAGAAGATTCGTGAATTCAGCCCCATGGAGGGGATATATGGTAAATTTATTTCCTAATATGGATGATAAATATTCACCAGCCAACTTCAGTCGACATAATGTAAATAGAACATGACTGTGAGTACATTTATTTCTGTTCCGGATAAACATGGACATTATCTGCTTCGCACTGGAGAAGAACACCCAACCTAAGGAAAATACAATAATTAATTAGTTTAATTATTAGTACCAATTAGGCTTTCTGTGTGGTAATTTCATGCAGTGTTTATAAGGTCAGTAGTTTTTTTTTGTAAGGAGGGTATAACCTAATAGTGTTATGTTTTGGTTAAACATTCTGACACCATCTCATTAATATTTTTTTAAATATGAGAGTTGTAACTGGTGTCAGAAACAATTGTTTTATATGTTTGGTTTTTCTGAACTTATACCATTGTTTTGCTTTTATCCATGTAAAATATGTCAAAGATGAAGAACCAATTAGTGGTTGTTGTGTTGTTTGTAATAACATTGGTTTTTTCTTGGGACAATGTGGGTAATGTGTTTTGTCATATTGAGAATCATTCCCATGCCTGTTCTGAAAATTCAGTGTGGTCATTACAAATATCTATGTTATCCCAGATCTTGATTTAATGCCTGAACTGTTTGTGCAAATACGTTGTTGTTTACGTCAAGTACTCGTTGATGGTTGCTCAACAGTGTATGTTATATATGTTGTAAACAATCAATATCCTCTAACACTATAGTAAATTTAAAGGGTGATGAAGGGGAGAGGAAACCTACACACAGATACCATTGTTTCAAGGATTGAAATGTTTTCTCCTTGTATTTGTGGTAAATTTCCCTGATCACCTTGCATTCTAACAGAGACCAGAGAATCAACTAAATCCCCTAGACAAACTTAACATAATATTCTCATAAATTAAAATCCACACCCCACAGTGTCGACCCTTTGCAGACGTGTGAATTTTAAAACAAATCCTCGACTTGATGTGGATGGGATCATGTGACAGCCATGGCGGACAGCAAGCCGGTTAGTTGTTGCTCTATTTAGGCTCCCGTTATTTACATACACATGTTTAACCGATTCAGCGCCAAACAAAACATAAGTTTGTACCAAACAAAATGCACAATCAAATGAACGAGTATTATAATGGGAATTTTCATTCACTGAGAATTGCAACTGCGAAAGATATCACGACATAAAACAAATAACACGATGATCCTAGTACGGCGATATATCGTCCTTCTGTACAATTTGCGATATGTGATCCCTCTGCACTAAATCAGTGAATATAGTACCATTGTCTAAGTCGTGGGCGTATTGTGCGTATGGTGCTAAACTCATATTTTAAAAACAATTAAATTGGCGTGTACATAAAATAAACGATTATATTGTAATAATTCTTTACATTTGCTTAGATTGGGGGGGGGGGGGGGAGGATTCGCCGTTGATTGCGTTGCACGGAGGAAGAGGATCAAATATATAATACAGACAAAGGAGAAAATGATTACAGATAGATCACACACTTGGCGTGTAAGACGTCAGATGGTGCGTGATGGTGGAAATGACCATATGTTCACATGCATCCATTGTGGACGAACATTACCGCGCGAGTTGGTCTGATCAGTCATGTTCGCTACCACCATAGGTTGTAGTTAATATGCCTTTTTTATGGAAGCAGATGGTAGCAAATTATCGTCTGTCAAGATGGCAAGGTTCCAGTTGTAGTTGTTTAGATATATTGCGGGAGTCTCCGTGGTGAAGTGGTCAAGCCGTTTGACTTGGGATCCGAAGGTTGTGGGTTCGATTCCGGGCCGCGTCCTTCGGTTCACGAGTTAAATTTTTCGGAGACTCCTGTGGGTCGTCGCTAGAGCTACGGAGTTCGTGCTTTGTGCGACGCTTTCCGCGCTGCGGAAAGAGACCGAGCCATAAGGGATAAAACCAGGTGCAATGAAGTCGACCCTATCGACTTTTAAGCGACTTTTTAGATATATTGCGTTGTATTAAGTGTTGTAACTGAGAAGCTTAACAGTTTTGCAACACGTCATCATCGCCGTCGTCATTATCACTTCTGTCATCATTACCATCATAAATCATCAAACATGATTATAATAATCAGCTCTCCTAAATATCAGTTATACCGCCAACACTGTGTTCATTGCTACCATTCACTTGAACACTACAATAAAAACCGCAGTTTATTATGTGATAATACGGGGGAAAGCCATTAAGTAACAGGAATGTTATTAAACAGTAAATAGAAGCGTACGGACAAAGGAAAATCTTTTTTTTCAGGACGCAAGCCAAACAAAAAGCAGGATTGTACAAAACATGGTACACAATCAAATGAACAAGTATTATTATGTAAATTTCCGTTGACTGAGTACTGCAATTGCGGAAGATACCACGAAACAAAATATAAAACACTAGCTGACCCGGCCCTGGCTTCGCCCAGGCCTTGGTGGGGAGCATCTCATTTAATTCATATAAGTAGTCATATAAGTTCCCGTTCCCGTTACCGACTATCTGTCTGTCTGTCTGTCTGTCTGTCTGTCTGTCTGTCTGTCTGTCTGACCCGGTCCGGCATCGCCCAGCTCCTGGTGTGGAGCATCTCATTTAATTCATATAAGTAGTCATATAAGCTCTCGTTCCCGTTCCCGACTATCTATCTGTCTGTCTGTCTGTCTATCTGTCTGTCTGTCTGTCTGTCTGATCCGGCCCGGCTTCGCCCAGCCCCTGATGGGGAGCGTCTCATTTAATTCATATAAGTAGTCATATAAGTTCCCGTTCCCGACTGTCTGTCTGTCTGTCTGTCTGTCTGTCTGTCTGTCTGTCTGCCTGTCTGTCTGTCTAATCATTTATTGGTTGCAGTTAGAACAACCTTAGATAAACGAAGACCAACTTACAAAAAGCATTAGAAAGAGCACTTGAAAGATCTTTACATCTTCCCCAACAATTAACTTGGGTAAATGGAGCAGCGGCAGCAGCAGCAGAAGAAGAAGAAAAAGGAGGAGTAGGAGCTGGGAGGAGGAAGAGGGAGGTGGAGGAGGGAGGAGGAGGGAGGAGTAGGAGGGAGGAAGAGATAGGCGGAGAGAGGAGGAGGGAGGAGGAAGGAGGAGGAGTAGTAGGGAGTAGGAGGGATTAGGAGGAGGAGAGAGGAGGAGGAGGGAGGAGGAGGAAGGAGGAGGAAGGAGGAGGAAGGAGGAGGATGAGGGAGGAGGAGAAGGCAGGAGGAGGGAGGAGGAGGTGGGAGGAGGAGGGGAGGAGAAGGGGGAGGAGGAAGAGGGAGGAGGGGGAGGAGGGAGGAGGTAGAGGGAGGAGGTAGAGGGAGGAGGAAGAGGGAGGAGGAAGAGGGAGGAGGAGGAGGGAGGAGAAGAACGCAGGAGGAGGAGGGGGAGGAGGAGGGAGGAGGAGAGGGAGGAGGAGGGAGATGGAGGAGGAGGAGGGAGGAGGAGGGAGGAGGAGGAGGGATGAGGCTGAGGGAGAAGGAGGAGGGAGGAGGAGGGAGGAGGAAGAGGGAGAAGGAGGAGGGAGAAGAGGAGGAGGAGAAGGAGGAGGAGGAGGAGGAGGGAGGATGAGGAGGGAGGAGGAGAGGGATGTGGAGGGAGGAGGAGGAGGAGGAGGAAGGAGGTTAGAGGGAGGAGGAGGAGAGAGGATGAGGAGGGAGGATGAGAAGGGAGGAGGAGGGATGAGGAGGAGGGAGGAGGAGAGGGAGGAAGAGGGAGGAGGAGGAGGGAGGAAGAGGGAGGAGGAGGGAGAAGAAGGAGGAGGAGGGAGGAGGGGGAGGACGTAGGAGGAGGAGGAGGGAGGAGGAGGAGGGAGTAGGAGGAGAGAGGAGGAGAAGGGAGGAGGAAGGAAGAGGAGTGATTAGGAGGAGGGAGAAGGCAGGAGGAGGAAGAGGGAGGAAGAGGGAGGAGGAGGAAAGAGGAGGAGGAAGGAGGAGGAAGAGGGAGGAGGAGGGAGGAGGAGAAAGAGTGAAGAGGAGGATGGAGGAGGGAGAGGGAGGAGGGGGAGGGGAAGAGGAAGAGGGTAGGAGGTGGAGAAGGGGAGAGGAGGAGGAGGAGGAATATAACGCATATGCCTGTAGATTTAATAATGGCTGAAGTTGTTCCATGTCTTCTTAGAGTTGGCGACAGTGTAAAGAAATATAAAATCTTCAAACTTGATAGAGATAAGGTAACTATTATTTATTTATTCTTTAAGCACAAAAAGATGAGTTACAATGTTATGCATTATGCATTATTTTTATGAAAACTTTGAAAATGCCTTAAAGATTGTATCATTATTTATTATAACTCATATGCCGGTACATAACTATGGACAAAGAGTTTATAAATCTTTGAAAACGATGCCACAATATGACTATAAGTTTTACAGAAAAGTTATGCCCCTTGAAATAACTTTTACAGAGTTAAGTCCCCTGAGATATATGAAATTATAATGAAAAATGAAAAATGAAATAATATTGGGTAAGCAGCCGATTTCACACTAAAAAATATCACAGTTGGCTGCGCTGGAATGAAAGGAAGACGTGTAGAAAATTTCATCTCAATCGGATGGGCCGTTCGCGAACGCATAAAGGACATACGGACATACAGACGGAGATTGCCTTTTATATATAAGATTATGACTCAATATGGTGATATATCGTCCATGTGTCCAAATGGGAAGTCACATTAGGCGATATTTTATCCGTCGGCTCTAAATCCGTTAATCTGTACCCCAGTTAGGGTTTGTGAGGATCGAGCAGTTTGCGCATGCACTATAGCGATTATAAAATAGCCGCCCCACTATTAATTGACACTGTGTTGCCGGGGCCCTATACAGGGGAGCAAAGAATAGTAACACTGTTGCCTACCATGCACGTCGTAAGAGGCGACTAAGGAGGCTATGGTTCCGTCGCCCTGCAATTGAGTGAGTGCTTGGCGTGACACTGTGAGCTGCGAATTTCACGTGGAATGCTTTTGCATCTGTCCACGGTTGTTTTTCGCGTGAACTACATGTTCGGAACGATGGCGGCCAGCTGTTGCTGGTTTGACTGCTTTGCCTTTTCGGTTCACGAGTGCATTTTCAGGAGACTCCTGGGAGTCGTCGCTGTAGCTACGGAGTTCGTGCTTTGTGCGGCGCTTTCGGTGGGTCGCCCTGTAGAAAGAGACCGAGCCATATGCGATAAAACCCCGGTCAATGAAGTCTTTCTGGTGACTGCCGTTTTCATCGACGATGAACTGTATTCTTCGTGGAGGACTTTTGTGTTGGCATTCTGGCGGCGACATTATGCACAGTGTACCTGTGCGGGCTGTTGGCTTGCCGACACTCCTGTCTATTCCATTGTTCACATGGGGCAGTGAGGAGCATTTTGTGATATTCACTGGCACAGGAACGGAGCAATATGGGGACGACCCGTTGCTGTGAAGTTGGAACCGCGACTAACTAACTAACTAACGAACTGTGGAACAACAACGAGGCTTTATTGGTTTTTGTTGTCAGAGGGTGTTGAACCTTGTGAAATCTATAGAAGAATGATGGTTCAGTACTGAGATAGTTGTTTGGATCAGGGAAGAGTGTATTCTTGAGTAGAAAGATGTCTCCGGTTAAGAAAAAATCCAAGACGCAGGAATCCGCTGGGAAAGTCATCATGGCTATATTTTAAAATATCAAAGGCCTCTATCAGTGCATTTCCAGAAAAGAAGAGTGAAATTGTGACAAGTGGTCGTTAAAGTGACATGATAGTGAACAAACTGAAGCCTCGCGATACGATACAATCGAAACGCAGGAGACTTCTCTAAAAAAAATTAATGTTGCTGCACGACAACGCCCGCCCGCATACCGCGGCGCAAACATTGGATGCACTGCATACTCTGAACTTTGAGGTCTTGAAACATCCAGCATACAGTCGAGGCTCGGACTTTCACTTGTTTGGACCCTTGAAAGAGAATTTGCGTGGTTAGAAGTTTGCAGATAGGGTTTACGAGGTAATGGAAGCGGTGCAAAGTTGGTCTAAGGCCACACACACAAACTTATCTTTCTTGAAGGCTAGTGGACAGATGGACCAAATTTGTTGCCAGCCAGGGGGGACTATGTGGTGAAATACCACAAACACAATTTCTGGTTCGCATTATTGTAAAAATATATTTATAACGTCTCTGTTACTTAATGACGTCCAGTGATAAATTCTAAGAGATGCTCACAGTGCATATTTTATGTATTGACCTCTTCCACTACACCATAACCACATTTGTAAATTATCACTTCCAGTAACAGTCAGTTGTAACACTTCAACACACACATGCACACAGATACACACGCACACACACACAAAATAGACCGATAGTCAGCCGGGCGGGCGGACAGACAGATTGTAATTATGGGCAAGTGGACAGACTGACGGACGGACGGACCGACCGACCGACCGACCGACCGACTGACCGACCGACCGACAGGCAGGCAGGCAGGCAGACAGACAGACAGACAGACAAACGGTACATATTTAAACAATCTCTTAAAATAACACATTCCCCACAAATTACAGCTTCTACGTGACTAGAAACATGACACTAACAACTTCACGTATAAAAAAAGCAGAGAGAAAATGAAAGCCAGTCCATCTTTTCCTAACAGCCAAAAATGGAGGTAGGTGTAATGACTCAGGGACACACAAGCCGGACATGATTGATTTGTTTATGCCCTTGAAGCGGACGTGACGCCACCAGGGATATAATGATCGTCTGGTTCTACTGCAAGAATGATACTCCGTCCTGGATTGTTAGTTAGAAGCCTCGTCCTTGTCGCCGTTTAGTCGCTCTTTAAGAAGTAATTTTCTCCGTTGGGCTCAGGTGGCGGATGGGTCGAAATGTCCGCTCCACTCACACACACACGCACTTCAAACGTGTGCCTTATATTTGTAAGGCTCCGAGTTCTTCTTCCGTTCGTTCCTAGTTTATGTCTTTGCTGTTGTAATCCTCATATGTATACCACGTGACGTCTGCTTGTACTGGCGGCCTTAATGTTCTATCTGGGAAAAGGATCTCTCCAAGCACACAATATCAGCGGATCAGTGGTGCAGACGCCAGCATGTGAACAATAAACACAACCCATGTTGGGTCAACGTTGTAGACTTTAACGTATTTCATGCACTCTAAATATGATTCCTAGCATTCAGCTAGAACTGTATGTTTTGAACCACCTCAGCTATAACCACGGCTGAGAAAGCAGGTTGAACTAGGTGGAACCTCTCCCCCTGCCCTTGCTTCTCCCCTCCCTTATGTTGGATCAGATCTAATTGTTAAAGCAAAAGAGCACATAGTGTAGGCTAAATACAACGATATAGTGAAGGGCAAATACAATTATATAGTGAAGGGCAAATACAATTATATAGTGAAGGGCAAATACAATTATATAGTGAAGGGTAAATACAATTATATAGTGAAGGGCAAATACAATTATATAGTGAAGGGCAAATACAATTATATAGTGAAGGGCAAATACAATTATATAGTGAAGGGCAAATACAATTATATAGTGAAGGGCAAATACAATTATATAGTGATGGGCAAATACAATTATATAGTGAAGGGCAAATACAATTATATAGTGAAGGGCAAATACAATTATATAGTGATGGGCAAATACAATTATATAGTGAAGGGCAAATACAATTATATAGTGAAGGGAAAGACAATGATAGAGAGAAGGGCAGAGACAATTGAGATAGTGATGGGAAAGACATAGAGAGTGAAGAGGAAAGACAATTATATAGGGAAGGGGGATACAAATTTTATAGTGGGGCAATAATTATATAGTTTATTTTTTACAATTATATAGTGATGCAATACATTATATATGAAGGGCAAATACAATTATATAATGAAGGGTAAAGAAATGAGAGAGTTAGGGCAATAAATGAGAGAGAGAGGCAATACAATTAGATGTGAAGGTAAATACAATATATAGTGAAGGGAATACAATTATATAGAGAAGGGAAAGACAATTAGAGAGAGAAGGAGAAAAACAATTAGAGAGTTAGGCCCATACATATATGTAAAGGCCAATACAATTATATATGAGGGCCAATCATATTATAGGAAGTTAATCCAATGATATACTGTAAGGGCCAAAACCATATTTTTTTTTTGAAGTGCAAATTAATTTTATATACCATACAATTATATATGAAGGAATATAATTATGATGTGAGGGGAGAGACAATTAGAGAGAGAAGGGAAAGACAATTAGAGAGTGAAGGGCGAAGACAATTAGATAGAGAAGGGAGAAGAAAAATACTATTAGAGGGAGAAAAAAGAGGATTTCCAATTGCATCAACTAATTTTCACGCTACAAAAATGTAAACCACTAACATACAAATCTTAAGCGACAATCTCGACAATCGTTCACCTTGCCGAATTGAGTACGTAAATTGTTTCATTTGTTCTTATTAGGTTTAATAACTTAAAGGGCCATCGGTAATCCAGGTGGAGATTATGCGTCTCCTAGTCGGCGAATTGTGTGAGGGGGAATGGTTTGCCTGTAAGAGAGAGAGAGAGGTTTGGGCCGAGCTAGTACCAAAAGGAAAGGTACCAGAAACAGAGGAACCAGGACAAGAGAGAAATCAGCTGCCAGTCAGCAACATGCTAATTTCCATAATGTTGGGTGTTGGTTCAATTGCCATACATTCTTTTTAACGAATTTTATAGTTAATATAACATCTGTAATGGAGTACAGCGCTA
Source organism: Cepaea nemoralis (assembly GCA_014155875.1). Taxonomy (NCBI): domain Eukaryota; kingdom Metazoa; phylum Mollusca; class Gastropoda; order Stylommatophora; family Helicidae; genus Cepaea; species Cepaea nemoralis. Next base: position 29,129 of record JACEFZ010001233.1, read on the forward strand.
CATTGAAGGCATAAAAGACGGGACAGACAGAAATGAGAGGTGTCACACAAGATTGCAAGAGTAAGCAGATGTTTTGAGAATTGAATTGCATTCCTGGGTTTCTAAGTTAACTGTTTTCAACATTTCACCTCTTAGATTGACAATTCTGGTTTCAATTCACAAAGTGCCTTAGTTTTGTGAAATTTCGCCAGTTATCATTAAAGAGGTTGAGGGAAACTAGGTCATTAACTGGGTGCTTAGCTTGTCTAGGTGCTCGCGGTCAGTACTAGATGTTGGATTCCGGTTTCCATTAGTCCAGATGTTGGGTTAGGGGTGTCTGTTTCGTAGTGGGGATCTAGTACGTTGATAATTCTGGGTTGGGGACGTGTATGTTAGGTGTTTTAGGTGGTCTTACGCAGTTCAATCGAGACGTTGAGAATTGGGGCTTCCGATTAGGGAGGTGTGCGGTGGTTGTCTCTGGGTTTCTACAGGTTATGTCTAGACGGTGAGAATTCTGGCTTCCGTACCTGGTGGGCTAGATTGTCTTAGTTTCTCAGTTCAGCTCCAGACGTTGAGAATCTGGCTTCCATTACTGGTGTGCTAGGTTGTCAATTTCTTCAGTTATTCTGCGTGGGATTGAGCGATAGATGGTGCTAGGTGTCAATCTAGTAATTGAGCGTTGGATGTTTCATTATGTGTGTTAGGGTTTTCCACATTCTAGTTCATCCTGAGTGAGAGAGAAGAGAGAGAGAGAGAGAGAGAAAAGAGAGAGAGAGAGAGAGAGAGAAAAAAGGGGAGAGAGAGAGAGGGGGGGGAGAGTTGAATTGCATCACTAATTTTTAAGTTACAAAATGTATATGTACAAATTTTTCTCCATTTTTTTACAATTTTGGCGACAATGCTCACGACAATCGTCACTGTATGTGTGTGTAAAGTGTGGGAGTTTGATCATAATAGTAGGTTGGGAGATCGGGGGATGTGTATGTGGGTGGATTCGTGGTGTGGGTGGGCGGGCGGGGTGGGTTTGTGTGGGTGGTGGGGGATTTGTGTGTAGGTGCGTGCAGATGTATGGGTGTATGGGGAGATGTGTTTTGTGAGTGGGGATGTGTGTTTGTCTAGGTGTTTGTGGGTGAGTGGGTGGAGGAGGATATGTTGGTGGATGATTGATGGTGGGTTATGGATGGGTGGGGGTATATGTGTGGGTGGGGAGATGTGGGTGTAGGGAGATGTGTGCAGGTGGGGGTGGTTGTGGGTTTGAGGGTGTGTATGTGGAGTGGGATGTTTGGGTGGATGGTTGGGGAGTGTGTGTGGGGGAGATGTGTGGGGGAATGTGTGTGGGGGATGTGTGTGGGTTTGGGGGGGGGGTGCGTGATGAGGTGGGTGATGGATTTGGAGATGTGTGTGTGTGTGGGGGATATGTCTGGCTGGGTGGGGGTGTGTGTGGCTGGATGGAGGATGTATGTGTGGGTAGTTTAGGGTGACTGTAGTTGGGGAAATGTGGAGGGTAGGGGATGTGTGGATAGATTGTGGTTTGGGGAGGGATGTGTCTTTGGGATGTGTGTGGGTGTGGTATTGTGTGGGAGGGAAGCTGGGTGTGGATAAATGATGATTGTGTGGGTAAGTGAAGGTGTGGTTGGGTTTTGGGTGGGTGAATGATGTGTGTGAGGGTGGGGGATGTTTGCTTAGATGGGTGGTTGGGATGTGTGAGTGTGGGTGGGTAGATAGGAGATTTATGTGTTGATGAGTGGGTAGGGGCGTGTGGGTGTTAGTGGTTGAGGGTAAGTACGTGTGTCCGGGATGTGTGAGGGGTAATGTATGGGTTGTGGTGGTGGATGGGAGGTGTGTTTTTTGAATGGGAATGTGTTTGGGGGGTGGGGATGTGTGTGAGGGATGTTTGTATGGGTGGGGGGATTGTGCGTGGGTGGGGATGTGTGTGTATATGGGTAAGGGTGTGTGGTTAAAGGGGTTTGGCTGGGGGAATGGGTGGATGGAGGATGTGTGGTTGGGGGGAGGATGTGTGGTTGGGTAGAGGATGTGTGGGTGGGTGATTTTATGAGTAAGGGTGTGTGGTTAAGGGGGTTTGGTTGGGGGGTAGGGGGTAAGGGTATGTGGGTGGGGGAGTGTGTGCAGGTAGGAGATGGTGGGGGATGTTTGTAGGTGTGGGCTCGGGTAAATGAGTGGGCTGGGGGAGATGGGAGATTATGTGGGTGAGTGCGGGTTGTGTGTGGGGTAGGTGCGGAATATGTGAGTTGACGGGGAGAGTGTGTGTGTGGCTGAGGGAAAGTGTGTTTGGTTGGGTGGTTGGAGGTGTGTGGATGGAGGAGGATTTGGGTGAGTGATTGTTGGTGGGAAATGGGGCGGGTAAAAGGGTATGTGAGTGGGTGGGGAGATGTGTGTAGGTGGGGGATGTGTGGGTTATTGAGGAAATTCCCGGCTTCCATTACCTGGTGTGCTTAGGTTGTCCCAACATTCTCCAGTTCAATCTCTAGACGTTGAGAATTAGCTTCCATTACCTGGTGTGCTTAGGTTGTCCCAACATTCTCCAGTTCAATCTCTAGACGTTGAGAATTCCGGCTTCCATTACCTTGTTTTTTCCCTTTGGGCTTGGTTTTCCCTTAGTTTCCCTTTTTTCCAAGCTGAGTCTCTTGACGTTGAGAATACCGGCTTCCATTATCAGAGGTGTTTAGCTTGTCACTAGTTTCTCCAATTCAGTCTCTTTAACATTAAAGAGTTTACTTTCTTGTTTTCCTGTTTCTATGTTTTCGAGTTTATTTCTCCTCATAGTGTAGAAAAAAATAATCTTCACTTTCTACGTCCAGTTTTTCGTCCATTTATTGTTTTTATTTGTTTCTTAAAAGACTCTCGTTCAGTTTTATGTTGCATGTTATTTAGGAATCACATTTCCACTGCACTTAGATGTTTGAGAGCGTATCTGCTTTTTTCTCATGTTTTACACGAATACAATCGTACAGGACTTATACAGAACCTCCATCTCTTTCTCACTATAACATAAACTTTTTATTGGTAAGTATATTTTCTGTCTTACCAAAGGCTACCTTTGCCATGGCGATACTTGTTCTAATCTCTACAAAGCATCTTCTATCAGCAAGTTATGGACCGTTTCCGGACAGTTGTGCCGATTCACAAGTTTAAGAATGTTCCCATTTATAAGCCACTTGGATATTAATATTTCATGTTCTTTGCAGGACGTTGCGACCAAACCCCAGGCTGATGATGTAAACAATTTTACGTTCGGTAGCTTGCCATTGCTTTCTGAATGAGACGTCAACGTTAAAGTCCCACTGATCTGTGTGAGGAACGAAATAACCCCCATGCCTTCAGCGCACAGGAAGTTTAAGCACGAAGGCGATGAACACCTTGGCCAAGCTGACC